>CM076682.1:163727310-164037310 GCA_038501925.1 Xenopus petersii | reverse complement strand
GGAGTGGTTGCAGTAATGCGACACCAGCTCGCCGCTCACAGAGAAGCTCAATCCACATTTATCGCATATAAACCCTGCGGCTTTGGGTGCTGCTGGGAAATGCGCAGAACTTGCACTGAGCCCACAATCCAATATGGTCTGTGCTCTGGACTCCGGGGGCCACACCAACATTCCCGTGCTCTGCAGCGGCTCCTGGGCTGTGTCTAATATTACAAAGTACGATTTAGTTCCCAGGACCGGAAGAATCCCAAAGTCACAATTCCAGTCATTAGTCGCGCAGTTCTCTAACGAAAGAATAAAAACAGGGGAGTCACTGGCAGCAATACAAACAGAACGATTTAGTTCCCAGGACCGGAAGAATCCCAAAGTCACAATTCCAGTCATTAGTCGCGCAGTTCTCTAACGAAAGAATAAAAACAGGGGAGTCACTGGCAGCAATACAAACAGACAAATAAAATACAGACAAATAAAATACAGACACACAAAATACAAACACACAAAACACAAACAGGCAAATAAAATACAAAGACAAATAAAATACAGACACACAAATGAAATACAAACATACAAATAAAATACAAAGACAAATAAAACACAAACAGACAAATAAAACACAAACAGACAAATAAAATACAAACAGACAAATAAAACACAAACAGACAAATAAAATACAAACAGACAAATAAAATACAAACAGACAAATAAAATACAAACAGACAAATAAAATACAAACATACAAATAAAATACAAACAGACAAATAAAACACAGACAAATAAAATACAAACAGACAAATAAAAAGGCTTCACTAATACAGTAGAAATACAAGCAGTTCCCCAGTTCAGTCTATTGAGCTCCACTGACATAAGGAAAGATGCCCCCTCCTGCTGAGATGTGGAACTGCACGTTGGACATTTGGGAGCAGTTGGAAGATTCCATTAATTAGGGGTTCATGGGGCCCCTATACCTCCTGCCCCCCTGCAGCTGCAGAGTCTGCTTTACCTGTAGTTACACCTCTGTATGGGGGACATAAAGAAGCCCTAAACTCCAGCCCAATGTTGCACGCAGAATCCCTGGCTACTTACCCCCAGCAGTAAGTGCGGCTGTTGAGTTTTCCATTGAGTTCAGGTAATAATCATAGTCCAGTTCTTCTTCCTTTTTATTTACCTGCAATAAGTTTTCTTCAACCTCGTGGGAACCTGCCAGTAAGGAAGAGACAGGGAATATAACAATTAGATGGTTTCACTTCTCCTGCATTGTAACGAGTGAGGCCAGAGCTAAATGGTTTTATTTTAACATAAAGGCTCAGTGAGAAAGTGATGCTGCTGCTACTGAATAGGATCTCCTTCTGGCCCCATATACAGAATAACATCTGAACCCCTCCAGGCCCCATACACCGAGTAACAATGAGTATCAATGAGTGACAATGAGTAACACTGAGTATCAATGAGTAACAAGGAGTGACAATGAGTAACAAGGAGTGACAATGAGTAACAAGGAGTGACAATGAGTAACACTGAGTATCAATGAGTAACAAGGAGTGACAATGAGTAACAAGGAGTGACAATGAGTAACAAGGAGTGACAATGAGTAACAAGGAGTATCAATGAGTATTAAGGAGTAACAATGAGTATCAATGTGCAGTGTGAGGCTGTGATAGTGTTAGGTAGGTACATGGCACGTGACTTACCCACTGACACTTCCGCAGGGATCAATTCAACTTCAGAGTCTGATTCCTCTGTCTTTATATTAAATATCCCTGAGCCAAATGCCTGGAGACCTGCCAATAAGGAACACACTGAGACTGGAGGGAACTATAGACCATTTCTCTATATGTCAGGAATCCATTGTGTTCTGTACAGGTATCTCTAACTGCCGCCTGTGCCCAATCCATTGTACTGACAGTAACTGGCAGTTTTACCCCATAACCCCCTAGAGTAATTAGTATGAAACCTTTCCTTTAGTCTCTCTCTGACAGACCTATACTAAGTCTCTATAGAGGGACCAGTAACACCATAAAGTCAGTCTATATATTTATTTATTTATCATTTTCCACAGTGAAAGGTTACCCAGCACCTACAAATAAACAATTCCTTATACTTATCAATGAATGTCTGCAAGTCTGTAAAATGCTGCTTAATAAATATACATGTCAGTATATTCCCCTTGTACGCAAGGAACGTCGTTGCAAATCAAAACATTTTTGGTTCAATAGAAGCGTTGGTGTTGAGGTGGGTAAGAAAAGACCTGATTGTTAGAAACTATTGTCTTATTAATAATTTGTATAAGTTATATGGTCGATAAACACAACTCACCAAGGTGATATTTAAATATATTTAATGTGTAGAAAATGTGTTACAGCAAATACATACAAATTAACAGATACCTAACTAGTCAAATGCTCTATTGACAGCTTACCAAAATAATATGTATGTATCAATATGTTGTATAAAAGTTTTGTGTATGTCTGTATTATGTGAGAGTCAGTGTGTGTCTGTGTCCAGTGTCTGTGTCCAGTGTGAGAGCGAACTTCTCTTTGTTCAGGAATTTATTCAAAATCTGTGAGATACACCTCCCCCAGCCCACCCATAAGACATTCCATACGTTTCCTGTAACCTAATCCATTTGACTTAGGGAATAAATAGAGTATGGGAACCAATGTCTGAAGGATGTGTGAATGACAAGTCATGAGTGCACAAATGAAACATATTCAAACTTAATCAATACTGGAATATAACCATTTTTCCAATACCCAATATTTAACAAATCCCCCTTTGCACATTTGACTTGCCAAGAACATATTATTCCATAGTCCTTGAAACTACATCCCAAAAGACATCAAGAAATGTTTTCATATTTCCAAATGTCTGATGCAAATAACATAACATAATTGATTTAATATCATGTAATGAGATGGTAAGTAGTGATAGTTCACCAGAATTAAAAATATCCTATCTATATTCTAAAGTTGGTTCCATCTTCTAGTTATTCAATCATGTCCTCCTGATGTGGATTTAAAAATCTTTCATTACAGCCTTTACTCATAGCACTGTGTTTAGTTGTAGTTGACATTGAATTCTTTATCACACCTTTCACGATCTTGCAATAAAATGTATCCATAAACATCAAAAATGGAAAATTAAGAGTCAAGTACTCTGTTCTGGGAGTCACTTTTACAAAGTTACAGTCATTTCATTTCTTTTGTAACACAATATATGGCAAACATTCCTCCTGTGATTGATGACAGATGTGTGTCCTTTGCCTATGCAGAGGCTTCCTACGACCCTTTGGTTCAGTTGGGCCTGGCAGATGTAAGCCTTGACTTCCATAGTTGATCAATCATGAATCATCTGTATAGAATCAGGGAATTGCACCAGTACCTGTATTATCAATGCCATTTTTTTAAGGCCCCTGGTCACTTTGCAGTTACCCTGATACAGAACAATCATATTTTAGTCCATACAGTGTGAAACGAAGGTGTGACTTGAATAAGCAATAAACACCACAGTCTTTGGCAGGCTCTTGGAAAACTGCAGACTTTCAGTAATGGAACCAGACAAAGACAAATTTAAAAAGATTGAGACACTTTGTAAAAAATTCTCATAGTTCAGAATGAAAATAATTTTCATGAAATTATTGATATCCTTCCGTTAAGTCATCCTGAATCACAGTCCGTATTACAAATCACTTTACTTCTGGAACCTGCACTTCTCCTTGAACGATGGTGCTCCTCTTCCACTGTCGATTGTCTCTTCCATAGTCTCACAGAATTTCGTCCATTTAGATCTATAGCTAGTGCACAAGCTGCACTTATTTATTTAATCTAAACTACTATCACTGTCTTACCATGCCATTTTCATGAATATGATATTATTCTGTATATTAAATACATCTCACATTGAAATAATGTCCTCCACAGTGAAATCACTTAAATCTTTTGTGAATGCATAAAAACAAAATATTAACAAACATAAACTATGTATTCACATTCCCAATGGATAAAAAAACAAAAACATTCATACGAGTCCATATAAAACCTAGTTGTCCATTTTAACCTTTCCTTAAAAATGTTGTAAACAATATCTATTTCCTGGTTTCAGCATAATTACATGTAAAGGGAAACTTTATTAATATGTGTATTTAATTAATTCCTAAATTTAATTTTACTTTGCACAGCAGATATATTAGACATGGCATTAAATATTCTCCTATTTTTTTCAAACGGTTGTGTTAAAACATACATTGTCCTTAAATATCATGTTTGTAAGAGGCAAACAAAGTTAATTGTTTTCTCTGATGAAAGCACTTTACTGTTATCTTGAAGTCTTCTTGTTTTCCTTAATGTTTATAAGAATGGAGTCAAAACTAATTCAGAACACATCATAAAAAAAAACATATGTCCCACCGTTCTCATGAGCTTTAATTACCAAAGGTCAACTATGTGACCTCATGTCATTTGATGCCAAAACCCATCTGTTCAAGACATTCTTAAAACCAAAGTCCAACCAATAACTCAGATATTGGTTATTAAAGCAAATAACTGTACATAGTCAAAATAAGTGTATTCCATTTTGTAGACCACCTTAAACATCAGTCACAGTTAAATGTACCCTCAAGAACACTTAAATGATATCCATGTATGATATAGGAGTTGTATGTTCAAATAAAATGCTATTCCTAGCATTTGCCCCATGCTTTAATAAATCCTGTAAAAGTTTACTGTTGTTCAAATAACACATCTTAGAAATATACCTCAAGGATGGCATTTCTATAAAACTATCTTTCTAGATATATTTGGTACTTAAATGATCTAATCCCTTGCTGAACTACTCATCTCTGCAGGAGACCAGTTCAAGTTTTTGACTACTATGATATTAATACTACAGTAGTATGGTACTATAGGTTAAATTTCTGACAATGTCAGAACAAAGTTCACAGACATTACTTTTTCCCTGTTATTCAATTCTGAGCTTGAATTCATACATCACAACAATAGGATTAACCAAACCTAAACTTATATATTTACAGTTCATAATCTTTCAAAGAAAAAGTTATTATTAATAATATAATGGATCCATATTCATCACTTCCATGGTTATTAAACATATACATCTTACAATATATCTTTGACAATTTCAAATATTTTATCACATGACTGGCCAGGTCATATAATAATCCAAACTATCAAAGGTTTATAAGATGTATATAGAGTACTCTTTAAATTTTTTTCCTTATCCTAATCGTATCAATACGTACGTTATCATGTATGTTTAAAAAAAAATTGCCAATTCATTGACCTGCGCAGGATTTCCGTATGTGCACCTAAAAAAATAAAAGTTATGCATAGTGTAGTCAACTAAGACCAAATTAGTTGATGTTAGAGATTATTACATTACTACCATGCAAACATGCTCATGTTAGCCTTTACATTTTCCAATGTAAAAATTATTTTCACACAAATCTACATATTATGCATGCTTTCCCCCTTTATGTACTACAAGAAAGCTTCTCCTTTATATCCTCTTTATCCATGATGCTTTAATGTGGAAAAGGAATCCATATCCTACAATAATCATAAACAAGTTAGAGCACATTTCATTTAACAAACAAAAAGTTACTGGTCTCAAAATTCTTTCAGTACTTTATGAAATGTATCTTTTCAACATTTACATATCCTGTTACACATCACTCAGGGCCTAAGCTTTAGTCTTTACTTTCTTGTGAATCCCACTAGCAAATGCTTTTGTTCCCATGCTTCCTGCCTCACACTATAATTTATCTTTTTCTATTAAAACATGTGAACCCAATAATTTGGGTTTTACTAATCCCATTATATACTAGGATGTATTTAATCTTTTAGCTCTGTACTTATTCAGCAAAGGTAAGTGAAATAATTGCATCATTGGAAAATATACCAAAAAAAAATCATTGTAATTAGTGTCCCTAATTTATTAGCAATTTACATGGAAATATAATGCAGTATTTAGGAAATAAGATTTGTCTATCTGCCCCCCTTTTATACTGTAGACATATGTTCATTACATAAACACCATGTTCTGGTTGAACAGTTATGTACATTACTCAGTGGTTAACCTGAGTATTACTAGTATGTTCTTTAGAGCCAAATCTTACAATTTAGAATATTCAATGTATAGATTTATAATTTGAGAAAAACCAAGTCAACATCTAAACATTTGTGAACCTGATTTGATTATGAAACATCAACATCAGTCCCACTTGAAGTTCTATGGATATTACTATTTAAAATATTTAGATCAGTGGAAGCAAAATATCTTCTTTGTTCTGGTTAAAAAAAACATAACATGACACCCAAGGATGGGGGTGGGTAGATTGGAATCCAGACATGAAAACAGTGCTGGTGCCACAATGCACCAAATTGATTTGAAACTTACAAAAAATCATTCTCAACTTACTCACTGGATTTCCTTTAAATCTTCCCATTCTTTCTTATAACCAATACAACATTTGGTTATAAATTATAAAAAGTTACCTTCTAATGTTTAGGCTATATACAAAATATAGCTCTACAGAACCCATACTGCATATAGATACAGTTTAAGCTAGACAATGAATCATGATACAATATTGATATTTATAATTCCACTGACAAAATAGCTATTTAATAATCTTAACCTGGCCTTTGTCTAAAGAGGAAGTTGAAGATATTCTACAGTATAAAACAGTTAATACATATTAAACTTCACTTTTCCTGCTATATAGTAAAAAACATTACGATCATTACTGCATATTTCCATGTAAATATTACTTCCTTAAAAATTGTATCCAATCATATTTATTTACTCACACTTTCTCAAACCTTTAAAGAATAAGTACTAACATTTCTCTAGCCCTATTCAGTAATTATTCCTTGTTTTCATTAACAAAGAGTAACTCCTTTTGTCTTCAGCCCTAGGTCTTTTGTAAGGACAGATTGGTCTGTCTATGGGACATTGGGAGTGGCCATTCTGTGCATCTAGTTGCTTCGCCTGAACTTTCTCATTTATCAGCCCAGAATTTTTATCAGTATGATATATTTTCCGTTTTAAACGTTTCATTCTATAACATCGTTTTTCATAATGCCCAAGACGATGACAGAAATTACAAGTAGAATATTTATAATTCTGTGTTTTGGCTTTATGTAACTGGCATATTTCCCTGATCACATGCTTGTTTGAGGGGTCTGAGCTCTGCAGTACAAGATGTCTCCTATACTTATCAATGTAAGTGGCTGCTTCTGTAAGAGTGTTAAACATTGAAGCATGGACAACAGCTCCTGTATCTAAGTATTGAAACTTCTTTACAAAAACTCTCACCATTTCTTCAGGAACTTGATTTTCTTTAATACCCATAACCAGCCTGTACGCTTGCTCAAATATACCCATAAACACAAAGGGGTCATCGTCTATGGAGGTTTTCAGATCATTAAGTAGTGCAGTGTTAAAAAACTCTTCTCCATTAATTATATAATTAAGTTGCAAAAGCCTCTCCCTTCTAGAGCCATATATTAGATTCCCGTCTATATCAATCCCTGGCTCAGTCACTGGTATTGATAACCTATTGGAAATCTGTATTGGCACCCAAAGTTTAAACACTTTGTTCTTTTGTTCCTCACTTAAATCATATTTCTCTATATGAGATTCAAATAGATCAGAAATCATGAGGACATTTAACTTGGGGTTGAAATGTGGAATCTCTTTCACAATTTTAAATAACTGTTTATTAATTTTTAATTGCAGTTTTGCCCTGTCATAGTCTAATTCTGGATTATTGAGATCCGGAACCAACATGGATCTCTGTTCCTTTGTAATAACCGAAACCTGGTTATTCCTTTGCAAAACTGACTCTATTTCTGACAGTCTAAGTTCATGCTTAGAAATTTCCTTAGCCAGACAGTCATTGCTAACTCTGTCACATTCTACTTCTCTCTTATCTAGAGTAGTAATCTTTTCTACATCATTTTCCTTCCTCTCTGAGCACATTAACGTATTAAACGTTTTCACTAATAGCATTACATTCTGAATTTTATGTTTCAATCTGGAAAATGAAATATCTTTTTTCTCTACCAACACATTAGCATTCATACATTGAGTATACAGATCTGACCATATCTCTGCATCAGACATAACACTATGAGGGATATCAAACTTGAATTTGCTCTTATTAGCCAAATTATCAAGAAAATCCATACTCACCGGAAAGCAGAATCTTTCTCACTGCGTCCGCAATTATGTCAATGCCTGTAATACTTACACAAAATACTTCTAGGTTCTTTTACTCATATAGACATCTGGAAGCTTTAGTTCAGCTACACCCTCCTGTCCCCCTTTGAAGCTGACAGAATGTGTATATGTCTAGTGTCCAGGTCTATAATCTGACTAGGCTCGCCATCTGTTAGAAACTATTGTCTTATTAATAATTTGTATAAGTTATATGGTCGATAAACACAACTCACCAAGGTGATATTTAAATATATTTAATGTGTAGAAAATGTGTTACAGCAAATACATACAAATTAACAGATACCTAACTAGTCAAATGCTCTATTGACAGCTTACCAAAATAATATGTATGTATCAATATGTTGTATAAAAGTTTTGTGTATGTCTGTATTATGTGAGAGTCAGTGTGTGTCTGTGTCCAGTGTCTGTGTCCAGTGTGAGAGCGAACTTCTCTTTGTTCAGGAATTTATTCAAAATCTGTGAGATACACCTCCCCCAGCCCACCCATAAGACATTCCATACGTTTCCTGTAACCTAATCCATTTGACTTAGGGAATAAATAGAGTATGGGAACCAATGTCTGAAGGATGTGTGAATGACAAGTCATGAGTGCACAAATGAAACATATTCAAACTTAATCAATACTGGAATATAACCATTTTTCCAATACCCAATATTTAACACTGATTTTAAGGCTTTCAAGTTAGCTGGGACAGCCGAAACATTTATAAGGTACAAGGAGGCCAATAAATCATGCAAGGAAGCTATAAGGCAAGCTAAAATTGCTATAGAAAAGGATATTGCAGCATGCAGTAAAAAGAAACCCAAATTATTTTTTAAATATAGTAATAGTAAAAAAAATGAAGCAGGAAGGGGTGGGACCTTTAATATCAGAGGGGGGTCAGCTGGTTGTTGAGAACAAAAAAAAAGCTCAGATTCTGAACTCATATTTTTAGTCTGTCTACACAAATGAGGAACCAGTTAATAAAGGTTTCCTTCTTAATAGTCCCAATTCTAGTAATACAGCTAATGATGCATGGTTTACACATGATGAAATTCAAAATAGACTAGAACATGTTAAGATTAACAAAGGTCCAGGGCCAGATGGTATTCATCCCAGGGTACTTAGCGAGCTTAGCTCTGTGATTGCCAAACCTCTTTACTTAATTTTTCAGGATTCATTGAGATCTGGCATAGTGCCGAGAGACTGGCAAATTGTTAATGTGGTGCCGCTATTCAAAAAAGGATCCCGTTCTTAGCCTCAAAACTATAGGCCAGTTAGTCTGACGTCAGTGGTAGGAAAGCTTTTCAAAGGTTTAATAAAGGATAAGATACTGGACTTCATAGCAAATCATAATACTATGAGTGTGTGCCAGCATGGTTTTATGTGTAATAGATCTTGCCAGACTAACTTAATTTATTTTTATGAGAAGGTGAGCAGGGACCTTGATTCTGGGATGGCAGTGGATGTGATTTACTTGGCCTTTGCTAAAGCATTTGTTACAGTGCCACACAGAAGGTTACTGGTTAAATGAAGGAATGTTGGCCTGGAACATAGTATTTGTACCTGGATAGAGAACTGGCTAAAAGATAGACTACAAAGAGTGGTGGTAAATGGAACATTTTCTAATTGGACCAGTGTTGTTAGTGGAGTACCGCAGGGCTCTGTACTAGGTCCCTTGCTTTTCAACTTGTTTATTAATGACCTGGAGGTGGCCATTGAAAGTACTGTTTCTATTTGTGCAGATGAGACTAAATTGTGCAGAACTATAGGTTCCATGCAGGATGCTGCCACTTTGCACAGTGATTTGTCTAAACTGGAAAACTGGGCAGCAAACTGGAAAATGAGGTTCAATGTTGATAAATGCAGGTTATGCACTTTGGCAAAAATAATATAAATGCAAGTTATACACTAAATGGCAGTGTGTTGGGAGTTTCCTTAAATGAGAAGGATCTTGGGGTCTTTGTAGATAACAAGTTGTCTAATTCTGGGCAGTGTCATTCTGTGGCTACTAAAGCAAATAAAGTTCTTGTATAAAAAAGGGCATTAACTCAAGGGATGAAACATAATTGTGTCTCTTTATAGGTCCCTGGTGAGGCCTCATCTGGAGTATGGGGGCAGTTTTGGACTCCAGTCCTTAAGAGGGATATAAATGAGCTGGAGAGAGTGCAGAGACTAAGTGCAACTAAACTGGTTAGAGGGAGGGAAGAGTTAAATTATGAGGGGAGACTGACAAGGTTGGGGTTGTTTTCTCTGGGGGAAAAAAGGCGCTTGTGAGGGGACATGATTAGACTTTACAAGTACATTAGAGGACATTATAGACAAATAGCAGGAGACCTTTTTACCCATAAAGAGAATCACGTACCAGAGGCCTCCCCTTCAGACTAGAGGAAAAGAAGTTTCATTTAAAGGAACAGAGTAGGGGGTTCATCACAGTGAGGACAGTGAGGTTGGGGAATGCACTGCCGGGTGATGATTCAGTTAATGACTATAAGAGGGACTTGGATGATTTCTTGGACAGACATAATACAAAGGCTATTGTGATACTAAACTCTATAGTTAGTATAGATATGGGTATATATCATTTATGTGACAGTAGGGAGGGGTGAGTGTATGGGGCTGGGTTTTCATTTGGAGGGGTTGGACTTGATGGACTTTGTCTTTTTTCAACCCAATTTTCAACCCAATTTAACTATTTAACTAACTATGCAACTATGTAACAATGAATGTCCTGTTGTGTCAGCTTTTACTCTATGAAGCACAGGACTGGCTTATGCCACAGGGACCTCCACTTTTCCCAGCTCTGGCCCCCCCAGCTGCAACCCCCCATCTGACACCCCTTCCCCCGCATTCTCTTGCTGTGGCTGCAGCCAGGGGTCCGGGTGGGGACTAAGAGGGGTCTCGGTCAGCAGGACTCACTTTGTTTTTTCCCAGTGTCCCTCTTGCCCAGTCTGACCCTGATTCTATAGAGCTTTAAAGATCCAAGAATGCCATTTGGCCCCTGATTTTCTTCCTGTGTAAGAACTAAACCCATTGTATTCTACACAGTTTATCTATTGTCTACTGCAGTGCTGTCCAACTTCTGTGGTACCGAGGGCCAAAAATGGCACACACAAGCGGCACTGGGCAAGCAGAGAATGGCACACACAGGGAGGGAAGACAGAAGAGAGCAGGAGACAGGAATCAGGAGCAGTCTAATATGTACTACATACAGTCACACAGAGCTGGGGCCCCATTAGCATTTTGTATAAAGTGAGAACAGGAGAACAATGTGGCAGTTTCAGTCTTGGTCTCAGGTAGAACAGTACAGGGGCTTTAGGATATAAACAATAGAGGGGTCTCAGGTAGAACAGTACAGGGGCTTTAGGATAGAAACAATAGAGGGGTCTCAGGTAGAACAGTACAGGGGCTTTAGGATATAAACAATAGAGGGGTCTCAGGTAGAACAGTACAGGGGCTTTAGGATAGAAACAATAGAGGGGTCTCAGGTAGAACAGTACAGGGGCTTTAGGATAGAAACAATAGAGGGGTCTCAGGTAGAACAGTACAGGGGCTTTAGGATAGAAACAATAGAGGGGTCTCAGGTAGAACAGTACAGGGGCTTTAGGATAGAAACAATAGAGGGGTCTCAGGTAGAACAGTACAGGGGCTTTAGGATAGAAACAATAGAGGGGTCTCAGGTAGAACAGTACAGGGGCTTTAGGATAGAAACAATAGAGGGGTCTCAGGTAGAACAGTACAGGGGCTTTAGGATAGAAACAATAGAGGGGTCTCAGGTAGAACAGTACAGGGGCTTTAGGATAGAAACAATAGAGGGGTCTCAGGTAGAACAGTACAGGGGCTTTAGGATAGAAACAATAGAGGGGTCTCAGGTAGAACAGTACAGGGGCTTTAGGATAGAAACAATAGAGGGGTCTCAGGTAGAACAGTACAGGGGCTTTAGGATAGAAACAATAGAGGGGTCTCAGGTAGAACAGTACAGGGGCTTTAGGATCTAAACAATAGAGGGGTCTCAGGTAGAACAGTACAGGGGCTTTAGGATAGAAACAATAGAGGGGTCTCAGGTAGAACAGTACAGGGGCTTTAGGATAGAAACAATAGAGGGGTCTCAGGTAGAACAGTACAGGGGCTTTAGGATAGAAACAATAGAGGGGTCTCAGGTAGAACAGTACAGGGGCTTTAGGATATAAACAATAGAGGGGTCTCAGGTAGAACAGTACAGGGGCTTTAGGATATAAACAATAGAGGGGTCTCAGGTAGAACAGTACAGGGGCTTTAGGATATAAACAATAGAGGGGTCTCAGGTAGAACAGTACAGGGGCTTTAGGATATAAACAATAGAGGGGTCTCAGGTAGAACAGTACAGGGGCTTTAGGATATAAACAATAGAGGGGTCTCAGGTAGAACAGTACAGGGGCTTTAGGATATAAACAATAGAGGGGTCTCAGGTAGAACAGTACAGGGGCTTTAGGATATAAACAATAGAGGGGTCTCAGGTAGAACAGTACAGGGGCTTTAGGATATAAACAATAGAGGGGTCTCAGGTAGAACAGTACAGGGGCTTTAGGATAGAAACAATAGAGGGGTGTCAGGTAGAACAGTACAGGGGCTTTAGGATATAAACAATAGAGGGGTCTCAGGTAGAACAGTACAGGGGCTTTAGGATATAAACAATAGAGGGGTCTCAGGTAGAACAGTACAGGGGCTTTAGAATATAAACAATAGAGGGGTCACAAGTGTGAACAATACAGGGGGGGTTACTGTGTGAATTTGAGGTTTAGACAATGCAGGGGCCAGTTAATCTCTGTAGTGATACCTTTTAAATTTTACATATGGTAATCAGACACAGCATGTGGGGGGCCATAGAAGGGGGTTCGCTGGCCGCCAGTTGGACAGCCCTGCTCTACTGTATAGACAAGTGCCATTTCCCAGACTGAGTGGCTGCCCCATTGCTACACATCAGTGTATGTAACATGTAACATGTACTAATGTTTCTCACTATACAGGATCCCCGGCTACTTACCCCCATCAGTAGGTGCGGCTGCTGCTGAGTTTCCCGTTGGGGTCCAACAATAATCACAATTTGCTTCTTCTTCTTCCTTTATCCTTGTTGGGAATAGTTCTGGCTCCATCTCTGGGAAACGTGTAAATGTTGAGAATAAGAGTTGTCAGTTGCAGTTTGTATAGAGCCAGACATACAAGTCATTTCCATTGTGATTGTGGCCCTCCAGTCCTTGTGCGAGCCATGTGGCTATTATCCAGTGACTTATGTCAGGGCTTCATTATTTATATCAGCAATTCCCCAGGCCCCTACAGGTTAACTACTGAACTACAAGTCTCTAAGGGAATTCTGGGAAATGTAGTATAATGGGAAACTGCACCCCTTCAATTCTAAGCAACCTCCCAATATGTATAAAGTGTTTTGTGGATGTAACTGCTATTGAAAACAGTGTCTGTCTGTTTATATCCTCTGCATTGCTGATTCTGACTCCTGAAACAATGTAGCAGAAGCCAGTGGATTACAATAAGTCTATAGAAGCCTGCCTGGATATATTAAACCTGTGCCTCTGTATAAGCCCCGGGGGAGGGGAAAGGCTGCTTTATCCTGGGTCAGGACACCCAACAGGGAACAAAGGGAGGGAACACAAGTCGTACCTCTCCCTGGATCCCTGAGGAACAACGGAAGTGAGAAGTGATGCATTAGAATAAAGTGCAGTAAGAAAACCAGATCACCAGACACATTGGTTCCCATAGACTATAGTGACACCTAGTGGCAGAATGACAAAGTGGCGGCTGCAGAAACTGCTGTTGTTATTAGGAGCCCTGCTGCAAGTGGAGAGGGATTCCCCACTCCTTTATTTCTGTGAAACAGGGGGATGCAATCATTTCTAATCCAGAAACTGAAATACTGGAGATTTCTTTGCTCTTCCACTCAAATAAATGTTAAAGTTCTCAACCTGCAGAGCTGACAATTTCTAACTTTCTACAGCTTCATATACGGCTCATTTATCCCTAACGTGTAAGTCCCAGTACAGCGGCGAGAGGATTGGACAGTGAACATGTGTCTGTGCGTCTGTGTGACTGTATGATTGTGTGTCTGTATGATTGTGTGTCTGTATGACTGTGTATCTGTATGATTGTGTGTCTGTATGACTGTGTGTCTGTATGATTGTGTGTCTGTATGACTGCGTGACTGTGTCTCTATGACTGTGTGTCTGTGTGACTGTGTGTCTGTATGACTATGTGACTGTGTGTCTGTGTAACTGTCTGTGTGTCAGTATGACTGTGTGTCTGTATGATTGTGTGACTGTATGACTGTGTGTCTGTATGATTGTGTGACTGTATGACTGTGTGTCTGTATGATTGTGTGTCTGTATGATTGTGTGTCTGTGTGATTGTGTGTCTGTGTGTCTGTATGATTGTGTGTCTGTGCGTCTGTGTGACTGTGTGATTGTGTGTCTCTATGACTGTGTGACTGTGTCTGTGTGACTGTGTGTCTCTGTGTCTGTGTGTGTGTCTGTATGACTGTGTGTCTGTGTGACTGTGTCTGTGTGACTGTATGATTGTGTGTCTCTATGACTGTGTGTCTGTATGATTGTGTGTCTGTGTGTCTGTGTGATTGTGTGTCTGTGTAACTGTGTGTCTGTGTAACTGTGTGTCTGTGTAACTGTGTGTCTGTCTGTGTGTCAGTATGATTGTGTGTCTGTGTGACTGTGTGTCTGAGTGACTGTGTGTCAGTATGACTGTGTGTCTGCTCTTTCCCATACAGCACAGTTGTGTCCGGAGTCAGTGAAGGTTGTGTGTAGCAGGACTGGTATCTCTCACACATGAATGACTGGGTTTGGGATCAGCAGTGTCACACTGTGTGAGAGGAGAGTAGTGAGGAAGATATTGTGTCCAGGGCATTACTATTTACCCTTTAACCTCCTCAAGTACATGAGATCACAAGGAGAGGGGCTGCTCCTCACACTGAACTAGCCCAGTAAATGAATTCTACTTGCCCTTTATGCATAGAAGCCACACAAGCCCCCACACAGGACTCATTAGCCCCCGACTTATCATGGATTTCAGTGGCTTAACTAGATGTTACTGGGCCCCACAGCGAATTAATTTTAGGGCCCAAAGCATATCCAGAGGTTGTCCCGTTCTACCAATAGTTAATGAAATTAGTCAGTATTTGGGCCTTGTGGGGCCCCCTATCCCTCCTGGGCCCCCCTGCTATTGCAGGGTCTGCTTCCTCTGTAGTTACGCCCCTGATGGATTTACATGATATGAGCAGAATTGCCCAGGGGAGTCAGGGACCACTGCAAAAGACAAGCCAAGGGTCCACCCTGCCTGTGTCACACCCCCTGTCATTCCCCTCCCCCACCTGAATACCCTCCCCATCAATAACTGCCAAAAATATTAAATGGGACGTATTGTGTGAGAAACAAGAATGTATCAGTGCATTATACTCCTCTATTAAATATAGACAGAAAGTGCTTCAAAAGTCGTGTTTCTGATTCTCTATTGTACATTTCTCTGAAAACCCTAGTCCCGCCCATCTGTTCCACTTGCTGCTGCCTCCTTTCCCAGGCTGCACAGGGGAGCTGGCGGCACTCAGCAATGTAGGACAGGAACCAATCAGCAGCTAGCAGGACCTGATAGAGAACTGAAGCCTGTCTGTGCTTGTGTGACCACAGGGCTGTGATTGGCTGTCCCCTACTATTGTGCTTCTGGCAGGGGACACGCCCACCCCTCATTTGAAACAGGGACCAGTGTACATCCAATAAAGGGGTTACATTTAAAGACAATATTAAATTTAGCCCAAAGTGAAACCAGCACCTTATATTATTTATTATTACCTACAAGACTATGGGTTTTATGCTGTTTGTCTCCTGTAAATGAAAACCTATATCTGCCAGTAATTAAATATTGTAAGAAGCAACCAATGAGTGCACTGAAGAAGCCCAAACCAAATCACAGTCTTGACCAAGCCCCGCCCTGTCTGCACAGTGGGAGGAGATAAAGATCTTAAGGCATTTTCAGGACTTACAGATACATCAACCAATGGGATCATTTGGCCTGAAACCTGCACAGAGATATTAGTCCCCAAAAGCAGCGGAGAGAAAGCAAGGGGTTGTAATACAGATAAGTGAAGCCTGCGAGTGCAACTGCAACTCCCCTAAATAAGATTTATAGAGGTGAATGTGGCTGTGTGTCTCCCCAGCATCCTCCGTCTCAAGCTCCATACAAAGACAATGCAGTTATTACATGTTTTATTCTGCAGCTCGCACGCTGTTTGGTTGGTAGGGGTTAAAGGGGCTGTTTACCTTTAAATTAACTGTTAGTATGAGGTAGAGAATGATACTGAGACAATTTGCAATTGGTTTTCATTTTTTATTATTTGTGGTTTTTGAGTTATTTCGCTTTTTATTCAGCAGCTCTCCAGTATACAAATTTAGCAATCTAGTTGCTAGGGTCCAAATTCCCCTAGCAACCATGCATTGATTTGAATAAGAGACCGGAATATGAATAGGAGAGGCCTGAATAGAAAGAGGAGTAATAAAAAGTAACAATAACAATACATTTGTAGCCTTACAGAGGATTTTTTCTAGATGGGTCAGTGACCCTCATTTAAAAGCTGGAAAGAGTCAGAAGAAAAAAGCAAATAATTAAAAAAACGATAAAAAAAGAAATAATGAAGACCAGTTAAAAAGTTGCTTAGAATTGCCCATTATGTGACAAACTAAAAGTTAATGCAAAGGGGAACCACCCGTTTGAGGACTGTAGCATCAGGGAGCAACTTTGAAATCTGATGTTTTTGGTTTGCTGGGGTCGCCGACCCCCAACAACCGAAACAGAATGTCCAGCCACAGGTTGCAAGGGAAGCAAACGTTGCCATCAAATCTGTGCAAGAAATAGAGCAGAATGTAAATAGCAAGAAGTGAGTTACAAAGAGCTCCAGTCAGAGTCAGATGGCAGCTTCTGAGACAAGAGGGTGGATTTTATTCCTGTTTCTGTTGCTATGAAAGCGCACATGGTAACAATAACACCACTCGCTGCACTCATTCTATGGCACGTCACAGGCACTTACACAATGGCAGATACATGGAAGATATTAGAGGGCACTTTATTGACATCTCTTTTCGCAGTGGAATGAAGGTTGATGTGGAACAAGTTATTTGCTTGGCAGTTAGTGGACAGATGACAGATAGAGAAACAGATTCAGCTGCTGCTGCCCCCGCCCCCCCTCCTGCTCCTGTAGGGGGCACATCTGAGAGAAGCTCTCACTATAAGACCAGCAGTCGGTCTGTTTCGGAGACCCAGCCTTCTTCTGCCTCTTTGTTGTGGATTTATTGGTGTTTCCTCAGTTTGTTTTTCTCAGGAAACGTCGTCCCGCAGTCTTTGCTCGTGAACGGTTTCTCCCTCTCGTGAACCTTCTGGTGAATAGTCAGGTAACTCTTGCCATAGAATCCGTCCCCGCACAATGCGCATCTGAAGGGCAGTTCCCGTATGTGATTTCTCTTCTCACACTCCGGACACGTGAATAGTTTGAGGCTGGTCGCGCGGTCGAGGGGACGCGTTTGAGTAAAACATTTGCCGCACTGGGCGCAGGTTTTCTCCATTATGTGCACCTTCTTGTGTCTCCGGAGATTATCCTTCTTGGAAAAGCTCCTCCCACATTCCATGCAGGTGAATGGTTTCGCCCCTGTGTGGACACTCTGGTGTAGGTGGAGCGTGAGCTTCTGAGAGAATCTTTTGCCGCACTCCGCGCAGTGGAATGGTTTCGCCCCACAGTGAATTCTCTGGTGGTTCTGGAGGCTGCTCTTCCCAGCAAAGAGTTTGCCGCAGTCTGTACATGGGAAGGGTTTCTCTTCTGTGTGAAGCTTCACATGTTCCTCGAGGCTCACCTTACAGGCAAAACTTTTGCCGCATTCGGTGCACTGGAATTCGCCCGCCGACGCCAAATCACGTGACTGGGAATCATACAAAGTGCCGGCAACGTGGTGTGTGGAGACGTCGCTATTATCCGAGAACATTTCCCCAGATTTATTGCAGATAAATCCCGGCTCTTTGGCGCTCGCTGAACAAGATCTGAATTGTGCCGAATCTCTGGTCTGTGCCGACATGCTGCCATCTGTTACTGGGGGGCTCCGTATCTCTAACTGGGCTCTGGCGGGTTTAGGGCACCTGTTCTCTTCATTAGTCAGGCAGTTCCCTAATAAAAGGAAGAACATATTAACAAAAACACTGACATTCATAAACCCCCCCCCAGCATTACAATCTGCCCATAAACATGGCACACGGGGCACAGAACCACCTCACCCCCATCACTGAGTGTCACATGATCTTCAGGATCCGCTTCTTCCTCCTTTATATTTATTTGTAACATTTCTGACACAGACACAAGCAGTGAGACCCCTAAACTCCAGTGTTACTGACCCACAGACACAAGCAGTGAGACCCCTAAACTCCAGTGTTACTGACCCACATACACAAGCAGTGAGACCCCTAAACTCCAGTGTTTCTGAGCCACAGACACAAGCAGTGAGACCACTAAACTCCAGTGTTACTGAGCCACAAACACAAGCAGTGAGACCCCTAAACTCCAGTGTTTCTGAGCCACAGACACAAGCAGTGAGACCCCTAAACTCCAGTGTTTCTGAGCCACAGACACAAGCAGTGAGACCCCTAAACTCCAGTGTTACTGACCCACAGACACAAGCAGTGAGACCCCTAAACTCCAGTGTTACTGACCCACAGACACAAGCAGTGAGACCCCTAAACTCCAGTGTTACTGACCCACAGACACAAGCAGTGAGACCCCTAAACTCCAGTGTTACTGACCCACAGACACAAGCAGTGAGACCCCTAAACTCCAGTGTTACTGACCCACAGACACAAGCAGTGAGACCCCTAAACTCCAGTGTTACTGACCCACAGACACAAGCAGTGAGACCCCTAAACTCCAGTGTTACTGACCCACAGACACAAGCAGTGAGACCCCTAAACTCCAGTGTTACTAAGCCACAGACACAAGCAGTGAGACCCCTAAACTCCAGTGTTACTGACCCACAGACACAAGCAGTGAGACCCCTAAACTCCAGTGTTATTGACCCACAGACACAAGCAGTGAGACCCCTAAACTCTAGTGTTTCTGACCCAAATACACAAGCAGTGAGACCCCTAAACTCCAGTGTTACTGACCCACAGACACAAGCAGTGAGACCCCTAAACTCCAGTGTTACTGAGCCACAGACACAAGCAGTGAGACCCCCTAAACTCCAGTGTTACTGACCCACAGACACAAGCAGTGAGACCCCTAAACTCTAGTGTGTCTGACCCACATACACAAGCAGTGAGACCCCTAAACTCCAGTGTTACTGACCCACATACACAAGCAGTGAGACCCCTAAACTCCAGTGTTACTGAGCCACAGACACAAGCAGTGAGACCCCTAAACTCCAGTGTTACTGAGCCACAGACACAAGCAGTGAGACCCCTAAACTCTAGTGTTACTGAGCCACATACACAAGCAGTGAGACCCCTAAACTCCAGTGTGTCTGACCCACATACACAAGCAGTGAGACCCCTAAACTCCAGTGTTACTGAGCCACAGACACAAGCAGTGAGACCCCCTAAACTCCAGTGTTACTGACCCACAGACACAAGCAGTGAGACCCCTAAACTCCAGTGTTACTGACCCACAGACACAAGCAGTGAGACCCCTAAACTCTAGTGTTTCTGACCCACAGACACAAGCAGTGAGACCCCTAAACTCCAGTGTTTCTGAGCCACAGACACAAGCAGTGAGACCACTAAACTCCAGTGTTACTGAGCCACAGACACAAGCAGTGAGACCCCTAAACTCCAGTGTTACTGACCCACATACACAAGCAGTGAGACCCCTAAACTCCAGTGTTTCTGAGCCACAGACACAAGCAGTGAGACCACTAAACTCCAGTGTTACTGACCCACAGACACAAGCAGTGAGACCCCTAAACTCCAGTGTTACTGACCCACAGACACCAGCAGTGAGACCCCTAAACTCCAGTGTTACTGACCCACAGACACAAGCAGTGAGACCCCTAAACTCCAGTGTTACTGAGCCACAGACACAAGCAGTGAGACCCCTAAACTCTAGTGTTTCTGACCCAAATACACAAGCAGTGAGACCCCTAAACTCCAGTGTTACTGACCCACAGACACAAGCAGTGAGACCCCTAAACTCCAGTGTTTCTGAGCCACAGACACAAGCAGTGAGACCCCTAAACTCCAGTGTTACTGAGCCACAGACACAAGCAGTGAGACCCCCTAAACTCCAGTGTTACTGACCCACATACACAAGCAGTGAGACCCCTAAACTCCAGTGTTACTGACCCACAGACACAAGCAGTGAGACCCCTAAACTCCAGTGTTACTGACCCACAGACACAAGCAGTGAGACCCCCTAAACTCCAGTGTTACTGACCCACAGACACAAGCAGTGAGACCCCTAAACTCCAGTGTTACTGACCCACAGACACAAGCAGTGAGACCCCTAAACTCCAGTGTTACTGACCCACAGACACAAGCAGTGAGACCCCTAAACTCCAGTGTTACTAAGCCACAGACACAAGCAGTGAGACCCCTAAACTCCAGTGTTACTGACCCACAGACACAAGCAGTGAGACCCCTAAACTCCAGTGTTACTGACCCACAGACACAAGCAGTGAGACCCCTAAACTCCAGTGTTACTGACCCACAGACACAAGCAGTGAGACCCCTAAACTCCAGTGTTACTGACCCACAGACACAAGCAGTGAGACCCCTAAACTCCAGTGTTACTGAGCCACAGACACAAGCAGTGAGACCCCTAAACTCCAGTGTTATTGACCCACAGACACAAGCAGTGAGACCCCTAAACTCTAGTGTTTCTGACCCAAATACACAAGCAGTGAGACCCCTAAACTCCAGTGTTACTGACCCACAGACACAAGCAGTGAGACCCCTAAACTCCAGTGTTTCTGAGCCACAGACACAAGCAGTGAGACCCCTAAACTCCAGTGTTACTGAGCCACAGACACAAGCAGTGAGACCCCTAAACTCCAGTGTTACTGACCCACAGACACAAGCAGTGAGACCCCTAAACTCCAGTGTTACTGACCCACAGACACAAGCAGTGAGACCCCTAAACTCTAGTGTGTCTGACCCACATACACAAGCAGTGAGACCCCTAAACTCCAGTGTTACTGACCCACATACACAAGCAGTGAGACCCCTAAACTCCAGTGTTACTGACCCACAGACACAAGCAGTGAGACCCCTAAACTCCAGTGTTACTGACCCACAGACACAAGCAGTGAGACCCCCTAAACTCCAGTGTTACTGACCCACAGACACAAGCAGTGAGACCCCTAAACTCTAGTGTTTCTGACCCACAGACACAAGCAGTGAGACCCCTAAACTCCAGTGTTACTGAGCCACAGACACAAGCAGTGAGACCCCTAAACTCCAGTGTTACTGAGCCACAGACACAAGCAGTGAGACCCCTAAACTCCAGTGTTACTGACCCACAGACACAAGCAGTGAGACCCCTAAACTCCAGTGTTACTGACCCACAGACACAAGCAGTGAGACCCCTAAACTCCAGTGTTACTGAGCCACAGACACAAGCAGTGAGACCCCTAAACTCCAGTGTTACTGAGCCACAGACACAAGCAGTGAGACCCCTAAACTCTAGTGTTACTGAGCCACATACACAAGCAGTGAGACCCCTAAACTCCAGTGTGTCTGACCCACATACACAAGCAGTGAGACCCCTAAACTCCAGTGTTACTGACCCACAGACACAAGCAGTGAGACCCCCTAAACTCCAGTGTTACTGACCCACAGACACAAGCAGTGAGACCCCTAAACTCCAGTGTTACTGACCCACAGACACAAGCAGTGAGACCCCTAAACTCTAGTGTTTCTGACCCACAGACACAAGCAGTGAGACCCCTAAACTCCAGTGTTTCTGAGCCACAGACACAAGCAGTGAGACCACTAAACTCCAGTGTTACTGAGCCACAGACACAAGCAGTGAGACCCCTAAACTCCAGTGTTACTGACCCACATACACAAGCAGTGAGACCCCTAAACTCCAGTGTTTCTGAGCCACAGACACAAGCAGTGAGACCACTAAACTCCAGTGTTACTGACCCACAGACACAAGCAGTGAGACCCCTAAACTCCAGTGTTACTGACCCACAGACACAAGCAGTGAGAACCCTAAACTCCAGTGTTTCTGAGCCACAGACACAAGCAGTGAGACCCCTAAACTCCAGTGTTACTGACCCACAGACACAAGCAGTGAGACCCCTAAACTCCAGTGTTACTGACCCACAGACACAAGCAGTGAGACCCCTAAACTCCAGTGTTACTGACCCACAGACACAAGCAGTGAGACCCCTAAACTCTAGTGTTACTGACCCACATACACAAGCAGTGAGACCCCTAAACTCCAGTGTTACTGACCCACAGACACAAGCAGTGGAACCCCTAAACTCCAGTGTTACTGACCCACAGACACAAGCAGTGAGACCCCTAAACTCCAGTGTTACTGACCCACAGACACAAGCAGTGAGACCCCTAAACTCCAGTGTTACTGACCCACAGACACAAGCAGTGAGACCCCTAAACTCCAGTGTTACTGACCCACAGACACAAGCAGTGAGACCCCTAAACTCCAGTGTTACTGACCCACAGACACAAGCAGTGAGACCCCTAAACTCTAGTGTTTCTGACCCACAGACACAAGCAGTGAGACCCCTAAACTCCAGTGTTACTGAGCCACAGACACAAGCAGTGAGACCCCTAAACTCCAGTGTTACTGAGCCACAGACACAAGCAGTGAGACCCCTAAACTCCAGTGTTACTGATCCACAGACACAAGCAGTGAGACCCCTGAACTCCAGCCCAGTGTTACTGACCCACAGACATGTGGATTTTCTCAGGAAACGTTGTCCCGCAGTCTTTGCTCGTGAACGGTTTCTCCCTCTCGTGAACCTTCTGGTGAATAGTCAGGTAACTCTTGCCGTAGAATCCGTCCCCGCACAATGCGCATCTGAAGGGCAGTTCCCGGATGTGATTTCTCTTCTCACACTCCGGACACGTGAATAGTTTGAGGCTGGTCGCGCGGTCGAGGGGACGCGTTTGAGTAAAACATTTGCCGCACTGGGCGCAGGTTTTCTCCATTATGTGCACCTTCTTGTGTCTCCGGAGATTGTCCTTCTTGGCAAAGCTCCTCCCACATTCCATGCAGGTGAATGGTTTCGCCCCTGTGTGGACACTCTGGTGTAGGTGGAGCGTGAGCTTCTGAGAGAATCTTTTGCCGCACTCCGCGCAGTGGAATGGTTTCGCCCCACAGTGAATTCTCTGGTGGTTCTGGAGGCTGCTCTTCCCAGCAAAGAGTTTGCCGCAGTCTGTACATGGGAAGGGTTTCTCTTCTGTGTGAAGCTTCACATGTTCCTCGAGGCTCACCTTACAGGTAAAACTTTTGCCGCATTCGGTGCAGTGGAATTCGCCCGCCGACGCCAAATCACGTGACTGGGAATCATACAAAGTGCCGGCAACGTGGTGTGTGGAGATGTCGCTATTATCAGAGAACATTTCCCCAGATTTATTGCAGATAAATCCCGGCTCTTTGGCGCTCGCTGAACAAGATCTGAATTGTGCCGAATCTCTGGTCTGTGCCGACATGCTGCCATCTGTTACTGGGGGGCTCCGTATCCCTAACTGGGCTCTGGCGGGTTTAGGGCACCTGTTCTCTTCATTAGTCAGGCAGTTCCCTAATAAAAGGAAGAACATATTAACAAAAACACTGACATTCATAAACCCCCCCCCAGCATTACAATCTGCCCATAAACATGGCACACAGGGGGCACAGAACCACCTCACCCCCATCACTGAGTGTCACATGATCTTCAGGATCCGCTTCTTCCTCCTTTATATTTATTTGTAACATTTCTGGTTGTGGCTCTGGGGAACCTGCAAGGAAGAGACACAGATGTATAAGGTAACGACCCACAGACACAAGCAGTGAGACCCCTAAACTCCAGTGTTACTGAGCCACAGACACAAGCAGTGAGACCCCTAAACTCCAGTGTTACTGACCCACAGACACAAGCAGTGAGACCCCTAAACTCCAGTGTTACTGACCCACAGACACAAGCAGTGAGACCCCTAAACTCCAGTGTTACTGACCCACAGACACAAGCAGTGAGACCCCTAAACTCCAGTGTTACTGACCCACAGACACAAGCAGTGAGACCCCTAAACTCCAGTGTTACTGACCCACAGACACAAGCAGTGAGACCCCTAAACTCCAGTGTTACTGACCCACAGACACAAGCAGTGAGACCCCTAAACTCCAGTGTTACTGACCCACAGACACAAGCAGTGAGACCCCTAAACTCCAGTGTTACTGACCCACAGACACAAGCAGTGAGACCCCTAAACTCCAGTGTTACTGACCCACAGACACAAGCAGTGAGACCCCTAAACTCCAGTGTTACTGACAGAGACACAAGCAGTAAGAGAAAGTTAAAAGAGTCCCTGGTACTTACCCCAGTCAGTAAGTGACATTGTTATGCTGAGTCTCCCATTTGGTTCAGCTGATCTTTATCTTTATGTGTAACACGTGTATCTCAGACTTCAGATAAGGAGCAGCTTCAGTTACATCTCAGACTCAGAGACTCTTATTCTTTGCCAGAAGGAAATCTCAAAATGCACAAGGTTCATCATCCAATCAGCCGCTGAGATGGACCAGGCAGCTCAGAATATTCTCTTTCTCCTTCTCTTCTTAAGAAGCGATGAAACATGTTGGGAATGGGGCCTCTGTGTGCAGAGAGGAGGGCCCCACACTCACTGTGTATCACAAGTGCCTGAGATCCATCAGGTCTGTCCTGTGTGTGGGAAACATCAGAAGGTACGTGAGTAGCACAAACAGCATGTGATTAATTAAGGGTTAAGTGCGGGGGGCAAAGAGAGAGTAAAAACGACTAAATATTGTGTCTAATAACGTATTTAGGCTCATGTTGGTCAGTAAAGAACTATAAGCGACACAGAATAGATTAGCCGCTCTAATGAGCTTGTACTACAGCACTGACAGTAATGAGAGCAGACACACAGAATCCATTGCAGGCTGCAGGCAGATGATGGTTTGATTAGCAAGGGATCCAGTGAGTTGTCTCAGGATATAAATATATATATAAACAGCCGTGTACTGCTGGGATTAGGGTTGACACCTTTTCTGGAAAAAAAATACTGGCCTTCCTATAGATTTATCTTTTTTTTATTTAACATTGGGATCAGGTGGAAACCCTATAGCTGGGACTGACAACATCCTCACCTGCCCATGTGACCTGCATACAGGAAGTCTGGGGAGGCTCTCCAGCAAGTAATTCCGTGTAGAAACAAAAAGGCCACAAGTTGGTTCCACACTGACATCTAGTGATGAAATAAATGAACTGCTCACAAGCGCCTGCTACTGTAACACAGCGACATCTACTGGTGGAAGGTGGAATGGCTCGTTGGAAATCATTTGTTTAGTGGAGTTTAGGAAGAAATGCCTGCAGCTGTTTTGTTGCTTTAGTATCTGTCTATGGTCAGCAAACTATTTGACTATTTGACTTTCCATAGCTACAGTTTCCCACCTAACTTAGTGTCACATCAACTTCTCTGGACTTACCGTAAACTGACCTGAGTTTATGTTGCCCTGAGCATACTGTTACTTCTATCTCATCCCCATTGTAAGCAGCAGTCCTGTCCTGCTTTATGGCAACTGAGATTCTAGCTATCTGTATAACAGAACATTCTGTCCCAGTGGCTGCACAGATCCTATCTGATCCCCATTGTAAGCAGCAGTCCTGTCCTGCTTTATGGCAACTGAGATTCTAGCTATCTGTATAACAGAACATTCTGTCCCAGTGGCTGCACAGATCCTATCTGATCCCCATTGTAAGCAGCAGTCCTGTCCTGCTTTATGGCAGCTGAGATTCTAGCTATCTGTATAACAGAACATTCTGTCCCAGTGGCTGCACAGATCCTATCTGATCCCCATTGTAAGCAGCAGTCCTGTCCTGCTTTATGGCAGCTGAGATTCTAGCTATCTGTATAACAGAACATTCTGTCCCAGTGGCTGCACAGATCCTATCTGATCCCCATTGTAAGCAGCAGTCCTGTCCTGCTTTATGGCAGCTGAGATTCTAGCTATCTGTATAACAGAACATTCTGTCCCAGTGGCTGCACAGATCCTATCTGATCCCCATTGTAAGCAGCAGTCCTGTCCTGCTTTATGGCAGCTGAGATTCTAGCTATTTGTATAACAGAACATTCTGTCCCAGTGACTGCACAGATCCAATTTTCCCCCAATTTTCCATTATTGGGGGGCTGCCGGCACAGCCAAAACAAGCAAACAGTGGAACAGATCGGCCAGTATTCGTATGTGTACAGTTAAAGGCACATTCCTAATTTTTAGAGGGGCTCGACCCAATATGCCCCTTTAGTGAGTAACAAATAAAGTTTAGCCAATGAGGAGACAAAGGAGGGTTCATCAGAATAAGTCATTTATGGAAACATTACCCATTGGGTAATCATAAAAAGAAAATCGTATGATTCACGGTGCACACAAACATACCAAACAAGTTAGGTCACATGAGCCAATTAACAGACAGAGTTGTGTCTTTTGCTTCCTCACTTCTTCCCGTTACAGTGTGGACTGTAGGAAATGTAATGTATGTTGGGAATATACAGGGAGTGAGGAGGTACAAAGCAGGGTACACTCCCCCTGTACAACACACAGTTACACAAACATAGTGTTTCTGCTTAATGTGCCTGTAAGTGACAACTCACGGGACACGTGTGACTCCATGTTGGTAATGGGCGGGGCTTAGCTGGCTGTGAGCAGATTGGAGGGTGTTGGTTCCTCATTACTTTGTTATAAGAGCTTTGTATCCTCCAGCCCTGGTGCTGTGCAGGGAACATGGAACATACAAAGTATCAGAAGAGTAAATGTCAGTGTCAATGTATCACTACAGAGATCTAATCAGTGTTGGACTGTAGGGGGTCCAGGCCCAGTGGAGCAGCCGCATCAGGGGCCCAGCAAACCCCCAAGGCTTCCTGCCACCCCCACTCCAGCCAAAACCTCTCTGGCCGACCCTCCCATGTAATTACTTCTTCATGTGACTGTGACTATGGGGGGTGGGTGATCAGGGAGTAGCTCAGGTGGCTGTGGGATCAGATTTAGGCTGGATCTAATGTTACACCTAATAAAGCCAATACACAACGGGCTGTAAGGAGGCAACAAGCAGCGGCACATGCAGGTTTCTGTGTCTCTGTATAATGTGTCCCCAGGGTGGAATATAAAGATATATGATGTGTCCCCAGGGTGGAATATAAGGATATATGATGTGTCCCCAGGGTGGAATATAAGGATATATGATGTGTCCCCAGGGTGGAATATAAGGATATATGATGTGTCCCCAGGGTGGAATATAAGGATATATTACATAGCAGTGTTGTTTCTGGGCAAATGCTACCCACCCTTCCAATTTGTAGTTTAAACTTTTAAACACACACAGCACTATATCACACTTGCTGCACTAGCACACCTCCATTTCCAGCATAAAACCTAGAATTTCAGCTCTTAAAGGAATTGTTCAGTGTAAAAATAAAAACTGGGAAAATAGGCTGTGCAACATAAATAATGTATCTAATATAGTTAGTCAATATGTAATGTATAAAGGCTGGAGTGACTGGATGTGTAACATAATAGCCAGAACACTACTTCCTGCTTTTCAGCTCTCTTGCTTTCCACTGATTGGTTACCAGGCAGTAACCAATCAGTGACTTGAGGGTGAGGTCACATGGGTCATATCTGTTGCTTTTGAATCTGAGCTGAATGCTGAGGATCAATTACAAACTCACTGAACAGTTATGTCCCATGTGGCCCCCCTTATAGTCACTGACTAACTCAGAGTTAGAGAGCTGAAAAGCAGGAAGTAGTGTTCTGGCTATTATGTTACACATCCACTCACTCCAGCCTTTATACATTACATTTTTGCCTAACTAACTATATTAGATACATTTTTTATTTTGCACAGACTATTTACCCAGTTTTTATTTTTACACTGAACAATTCCTTTAAAGCTCCCAGAGTTTCCAGCTGACTGACACCACTGATGGGAGAAGCAGCCCTGCATTATAGAGAAGCACCAACATAAATCTGCGGCAACCAATCAGATGCTTGTATTCATTGTCTAACCTGCAACTATGCAATAAAGCCGAGCCCTGATTGGATGCTAAAATTGGATATAATTGCCTAGTGTTTACAAATGAGCCCCTTTCATACAGGTCACTGTTACTGACTTCACTCACTTTGCTAATACCAAACAGAAGAAGTTGGTACCGTAGTCCCCAGAGGTCAGTTCTGCTCAGCAGCCATTACTGTACAGCTCTGAGGGCAGGGCTGAGACAGCTGGTGGCACAGGAAGAAGCCAGTGTAGTCTGCAGCAGCAGCACAGCCCTGTGTATGGGAGAAACAGACACAAAGTGGCCTCTCTCAGGGCAAATACTGAGCCGCAGGCAGTAACGGGTCACCATTCTGGCGAGACAACTTGGCAGGTCTGGACTGAGAATTAAAATAGGACCTGGCATTTCAGGTACAAAGAAGCCCAATCAGCCCACTAAATACTGAGTTTATATGGCATCTTACAGACATTTGCCAGAACCCACAGATTGCCAGTCTGGGCCTGCAACTTGGTATTGGCTTGTGTCTAATTCATAGAAAACAGACTTACCTGCCCACATGACCCGGGAAGCCAACAGCGGAGAGCAGCGCGTGCTAAATACCTTCATGCGGTAACCAAGCAGCGCCGCGTAGCAACTGGATTTGAAAACTGTTAAAGGGATCCTGTCATCGGAAAACATGTTTTTTTTCCAAAACACATCAGTTAATAGTGCTACTCCAGCAGAATTCTACACTGAAATCCATTTCTCAAAAGAGCAAACAGATTTTTTTATATTCAATTTTGAAATCTGACATGGGGCTAGACATATTGTCAATTTCCCAGCTGCCCCTGGTCATGTGACTTGTGCCTGCACTTTAGGAGAGAAATGCTTTCTGGCAGGCTGCTGTTTTTCCTTCCCAATGTAACTGAATGTCTCAGTGGGACATGGGTTTTTACTATTGAGTGCTGTTCTTAGATCTACCAGGCAGCTGTTATCTTGTGTTAGGGAGCTGCTATCTGGTTACCTTCCCATTGTTCTGTTGTTAGGCTGCTGGGGGGGGGGGGAGGGAGGGGGTGATATTAGTCCAATTTGCAGTACAGCAGTAAAGAGTGATTGAAGTTTATCAGAGACAAATGTCACATGACTTGGGGCAGCTGGGAAATTGACAATATGTCTAGCCTCATGTCAGATTTCAAAATTGAATATAACAAAATCTGTTTGCTCTTTTGAGAAATAGATTTCAGCGCAGAATTCTGCTGGAGCAGCACTATTAACTGATTCATTTTGAAAAAAACATTTTTCCCATGACAGTATCCCTTTAAGAAGCCTCATCATCACACAGCGGCATCTAGTGGCTGATTCAGTCTGATTTCTATATACACGGCTGCTGTATTGCTGATTGTATTTCCCTTTACATTGGGCTATTAGTATATCAGAGAGCTGGGGAGGGAAAGACTATCCAATTCTTATACAAGGACTGAGTGTGACAATGTCATGTTACTGTATGGGAGGGATTGGGTCCCCTGATTATTAGGGATCCCTTGTACCCTGCTTTTGAGGGTTTAACCCAACCCAAACGCTTCTTCTGCTCTGGAAAAGCTACACACACTAATGATTTTTTCCATTTATATAGGGGTCGGATTTGGTTCAGACAGGCTCTTGGATTCAGCTGAATCCTAATAAAAATAGCTCCGATTCAGAATAAACTTTCCATGGAGGGGCACGACTGTAAACTAGTGTTCCCTGTGTATAAGGAAAGGGAGTAGGTGCCAATAGCAGGTGCAGTGGCTTAACTAGATACTGGGCCCCACATCAGATTAATTTTAGGGCCCCCTAGAGTTTGAGCTGTTTTAGCAATATATATTAAAATTGCTCCTCTAGGCCTCCTGCAGCCGCAGGGTCTGCTTTCTCTGAAGTTTTGCCCTTGAACACAGGCCAGAGTGCAACTCCCAACACCTTGCTATTTGCCCATGTGATTATATACAGCATATTCCATAATGTGGGTTATATATATATATATATATATATGAGATGTGCATATGTTTCCTGGGGTTTTACTTTGATAAAGGGGAGTGTGACTGTCGCTGCACAAAGGGAGGAGGATACGTGACTGGGATCCAGGACACTGGAGTTTAATCACATTCTTGCTGAGAATTCACTGGGCTCATTGGCTGATGTACAAAACACAAGAACGGCTGCGAAATAAATCCAAGCTCAAATGAAGAGCCAGATTAACATTTACTCATTTTATTTGGATTTAAGTACAAGGCTGCTGTACTGCTTGCTGCTTCCAGCCCTCCCCAGATATCCTTGTGCCCAAATCTGGGTGGAAGAGCAGGGCCAAGCCAACACGACAGCCCATCCCTCCCCCATGCATGACTCTGAGCATGAAGTATCTATTGTGGCCTGTGCTTGAGCCACTGGGAATGACACACTGAATGGGAGGAAGGTCAGGTCAATGATATTCTGGAGAACGTGGCCTGTACCAACAGATAAGGATAAGGATCAGCAGAGAATCAAGGCACAGGTTCATGTGTTTGTTCCTTCAGATCCCATTACTTCCCATGTGTTGTTACATTTCCCCCTTCACTCTCTGTCCCTGTTTCCCCGCAGACCCCAGGCCCCTCAGTGCTACTAGCAGAGTGCAGTGTCTCGTGTTTCCTTTTAGAGAACGTCTCCCCGCACTCTTTTGCATTTGAACAGTTTCTCCCTTTCGTGAACTCTCCGGTGAATGACCAGGTGACAGTTGTGAAAGAATCTGTCGCCACACTCTGTGCATTTGTACGGCAGCTGCTTCGTGGAATTGATTTTCTTCTCACACTCTGTGCAGGTGAATGGTTTCTCCTCAGCCTGATCATCATGGGAACGCTTCTGTGTGACGCTCTTACTGCACCTCATACACGTTCTCTCCACCGTGTGACTCTTCCCGTGTCTCAGGAGGGTGCTTTTGTTCGGGAAGCTTTTCCCACATTCGGTGCATGTGAATGGTTTCACCCCCGCGTGCATATTCTGGTGAAGTTGAAGTCCCACCTTCTGGGTGAAACTCTTCCCGCATTCTAAGCAGGTGAATGGTTTCTCTCCACTGTGGATTTTCAGGTGTTTTTGAAGGTTGCACTTCAGGGTGAAGAATTTGCCACATTCGGAGCATGGGAATGGTTTCTCCCCGGTGTGAACCCTTGCATGTTTAATAACTCCCATCTTATAGGAGAAGCTTTTGCCGCATTCCCTGCAGCGGAATTCCCCTGTGGCGGTCACATCATAGTTACTATTTATCTCCCTCTGCAGATTTGTGGCTTTGTTACGCAGAGTCTCATAGGAAATCTGGGCACAGATGTGGGTGAGAAGGTCCTGACTCGCTGAAAACCCTTTCCCACATTTAGTGCAGATAAAGTCCTGGGAGTTGGAGCTGGCTGCGCGGGTCTCATATCTTGGGCCGGACACAAACTCTGGGTTAGTCAGCGATTTGCGCTGTTTCGGCTGCCGAAATATCCCAGAACTGTGCAGCGGATTCTTGACCTGATCCAACTCATTGTTCCCATAACTGACGTCTGACGCTGGGGAGAGATTGTGCTCAGGCCGAGATCTGGGTGTTTCAGTTTCACTTGAGTAATCATCTGAACGAATCAAACACGTCACAATAAACATGTGCATGATAGGAAAATAAATACTTAATAAAGATACTTCAAGGCGTAGTTCACCTTTAAATTAACTGTTAGTATGATGTAGTGAGGGATATTCTGAGACAATTTTTTATTATTTGTGGTTTGTGACTTATTTAGCTTTTTATTCAGCAACTCTCCAGTTTGCAGTTTCAGCCATCTGGTTGCTAGAATCCAAATTCCCCTAGCAACCATGCATTGATTTGAATAAGAGACTAGAATATGAATAGCAGAGGCCTGAAGTAGCTCTACATCATATTAACAGTTAACACAAAGGTGAAACTTACCATTCCTTTACACACATTCTATTGGCTGCACCTATGAAAGTACCATTGATTCATTCCCTCCAGCCACACCCACCTAATTCTGCCCCCCCCTCTAGATATGTATAAATCTGTTCACTCAATGCCCTCTTTCTCCTGAATCCCCCCTACAAATGTATTCCTAATTCTCCTCCCCCCACCTTCCAGTTGAGGATAAATAAATGGTAATACACAGGGAGGGGGTGACATCATATTAGGCACTTCCCAGTGTATGACATCACTTCTTTCTTGAACCAGTGCTCCCACAGTCTGATGATCTTTCTTAGCTGGACTCCCTATTCTACGAGTACATATGGACAGTATAGTCAAATGAGAAAACCTGAAGAAGCCATAAGGGAGCCTGGGCACATACAGGTAAGATGGCAGCGCAGTGCTGGGCAAGATCATTCCCCTGACTGGGGCAACAGGAGAATTAAGAAAGTGAATGAATTAATACAGAGGAGGGTGCTAAGACATTGACATTTGCCCAGTGTTTTATCCTTTCTTTGCTGCCACCCAAACAACTCCCCAAAGTGCTAATGTTGAGTTTGGTCCCACAGAAGCAGATTCAGGGCCCAAGCAGCAGAGTGTACAAGAAAGAACCCAGGTAGGAATCAAGGGACCGACACCCACTTACCCTCTTCAGCAACTTTAACTTCGAACACTTCTATTGGGGTCACATGATCCTCAGGGTCCAGTTCTTCCTCCTTTATCTGTAAAACTTCTGATTCAGCCAATGGGGAAGCTGCCAGTAAGGGGCAGGGCCGTATAAGAATAGACAGAGAGCAAAGCACAAGTGTCAGTTTCTCAGGTCGACATGACAGATTTATTGTAGTATTAATGTTGAAGAAAAGAAACTTCATGGGGAAGTAGAGAGAATAGTCACCCACCTGCAAATGAATCCATTCCCCTCTTCACTGACGCCAGATGATCCTTATTGTCCGACCCTTCAGTTTCTACTTCACGTTTGGAAACTGTCTGTAAATAACCTGAAACGAGCGGGAAGAAAATAACCAGAAAGACCAGTAACGCTCACAAATAAATAAAAAAAATAAATGGTTTGAAGCAGTGAAATATGTGCTGGTGAGCTGTGTGCTTCAGTCATTGATGTTGAATGTTCTACACACAATCCCTGGCTACTTACCCCCATCAGTAAGTGGAGCGGCTGAGCTTTTCATTGGGTTCTGATGATCTTCTGAGTCCGGTTCTTCCTCCTTTATCTTTATCTGTAATATTTCTGATTCAGCCAATGGGGAAGCTGGGAGTAAGGAAGAGACAGGGGTGAGTAAAGCTGGGAGTAAGGAAGAGACAGGGGTGAGTAAAGCCGGGAGTAAGGAAGAGACAGGGGTGAGTAAAGCTGGGAGTAAGGAAGAGACAGGGGTGAGTAAAGCTGGGAGTAAGGAAGAGACAGGGGTGAGTAAAGCTGGGAGTAAGGAAGAGACAGGGATGAGTAAAGCTGGGAGTAAGGAAGAGACAGGGGTGAGTAAAGCTGGGAGTAAGGAAGAGACAGGGGTGAGTAAAGCTGGTAGTAAGGAAGAGACAGGGGTGAGTAAAGCTGGGAGTAAGGAAGAGACAGGGGTGAGTAAAGCTGGGAGTATGGAAGAGACAGGGGTGAGTAAAGCTGGGAGTAAGGAAGAGACAGGGGTGAGTAAAGCTGGGAGAGTGCAATGTAATTCATTTCACGTTACCAACAATAAAGTCTCCCTCTCAATGAATCCTCAGTACTTACCCCTATCAGAGTCCATTTCTTCTTTCTCTGCCTTTATTTAGTATATTGCCAAATTCATCTCTTGGAAACCTACCAGAAAAGAATAGAAAGAACAGTGTAAAGCGAAGGTTAAGGGTATTATCAGGCACAAAGTGTCCCTTTAAAAGAGAAAAATATTATATAATTGTAGGGGGTTAATCTGCCCCTATGGCTTTAAGGCCCTTCCCTTTTCCATAGTTAGTAGGCAAAAGCCTATGTATCCATTTGAGTTTAAGCTCAGTGTTATTGGCCAAGAGGTGTAATGACCACTTCCTGCCACACTGCTATATAGTGAGTGTAAGGAGTGGCCACTTCCTCTTTGGCCTGTGGATGCTGATCCAGCTGGATGTGCCCAGGGGAGTCTGAGTACAGCAAGGCCCAGAGAAGGAAGTGTTCTGGGGAGAAGTCAGGGACCAGGAAACCCTGTGAATGAGGTTTAGCTATAGTAGTGCAGACGTGTAATAGTCTCTCTAGGAGAGAAAGGCAGAGAGGGTAAAGAGAAAGAGCAGCTGAAGCTCCAACAAGGATTTGCATTGGGGAGTGGCTTCCCAGAGACTCTGTGTGATTGGCTCCAGTGCAGGGACCTCAGTGAGGAGGGTGTGAGATTAGCTGTCAGCTTCCTGATCATTACACTGGATGGGACTGGCCTACAGAATACTGCAACTGCCTATTACCTGCTGTCACTGTGTGTCATGTGCTAATAACTCATCTGTGTATGTGACTAAACCTGGGGATATTGTCTTTGACTAATAAACAGTTTCTTGTTTCATCATAAGAACCTCCTGGCGCCCAATCATTTGTATGTTTTGTATGCACAGTAGCCTGAGTCTTGATTTGTAAAGAAATGAGGAGAGCACTCTGTAAGCATATACTGCTGTGGTTATCTTTTTATTGCTTGACTCCTTGTACACGACATGTTTCGGGCCTATATGCCCTTTATCAAGTGTTACAGTAGCCTGAGTGTTGTAGTTGCACTACACCTTAGAGGGAAAGTTTCCACTGATCGAAGGCCCTGATACTGAAGTGTGAGTCCAAATGTAACCCATGCTCTGCTCACTAGCTGGAAAGTGACTGGTGTGGATAACCCAGATTGGCGTTACGTAATATTGTGTGAAAGAACAAGAATGTGCCAGTGCGTTATACTCTCTGAATTATAGAAGGAATGTGCTGAGGGCAAGACCAGACGTGGCGTTTTTAAACAAAACAACAGCTACGAGTAAATACGCATAAACTGCTCTACCGCTGAAACGAATGGAAAACGCACAATGGCAATTCACACAGGCGCTTACAAGCTGAAATCCGCCACAGGACGCCAGTATTGGCGTTTTTTTAGCAGAAACGCCAATATGTCAAGAAACTACCGAATCAATAGACTCTATGGGATCTGCACGTTTGAAACCACACTTTGCGTAAATACGCAGCGTATTTTAAATAAGGAGTCCAAATTCTCAATGAGAAGTGCATGTTGGGAAAAGAATCCTACGTGATGAAAAACACATGTTGACAGTCGCATGTGGTTTCAGTGGCGTATTTACGCCTGGCAGTTCTTTTTTAAAAACGGCACGTCTAGCCTTGCCCTTAAAATTTTATGTTTCCGGCTGATTTATTGAAACTTTCCCCCAACACCCTACTAGCCCCACCCCTCTGTTCCACTTGCTGCTGCCTCCTTTCCCAGGCTGTGCAGGGGAGCCATTGATACTCAGCTCACTGCACTGTAGGACAGGAACCAATAAGCAGCTAGACTGACCTGATAGGGAACTGAAGCCTGTCTGTGCTTGTGTGACTGCAGGGCTGTGATTGGCTGCCCCCCATCTACTGTGCCTCTGGCAGGGACCATTAGGACACGCCCACCCCTCATATGAAACACAGACAGGGACTAGAGCAGATCTATAGGGAGCTCCAATAAATGGCCTGGAAATCAGAGCTGTCCCTTCCATTATCTGTTTGTCTTATATAAATACCTAATGTGACTCCATGTTGGGAATGGGGCCCCTGTGTGCAGAGAGGAGGGCCCCACACTCACTGTGTATCACAAGTGCATGAGATTCATCCCAAGGTCTGTCCTGTGTGTTGGAAACAAGAGATACTGATATAACTGGGGATATAAAGTCACAAGAACAGAGATTTGCATCAGAAACGCCGCACCTTTAGGCACCTGCCATTAAACCCTGGGGCTCATTTATCAACACTGGGCAAATTTGCCCATGGGCAGTAACCTACGGCAACCAATCAAATTGCTGCATTCCTTGTTCTACCTGCTGCTGCCATTAAAAAGCTGATCCCTGATTGGTTGCTATAGGCAACTGCCCATGGTCATATTGCCCAGTGTTGATAGATGAGCCCCAGTGTTTGTGCTGCTTTATCACAATATGAGGGTGGTATGTTAGTACATAGGTACATTGGCTGCACATTGAGCTCTGCAGGGAAATCACTTTTCTGGCACATTATTCCTACAGCTAAGGTTGCCTCCATTCCCACTCACATGCAGCTTGTTATTATATTTCTATTGGCTCTGCTCACTCTTCTGCCCACCAGGAACAACACAACAAACTTACCCACAGGCTAGAGATGCCGCTAGCAGGAAGTGACAGCTGGGGCTCTAGGAAATAATTCCTTCCTGAAACCAAGAACTTCCACATTTGGGTTCCCGGTGTCTGCAGTGACCCCTAGTGATAACATGGGAGAACTGCTTTTCAACGACTTTTTAGTGAATATGACACAGCGGCCTCTAGTGGCAGAATTGTAAAAATACTGCAACCCAGAACAGTCGCACAGTCTTACAGCCAATCACAGCCCTGCACAAAGGCTTTAGTTCCCTATCAGGTCCTGCTAGCTGCTGATTGGTTCCTGTCCTTACAGTGCAGTGAAGTGAGTGCTGCCGGCTCCCCTGCACAGCCTGGGAAAGGAGCCAGCGGCAAGTGGAACAGATGGGCGGGACTAGTAGGGGTTTGCAAAGTCTTTCAATAAATCAGCCCAAAACTCTACTTTTTAGGCATATTCCTTTAATACTGTATAAGGAACATGTTCATATGTCTTTAAGTAGTTTGAATAGATATTTCATTCAGATTTGGAGACTGTCCTGGGCCTCCTTGTAACATTTATATACCCATAATCCTCAGTGTGGAAAAACAATCTTTATTCCATAAGATGCTTTGCTACAATTGTATCAGTTAAATCAAGTACAATATTTGCCTCAGGGCAGTGCTGAAATGGAATATTGAAGGATCCATTGTAGCCTTCAGTCCAACACATTGATCCCCCTCAAGCAACATTATAATATCCATTTGGATTAAAAACTCCTCTGAACAGGGAAGTTCATAATATTATTGCATAAGGCTGCCCCAAATAAATACATGATGATGATGATGATGATGAACACAGGGCAAAGCCAAGCGCAGTAAAATATCTGTATAACAGAACATTCTTCATTCACATCCCAGTGGCTGCACAGATCCTATCTGATCCCCATTGTAAGCAGCAGTCCTGTCCTGCTTTATGGCAGCTGAGATTCTAGCTATCTGTATAACAGAACATTCTGTCCCAGTGGCTGCACAGATCCTATCTGATCCCCATTGTAAGCAACAGTCCTGTCCTGCTTTATGGCAGCTGAGATTCTAGCTATCTGTATAACAGAACATTCTGTCCCAGTGGCTGCACAGATCCTATCTGATCCCCATTGTAAGCAGCAGTCCTGTCCTGCTTTATGGCAGCTGAGATTCTAGCTATCTGTATAACAGAACATTCTGTCCCAGTGGCTGCACAGATCCTATTCCCTGAGTTTAAATTTTCCCCCAATTTTCCATTATTTTTTTTCTGGTCTGTAATACAAATTTGTGAGAGCTGCCAGGCTCCCCAGCACAGCTAAAACAAGCAGCAGTGGAACAGATGGGCACGTGTTTGGGAAATTTGCATTAAATCAGCACAATATGTCCAGTAAAAGGCAAATTGCTGGGGGCACATTGTTTTTGCTCGACCCAATATGCCCCTTTACCGAGTAACAGATAAAGTTTAGCCAATGAGGAGACAAAGGAGGGTTCATCAGAATAAGTCATTTATGGAAACATTACAGAATGTAACAAAAACTGCCCATTCATTATGTATAAAAAAATATAAAAAAAAAAGTAGCTGTGAAGTTGGGATTGGATGACAGAATACCTTTAAAGAGACAGGATTCCATTTATTTACACTGACTGCCAGTCATGCTCATGGATTTGAAGGAAACTGTACCCCCCATCATTTTTTATTTGCAACTCATTTTGCCCCTCCAACTGCCTCAGACTCAGTTGCGCCTCCATTGACCTGTATGTCTGTGCAGCAATATTATTGGCCCCATGTTTGGCCAGTCTTCTGATCTCAGAAACCTCATAACATACTCACAGCTGCAGGCTCAACTGATAACAAACTAAAGATGAATTTGAAAGTGAACTTCCCATATATATTTATAAAACACATTTCTGTATCACAGGAAATAACCAGAACTACTTTATAGAGGGACAGTTCAATCAAGCTCTGGTTACTTCCTGATACTCCTTTATACTTTCCTCAATTTCAAACAATTTTGGAGCAAAAATCTGCTCCCCACCAAAATGTCTAGAGGTTGAGCTGTTTTACCAATATTTATTGAAATTGTATTTGTATTAAGCCTATACCTCCTGGGCCTCCTCTGTGGTTACTCCCCTGCTGAATTTTATTTAATGGAAACATTTGTGAAAGTGAAATTTTTTAGACTTTTTTTCACTGCACATATTGTGCTATTTTTGGGCTACCTTTGAAGTGCCTCTGGGCTAGTTTTGGGTTGGTTTGTAGCCAACTTTGGCTAGTTTTAAAAATGACACCTGGCAACCCTGGCAGCAGTAGCCCAGCCCTGTGTATGGGAGAAGCAGATGCAAAGTGGCCGCTCTCAGGGCAAATACTGAGCCGCAGGCAGTCACGGATCTCCATTCTGATGACACAACTTGGTAACGGCTTGTGGCTAAATCATAGGAAACAGACTTACCTGCCCACGGAAGCGGAGAGTTGCACTCGGAGAGACTGCCTAGCGCCTGCATTTTAAAACTGTCAAGAAGCCTCTACATCAGCGCTGTCCAATTTATATGGTACTGAGGGACGGAATTTTTCTAATCTTCGTGGGGGAGGGCCGATAATGGAAGCCAGTGTTAGCCACTCCCTGTTGTTAGACCACACCCACTTTAAACCACACCCATGTTACCGCAAGACCATGTCCACATTAATAGCACACCAAAAAAACATATGGTTGGTGCTCTTGCTCAGTTACACTGAACTCAAGACTTTCTTTCTATTACTGTAAAGTGTGAAGCTTCCTGCTGGCACAGCCACGTACAGATTTGGGGCCCATATATTTACTGTTGCTGCTGGGCTGGGCGCTGGCACACGTACATAAATACTGGGGGGCAATATCATGTGATCAGATTTATTTTTGGCTGCTGCTGACACAGGTAAAGATTGGGGGCAATATGATGGCTGCAGGAGGGCTGTATGATGGCTGCTGGAGGGCTGTATGATGGAGGGCTGCTGAGTTTGCTGGTACAGGTACAGGGGGCAGTAATATAAATGAAAAAGTGTTGTACATTTTCTTGCTCTCTTTATTTAAAAACCATCATGGTAAGGAGGGAAATGGTAATGCAGGACAGGGGGCACTGAGTGAAGCTCTTGCCTGGGGTAACAAACTACTTTGGCCCGGCACCAGCAGGGATGTCACTCAAATGTGAAAAAAGTGAAGTCATATAAGACATACCCTTAAATCCATATGCCTCCTCCTCCCCTGTGTATAATACAGTACCCCAGCACATGATTAAACACCTTAGGGGCCACTAACAATAATTTTCAAATGCTAACAAACCCCCAGAACAAATACCAAAGTATGAGACACACAGGAGCATAGGGAAAACAGAGCAGGAATCAGGAGCAGTCTAATATGTACTACATACAGTCACACAGTGCTGGTGCCCCATTAGCATTTTGTATAAAGTGAGAACAGGTGAACAATGTGGCAGTTTCAGTCTTGGTCTCAGGTAGAACAGTACAGGGGCTTTAGGATATAAACAATAGAGGGGTCTCAGGTAGAACAGTACAGGGGCTTTAGGATATAAACAATAGAGGGGTCTCAGGTAGAACAGTACAGGGGCTTTAGGATATAAACAATAGAGGGGTCTCAGGTAGAACAGTATAGGGGCTTTAGGATATAAACAATAGAGGGGTCTCAGGTAGAACAGTACAGGACTTTAGGATATAAACAATAGAGGGGTCTCAGGTAGAACAGTACAGGGGCTTTAGGATACAAACAATAGAGGGGTCTCAGGTAGAACAGTACAGGGGCTTTAGGATATAAACAATAGAGGGGTCTCAGGTAGAACAGTACAGGGGCTTTAGGATATAAACAATAGAGGGGTCTCAGGTAGAACAGTACAGGGGCTTTAGGATATAAACAATAGAGGGGTCTCAGGTAGAACAGTACAGGGGCTTTAGGATATAAACAATAGAGGGGTCTCAGGTAGAACAGTACAGGGGCTTTAGGATATAAACAATAGAGGGGTCTCAGGTAGAACAGTACAGGGGCTTTAGGATAGAAACAATAGAGGGGTCTCAGGTAGAACAGTACAGGGGCTTTAGGATATAAACAATAGAGGGGTCTCAGGTAGAACAGTACAGGGGCTTTAGGATAGAAACAATAGAGGGGTCTCAGGTAGAACAGTACAGGGGCTTTAGGATAGAAACAATAGAGGGGTCTCAGGTAGAACAGTACAGGGGCTTTAGGATAGAAACAATAGAGGGGTCTCAGGTAGAACAGTACAGGGGCTTTAGGATAGAAACAATAGAGGGGTCTCAGGTAGAACAGTACAGGGGCTTTAGGATATAAACAATAGAGGTGTCTCAGGTAGAACAGTACAGGGGCTTTAGGATATAAACAATAGAGGGGTCTCAGGTAGGACAGTACAGGGGCTTTAGGATATAAACAATAGAGGGGTCTCAGGTAGAACAGTACAGGGGCTTTAGGATATAAACAATAGAGGGGTCTCAGGTAGAACAGTACAGGGGCTTTAGGATAGAAACAATAGAGGGGTCTCAGGTAGGACAGTACAGGGGCTTTAGGATATAAACAATAGAGGGGTCTCAGGTAGAACAGTACAGGGGCTTTAGGATATAAACAATAGAGGTGTCTCAGGTAGAACAGTACAGGGGCTTTAGGATATAAACAATAGAGGGGTCTCAGGTAGAACAGTACAGGGGCTTTAGGATATAAACAATAGAGGGGTCTCAGGTAGAACAGTACAGGGGCTTTAGGATATAAACAATAGAGGGGTCTCAGGTAGAACAGTACAGGGGCTTTAGGATAGAAACAATAGAGGGGTCTCAGGTAGAACAGTACAGGGGCTTTAGGATAGAAACAATAGAGGGGTCTCAGGTAGAACAGTACAGGGGCTTTAGGATAGAAACAATAGAGGGGTCTCAGGTAGAACAGTACAGGGGCTTTAGGATATAAACAATAGAGGTGTCTCAGGTAGAACAGTACAGGGGCTTTAGGATATAAACAATAGAGGGGTCTCAGGTAGGACAGTACAGGGGCTTTAGGATATAAACAATAGAGGGGTCTCAGGTAGAACAGTACAGGGGCTTTAGGATATAAACAATAGAGGGGTCTCAGGTAGAACAGTACAGGGGCTTTAGGATATAAACAATAGAGGGGTCTCAGGTAGAACAGTACAGGGGCTTTAGGATATAAACAATAGAGGGGTCTCAGGTAGGACAGTACAGGGGCTTTAGGATATAAACAATAGAGGGGTCTCAGGTAGAACAGTACAGGGGCTTTAGGATATAAACAATAGAGGGGTCTCAGGTAGAACAGTACAGGGGCTTTAGGATAGAAACAATAGAGGGGTCTCAGGTAGAACAGTACAGGGGCTTTAGGATATAAACAATAGAGGGGTCTCAGGTAGAACAGTACAGGGGCTTTAGGATAGAAACAATAGAGGGGTCTCAGGTAGAACAGTACAGGGGCTTTAGGATATAAACAATAGAGGGGTCACAAGTGTGAACAATACAGGGGATTCGTCTGAATTTGAGGTTTAAACAATGCAGGGGCCAGTTAATCTCTGTAGTGATAACTTTTAAATGTTACATATGGTAATCAGACACAGCAGGCAGACTTTGATATGGGGGGCCATATAAAGGGGGTCACGGGCCACCAGTTGGACAGCTCTGCTCTACAGGATACTTAATAAATCCTAAATGCAGTTATTCTGCCTACAGCGTGTGATTCCCATACTTTGACAAAACCGTGATTTACAAGAGGAGGCCAGGGACGGAGCTTCCAGGGAAACACATAGTCTGGCTATACTAAAAGTGCGACTAATGAGTGTAAACTTACTATAGAGCCCTGCTCTACATCATTGCACGTAGAACACAGCGACATCTAGTGGCTGAACATGAGAAATTCAGTCTGATTTCTATATACACGGCTGCTGAATTGCTGATTGTATTTCCCTTTACATTGGGCTATTAGTGTATCAGAGAGCTGGGGAGGGAAAGACTATCCAATTCTTATACAAGGACTGAGTGTGACAATGTCATGTTACTGTATGGGAGGGATTGGGTCCCCTGATTATTAGGGATCCCCTGTACCCTGCTTTTGAGGGTTTAACCCAACCCAAACGCTTCTTCTGCTCTGGAAAAGCTGCTCCCCGGGAGGAAATACCTGATGCAGCAGTAAAGCATGTGACTAAACAGATACACACACTAATATCTAGTATAGGTACATCTAAAAACAACTGGACTTGCTGAGTAATCATTGATTTTTTTTTTAGATTTACCTATACTAGATATACCATGAACTGGATTAATGAAAATCTTCATAGTCACACACACTAATGATTTTTTACAGTTATATAGGGGTCGGATTTGGTTCAGACAGGCTCTTGGATTCAGCTGAATATACGTTCCATGGAGGGGCACGACTGTAAACTAGTGTTCCCTGTGTATAAGGCAAGGGAGTAGGTGCCAATAGCAGGGGACACTCTTTGCACTCAGCACCAACACAGGCAGTGGTGTAACTAGATGATACTGGGCCCCAAAGCAAATTCATTTTAGGGCCCCCAACATATCTAGCGGTTGAGCTGTTTTAGCAATATATATTAAAATTGCTCCTCTGGGCTCCCTGCAGGGTCTGCACAGGCCAGAGTGCAACTCCCAACACCTTGCTATTTGCCCATGTGATTATATACAGCATATTCCATAATGTGGGTTATATATATATATTTATGTATGAGATGTGCATATGTTTCCTGGGGTTTTACTTTGTATCAGATAAAGAGGAGTGTGGCTGTCGCTGCACAAAGGGAGGAGGATACGTGACTGGGATCCAGGACACTGGAGTTTAATCACATTCTTGCTGAGAATTCACTGGGCTCATTGGCTGATGTACAAAACACAAGAACGGCTGCAAAATAAATCCAAGCTCAAATGAAGAGCCAGATTAACATTTACTCATTTTATTTGGATTTAAGTACAAGGCTGCTGTACTGCTTGCTGCATAAATAGATTCACATCTACAGCCTCCAGTGTGTGTTGTTCTATAACACGTTTCCCCCTTCACTCTCTGTCCCTGTTTCCCCGCAGACCCCAGGCCCCTCAGTGCTACTAGCAGAGTGCAGTGTCTCGTGTTTCCTTTGAGAGAACGTCTCCCCGCACTCTTTTGCATTCGAACAGTTTCTCCCTTTCGTGAACTCTCCGGTGAATGACCAGGTGACAGTTGTGAAAGAATCTGTCGCCACACTCTGTGCATTTGTACGGCAGCTGCTTCATGGAATTGATTTTCTTCTCACACTCTGTGCAGGTGAATGGTTTCTCCTCAGCCTGATCATCATGGGAACGCTTCTGTGTGACGCTCTTACTGCACCTCATACACGTTCTCTCCACCGTGTGACTCTTCCCGTGTCTCAGGAAGTTGGTCTTCTGTGTGAAGCTTTTCCCACATTCAGTGCATGTGAATGGTTTCACCCCCGCGTGCATATTCTGGTGAACTTGAAGTCCCGTCTTCTGGGTGAAACTCTTCCCGCATTCTAAGCAGGTAAATGGTTTCACCACCACGTGCATTTTCTGGTGAACTTGAAGTCCAGCCTTCTGGGTGAAACTCTTCCCGCATTCTAAGCAGGTGAATGGTTTCTTTCCGCTGTGGATTTTCATGTGTTTTTGAAGGTTGCACTTCAGGGCGAAGAATTTGCCACATTCGGAGCATGGGAATGGTTTCTCCCCTGTGTGAACCCTTGCATGATTAATAACAGCCATCTTATAGGAGAAGCTTTTGCCGCATTCCCTGCAGTGGAATTCCCCTGTGGGGGTCACATCATAGTTACTATTACTCTCCCTCTGCAGATCTGTGGCTTTGTTACGCAGAGTCTCATAGGAAATCTGGGCACAGATGTGGGTGAGAAGGTCCTGACTCGCTGAAAACCCTTTCCCACATTTAGTGCAGATAAAGTCCTGGGAGTTGGAGCTGGCTGCGCGGGTCTCATATCTCGGGCCGGACACAAACTCTGGGTTAGTCAGCGATTTGCACTGTTTCGGCTGCCGAAATATCCCAGAACTGTGCAGCGGATTCTTGACCTGATCCAACTCATTGTACCCATAACTGACGTCTGACGCTGGGGAGAGATTGTGCTCAGGCCGAGATCTGGGTGTTTCAGTTTCACTTGAGTAATCATCTGAACGAATCAAACACGTCACAATAAACATGTGCATGATAGGAAAATAAATACTTAATAAAGATACTTCAAGGCGTAGTTCACCTTTAAATTAACTGTTAGTATGATATAGAGAGGGATATTCTGAGACAATCTGCAATTGGTTTTCATTTTTCATTATTTGTGGTTTTTGAGTTATTTAGCTTTTTATTCAGCAGCTCTCCAGTTTGCAATTTCAGCAGTCTGGTTGTTAGGGTCGGAATTACCATATAAGAATAGACAGAGAGCAAAGCACAAGTGTCAGTTTCTCAGGTCGACATGACAGATTTATTGTAGTATTAATGTTGAAGAAAAGAAACTTCATGGGAAAGTAGAGAGAATTAGTCACCCACCTGCAAATGAATCCATTCCCCTCTTCACTGACGCCAGATGATCCTTATTGTCCGACCCTTCAGTTTCTACTTCACGTTTGGAAACTGTCTGTAAATAACCTGAAACGAGCGGGAAGAAAATAACCAGAAAGACGAGTAACGCTCACAAATAAATAAAAAAAATAAATGGTTTGAAGCAGTGAAATATGTGCTGGTGAGCTGTGTGCTTCAGTCATTGATGTTGAATGTTCTACACACAATCCCTGGCTACTTACCCCCATCAGTAAGTGGAGCGGCTGAGCTTTTCATTGGGTTCTGATGATCTTCTGAGTCCGGTTCTTCCTCCTTTATCTGTAATATTTCTGATTCAGCCAATGGGGAAGCTGGGAATAAGGAAGAGACAGGGGTGAGTAAAGCTGGGAGTAAGGAAGAGACAGGGGTGAGTAAAGCTGGGAATAAGGAAGAGACAGGGGTGAGTAAAGCTGGGAGTAAGGAAGAGACAGGGGTGAGTAAAGCTGGGAGTAAGGAAGAGACAGGGGTGAGTAAAGCTGGGAGTAAGGAAGAGACAGGGGTGAGTAAAGTTGGGAGTAAGGAAGAAACAGGGGTGAGTAAAGCTGGGAGTAAGGAAGAGACAGGGGTGAGTAAAGCCGGGAGTAAGGAAGAGACAGGGGTGAGTAAAGCTGGGAGTAAGGAAGAGACAGGGGTGAGTAAAGCTGGGAGTAAGGAAGAGACAGGGGTGAGTAAAGCTGGGAGTAAGGAAGAGACAGGGGTGAGTAAAGCTGGGAGTAAGGAAGAGACAGGGGTGAGTAAAGCTGGGAGTAAGGAAGAGACAGGGGTGAGTAAAGCCGGGAGTAAGGAAGAGACAGGGGTGAGTAAAGCCGGGAGTAAGGAAGAGACAGGGGTGAGTAAAGCTGGGAATAAGGAAGAGACAGGGGTGAGTAAAGCTGGGAGAGTGCAATGTAATTGATTTCACGTTACCGACAATAGTTTCCCTCTCAATGAATACTCTCTACTTGCCCCTATCAGAGTCCATTTCATCTTTCTCTGCCTTTATTTAGTATATTCCCAAATCCATCTCTTGGAAACCTACCAGAAAAGAATAGAAAAAACAGTGTAAAGCGAAGGTTAAGAGTATTATCAAAAAATACAAGGGGGGTTGTGGGAGAACTCCAAGGCTAAGTAAAATGTGTTTAAATACAATGAAAGTGCAACTGATTTGTCCAATTAATCACTGCACATTCCCTGGTCCAGTCCCACAAGTAATTGCAGTGGCAGTACCAGTGCTTGAGATGAAGCTGGAGTCGTATATTTCGGATGGGGTGGTGGGGGAAGAAGTGACCAAATGAAGCAGCATCAGTACAGCCGCCAGGTCTCATTGACTTCCAGGGTAAAGAGCAAAAGACAAGGGAGGGAATACTGGAGGTCGTGAGATCCTACTATGCTGCTTTGTTTGGGGAGAGAACTTTGGAGAGGGAAAGGATGACAGCTTTCTTAGAGACGACCCCAGGGCCTGACACAAATAATTTGGATTTTTCCCCCTTGACGGCTAAAATCACGGAGGAGGAGGTAAAGTTGGCGATAGAGAGTCTGCAGAATAAGAAAGCTCCAGGTCCGGATGGCTTAACATCAGAATTCTATAAGACCTTTAAAGATCTGTTGGCTCCGGCACTTGTTGAGGTGTTTAACTGTTGTTTACAGGAAGGAGACCTCCCGCCATCTATGCAGTTTTCCTCTTTGATTTTGTTGTCAAAAGGTAAGGACGAGAAGCATATTGAGAACTGGAGGCCGATTGCCCTGCTCAATACAGATAGAAAGATTCTCGCAAAGGTTATTTTCTTTCGTTTAAGTTTATTTTCAAGCACTTTATTGTCTGACTGTCAGTTCTGCACGGTGAAGGGGCGGAACATTTTTGGAGCTGTCTTTACTATTAGAGAGGCTCTGGAATTATGCAAAGCTCATAAGTGGGGGAAATACTTTCTGTGTTTAGATCAGTGAAAAGCCTTTGATAGGGTGAATCACCAGTACCTATGGGCTGTTTTGTCTAAATACGGTATCCCGGGTCAATTCATTAGTTGGATAAAAGTTTTGTACAAAGGGGCGAGAAGCTTCCCACTGATTAACGGTTGGCAGGGTGAAGACTTCCAGGTTGGGGCAGGAGTAAGACAGGGGTGCCCTCTGAGTCCTTTGCTGTATGCGTTTGCGTTAGATCCATTTGTTAGGTCGCTGCAGGGAGGTAACTTGGAGGTTCGTAGCCTACGCGGATGATGTGACAGTGGTTATCTCAAAGCCTGAAGAGGTGGAGAGAGTCTCCTGTTGCATCAGAAGCTACTCAGAGGCCTCAGGGTCTCTGGTCAATAGTGAAAAGTCGGAAGCTTTGTGGAGTCTGGAGGAAGAGCCCAGTTTTGAGTTAAGAACTTTCCCTGTTGCCTCCTCTCAAGTAAAAATACTAGGGGTTAAATTTGGGAGGGAAGATAATGCAAGGCTAAATTGGGAAGAGAAGTTGGATACCGGTTTGGCAAAAGTTCAGCATTGGAAAGGGTGGAAGCTGACCTATAGGGAAAGAGTTAACCTTATCAAGACTTTTCTGATCCCGTTGTTCTTGTTTGTGTCTTGTGTGTTCCCTTTGCCAGAATCTTTCTATGCTCGAGTCTATAGCTTATTCTTCCAGATGATCTGGGGGAGTAAGCTAAACCCAGTCAAAAGAGGGGTAACGTTCCTGCAGAGGAAAGAGGGAGGTTTGGGGATGGTCTGTCCTGTGACCTTCTTTGGTGTCATGTTCCTAAAGTTTAACTTTGGGGGTCTGACTCCAGGAACAAGCTCCCTGTGGGAAAGTTGTATCAGGTCTTGGGCATCGTCTTTTATCATGGACTGGCTGCAGGGCGGTAGGGCGAATGAGGTCCGTGTAAGACAGAGCTATTTCCCACCACACATTGCCCATGCCCTTAAACTGATAAAGAGGTGGGACATTGGGGTGGCAGAGATCACATCGACTCCAAGGAAGCAAATTTATACCAGGCTACTATCAACCTACTTCTCTGTCCCATGGCCATAAGGGACTGTACCAGTAAGAGGCTGGAGGTTTTTTTCATATATTACAGTTTCCTCGTGAGGCAACTTCGGGAGACTCTGGCAAGCGAATCGCCGCATGGGCATTCCCCCAGTTGATTTTCATTTTAGCCGGCATGGGGAAGGCAGTTTGGGGAGATTGTTGCCCCACAGAAAAGGAGATTTGTCGCTAGGGGGCAACTAATCTCCCCGAATCTGCTTGTGTGGCCTGACCTTTAAATTAGAAACTTTGTTTCTTTTTCTCGCTGTTCAGTGCAGAGAAAAATATAACTTTCCAGTACAAATGAGGGACTGTAGGTTGAGCTGTCAAAAGAGGGACTGTCCCTTTTAAAATGGGACAGTTGGGAGGTATGGAGAAGGAATGTTCTGGGCACACAATAAGCTATACCCTCATACTGTACTGTCTAAGAGAATCAATATGGCACCTCCTCCTCCCATATGTATAAATACAAATATACAGAGAAGGAATGTTCTGGGCACACAATAAGCTATACCTTCATACTGTACTGTCTAAGGGAATCAATATGGCACCTCCTCCTCCCATATGTATAAATACAAATATACAGAGAAGGAATGTTCTGGGCACACAATAAGCTATACCCTCATACTGTACTGTCTAAGGGAGTCAATATGGCACCTCCTCCTCCCATATGTATAAATACAAATATACAGAGAAGGAATGTTCTGGGCACACAATAAGCTATACCCTCATACTGTACTGTCTAAGGGAATCAATATGGCACCTCCCTCCTCCCATATGTATAAATGCAAATATACAGAGAAGGAATGTTCTGGGCACACAATAAGCTATACCCTCATACTGTACTGTCTAAGGGAATCAATATGGCACCTCCCTCCTCCCATATGTATAAATGCAAATATACAGAGAAGGAATGTTCTGGGCACACAATAAGCTATACCCTCATACTGTACTGTCTAAGGGAATCAATATGGCACCTCCCTCCTCCCATATGTATAAATATAAATATACAGAGAAGGAATGTTCTGGGCACACAATAAGCTATACCCTCATACTGTACTGTCTAAGACAGTGATCCCCAACCAGTAGCTCGTGAGCAACATGTTGCTCCCCAACCCCTTGGATGTTGCTCCCAGCAGCCTTAAATCGGGTGCTTATTTTTGAATTTCAGGCTTGGAAGAAACTTTTGGTTGCATAAAAAACTGTTGTATTGCCAAATAAAGCCTTCTGTCCACAAAATAGCCAATCACAGCCCTTCGTTGGCATCCTCGGGAACTAATGTTATGCTTATGTTGCTCCCCAACTCTTCTTACTTTTGAATGTGGCTCACGGGTGAAAAAGGCTGGGGATCCCTGGTCTAAGGGAATCATTATGGCACCTCTTCCCATATGTAAACCAGCCAAAGTTGGCTACAAACAAGCCCAAAACTAGCCAAGAGGCATTTCAAAAGTAGCTCAAAAATAGCACAATATGTGCAATGAAAAAAAGTGAATTAATGTGAAAATACGCCTTTTTCAAATCTTCACTTTTTCGCAAATTTTTCCATGAAGTAAAATGGGACATCACCAGAGGAGTAACTAAAGAGGGGGGCCAGGAGGTATAGGGGGGCCATAAGGCTTAATTCATATATAATTTCAATAAATATTAGTAAAACAGTTCAACCTCTAGACATTTTGGTAAAACAGTTCAACGTCTAGACATTTTGGTGGCCAGCTGATCTTTGCCCCGAATTGTCTGAAATTGAGAAACATCACTGGAAAATGTGAGAATGCTTAAGAGTGACGGGAGACTGGGGTACAGAGCCCAAAATCTGGTAACTTCCGACTTCTACACAAGTCAGTCCCACTGCATGCTGGGTATTGTAGTCTTACATTCAACTTGGCAGTTGGCAAACTTAAACAAAAATTACATTACCCAACATGCATTGAGAGACACAGGCTGGCACACTAGGGCAAGAAAAAACATTGGCTGGTTTTCCAAGTATAAACCAGCCAAAAAGTAGCCCAAATCTGTAGCTTGGCTAGTTTGTACTTTCAAAACCAACCTGGGCTTTAAATTAGTAGCCCAATTTGGCTGGAAAACCACCAAGCTGGCAACCCTGAGCAGAAGTAGGGTTGCCACCTTTTTAAAAAAATTTACCAGCCAATGGTGGGGCCGTGACACAAAAAAGGGGCGGAGCCACGGGGTCATGATGCAAAAGGGCAAGGGCTTTTGTTAAGGGTATAACAAATTACCAGCAGCTACAATTTGTAATAACGACCCCGGCAGGTCTTTTACCGGGGCAGGTGGAAACCCTAAGCGGAAGCAGCAAGTCGAAAGACCTGAAGTAGAGACTGTATTGCTCCGCCGCTCCAGAAAGTGCAGAGAAAACCCGGAAGAAGCAAAAAGTGCCGGAAGATCTGAGGCACGAGACATTCTTCACTTACTATCTTGGACAGGCAGGGAAAATCAGCACTGTCCTGCGTAATGCGGGAGAGTTGGGAGGTTAACAGGATGGAGTCTCTGAATAAACACCCGTACAGAACGCATATTAGGACATCGTCAGGGGAAATTCATCTCCTGTATGCAATCTCCTATTCTAGAGGAATGCAACGTTGCCTGCTTTTCCACTCACCCCTCCTCAAAGCAGACGTCGCACCTCACTCCTCAGCCATATGACCTGGGTCCTTGCTACTCGCTCCTCAGCCGTAGCTCGAATTTGACTCTTGCAATTAAAAAACGTAAAACGCCTATTGGCTAAAACAAGTGGCAAGAACAAGTAACTATAATCAGGGTGCAGGGCTGAATAGACGCACCCTGAGGAGTGAAGAGCAAGAGCTGACAAGTGAGGAGGGAGTAGCTAGGACCCAGGATGGATGGCTGAGGAGGGAGGAACAAGGACCCAGGACAGATGGCTCAGGAGTGAGGAGCAAGAGCTGACAGCTGAGGAGGGAGGTGTGACATCAGCCTTGGAGGAGGGTGAGTTAAAAAGCCTGCCATGTCACATTCCTCTCGCATGCAGGACAACGATTTCCTCTGACAATGTCCTAAAATGCGTTCCATACACCCACTGTCACAGTCTCATGCGGTGTCTCAGCTACTTCCTATAATCCAGTACAAACTATAGTTTCCAGCTCATTCCTCAGCCAATGAGAGAAAGACATGGCGCAGGGCTGCAGCTACACATGAGCCATAGAGGGGAAGACTTTAGGGAACACTCAACCCCACTATGAGAATGGAACATACAATAACTCTTACCAAACGCTTAGCATCAGGGAGGCCGGAAATGAAAGTTGTGCACTTAGAAATAACTCCCCGTATCAACAGCGAACTGGTTCCCGTCAACCCCTAGCGATCACATTTAGGAACTGCACAGAGCCAGTCATATGAGAGATATATATATGTGACACCTAGTGGTAGGAGTTAAGAAATGCAAGGTATGCGCCTGAGGAGCCCCGGTCACTACATGTCAGTGAGAGACGCCGCGTTACATTGAGTGAGAGCAGCGGGAAGTGACAATCTCACATGACGGCCGAATCCCAGTCAGCGCTGACTATTACTCACGTGACCTTTAGCCTTGTGCGTGAGCGCGGAGGGATATATGAAGCAGCCTTTGCTCATCCGCTCATGAGTTCTCTGGTGCTGCTCTCACAGACAATGAGCGTTTGTTATATCGGCACCTCACGCCATTAATCAACCAAATGAGACGAATACTGGTACAAGGCATGTCTCTATAGAGCGCGAGTGAGATGCGGGGGATGACTTCTTTCAACACGCGTGTCTGTGAGGGAATTGTTGGAAGGAGCCCACCAACAAAATGGCGGCGATTCGTGAGATAAGAGACAAGTCGGAAGTCAATGTCAGGGCCCATTTTATTGGCTAAAACTGCGGAGAGGAGGGTGAAAAATTTCACTGCATCATAATATAGAGGCCGGATAGAGCTGAGATGTGAGGGACTCACTGAGGAACAGACTGGGAATTGTCCCCTGCTGCTCCCTGTAACTCCCTGCAACTCCCTTCTCCTGTGTCCCTGACATTCCCATCCTCTGTACTCACATCTCCAGCCTCATCTACTGGGTAAGTCATTTTCCCTCCTCCTCCTCCTCCTCCTCCTGTACTGTCTGTGGGACTGGGGCTTAATCCTGCTGCAGGGGCTGATAGAGAGGGGAGACTGGGGGTTAATCCTGCTGCAGGGACTGATAGAGAGGGGAGACTGGGGGTTAATCCTGCTGCAGGGACTGATAGAGAGGGGAGACTGGGGGTTAATCCTGCTGCAGGGACTGATAGAGAGGGGAGACTGGGGGTTAATCCTGCTGCAGGGACTGATAGGGGAGACTAGGGGTTAATCCTGCTGCAGGGACTGATAGAGAGGGGAGACTGGGGGTTAATCCTGCTGCAGGGACTGATAGAGAGGGGAGACTGGGGGTTAATCCTGCTGCAGGGACTGATAGAGAGGGGAGACTGGGGGTTAATCCTGCTGCAGGGACTGATAGAGAGGGGAGACTGGGGGTTAATCCTGCTGCAGGGACTGATAGGGGAGACTAGGGGTTAATCCTGCTGCAGGGACTGATAGAGAGGGGAGACTGGGGGTTAATCCTGCTGCAGGGACTGATAGAGAGGGGAGACTGGGGGTTAATCCTGCTGCAGGGACTGATAGAGAGGGGAGACTGGGGGTTAATCCTGCTGCAGGGACTGAGAGAGAGGGGAGACTGGGGGTTAATCCTGCTGTAGGTTGTTACAGGTTGCAGCTGGATGTTACTAACAGGCACATTTCCTTTCATTGCTACAAATCAATATTAAACACTCTCCAGGGTGAGGTGTCAGACCACAGATGTGACTTTAAGTTGCACAACAAAGCAAATAGTACTTATGTATCAAAATAGCGCCAGCTCCTAAAGCACATGGGCCAGATGTGGGGCAAGTGTTGAACCTATTATTATTATTATTATTATTATGATTATTAACATGTATGAGCCATCATATTACGCAGCGCTGTAAAGTAAATGTGTTTATACAACTAAATCACATGAATTACATAGATATAACATACAGAGTTATACATCATGACCAAAACTGATACAAATGGTGAGGAAGGCCCTGTGCAAAAGAGCTTGCAATCTAAAGGGAAGGGAATGAGACACAAGGTGTGGGAGTGTCAAGATCAGAAATAAGCAGGTGAGAGATGTATCATATGATATTACATTTGGTAGCTAAACAGAGTGAGGGGAGACTTCTCTAAATACGTGTGGATAAGAGAACTTTTGAAAGCAGAAAAGTTGGGAGAAAGTCGCACAGACTGTGGGAGAGAGTTCTAGAGGAGGGAGCAGCTCTTGCAAAGTCTTTAATGTGAGGAGGTAATGAGAGAAGAGTTGAGTAGCAGGTCAGTAGAGGAGAGTAGTAAGCGAGTGGGTGAGTATATAGAGATGGGTTCAGAGATGTAGGGTGGGGCAGAGTTATGAAGTGCTTTGAATGTCAGGGTCATTAGTTTGAATTTTATTCTGAAAGGTAACGGAAGCCGGTGCAGGGATTGACAGAATGGTGAGGCAGAGGAGGAGCGGTTGCTGAGGTGTATGAGCCTCGCAGCAGTGTTCATTATGGACTGGAGAGCTGACAGTCTCTGGAGGGGAAGGCCAATTAAAAGTAGTCTAGACGCGATATGACGAGAGAGTGAATAAGAATTTTGGCAGCATCTTGGGTGATAAATAATGGTATTTTGGATATGTTCCTTAGGTGGAAGTGACATGATTTAATAAGTGAAGGACAGGGCAGAATGTAGGAGAACCCCAAGGCACCTGGGGACATGGGGTGATAGTGTAATTGTTACCTATGATAGATACTTCTGTGCAGTATAACAGGCAAGCAAATGTTCAGGTTGGCTAGTACCAGTGTTACTAGGGTATTGAGGCTGACTAGTACCAGTGTATAGAGACTGACTAGTACCAGTGTGACTAGGGTATAGAGGCTGACTAGTACCAGTGTGACTAGGGTATAGAAACTGACTAGTACCAGTGTTACTAGGATATAGAGGTTGCTCCTGGAATAGTGCATGACCCCCCCCCAAAATTCCCCAGAGACTCTGTATAACTATATAGAGTGTTTCTTTAGTTAACCATTGACCGGTGCTGTCTTTATGTTACATGTAAGGCCTGTCCCATTCCAGTGGAGGATGCCCACTGAGCAGTCGGATAATGGTAAGCTCAGCATCTCCTGTTCCCTGTGTCCCGGCCATTCCATGGGATCATTAGCCCAAGACCGTGTAATCGCTCCAATCATTCCATCCTGTAACAAGTAAAAGTAAATCATATAAAAATCCTTTACAACAGGGGGGGATATATTTGGTACAATGATTATTTACTAAGAGCTGGAATCCCATTACTGGACATAGATACCAAAATCTACCCGCCCCAGACAGTAACTAAATACCCCTGTTACAATGTTTCCTTGGTTACTGCCTATTCACATACAGGGCTGCTGCCATTCTCTACTCTTGTCTAAAAGGCAACTCCCGTGTATTTGATTAGCCGATCGGATTCGTTATTACGAGTATGAAGCCACAGCTACTCCTTTATCAACACTGGGCAAATTTGCAACTGGACGGTAACCCATGGCAACCAGTTCAATTAGGGGATGCACTGAATCCACCATCTGGGATTTGGTGGAATCCCCAAATCCTTATTGGAGATTAGGCCGATTACAGAACCGTATCCTAACTTGCAGATGCAAATCAAAATCCGAATCTGCATTTGCAAATTAGGTGTGAGAAAAGAAAAAGTGGGTAAAAATTTGCATATGCAGATTCGGATTCGGTTTGGCCATTCACAAGGATTTGGCCGATTCCTGCTGAAAAAGTCAAGGCCAAATCCTGAACCGAATCTTGGATTCAGTGCATCCCTAAATTTAATATTTGATTTTGTTGCTCTTTTTGCAAGTGGATAATTTGTGATTGGTTGCTACGGGTTACTGCCCGGGTGCAAATTTCCCAGGTAGATGAGTCAGGTAGAGGTTGGCAGTATCCATTAAAGCTGTTCAAAAAAACAGGCACATTATTGTTTTCCAGCAAAAACGGTTTTAAAAATAGCGGATATTAAATTCTATTTCCCTTGTTTGTTTTTTTTTTAATTCATGTTTATTTTAATAACTTGATTTTTTTAAAATTATTTTTGGCAGACAGGGTCATATAACATGAGTGGGAGTCACGTGAGGTTTTTCCTTTCTCTCTCCTCATTTAGAGACTGCTCCAAAAGTCAAATTGGAGGAGGCAGAACTGGACACTAAGGATCACTTGGCAGCAATGCAAATGGAAATAGATTCAGGATCTGGAACTGGTACGTTCTACAATAGACTTGTAGCAAAACCTTATCTTAAAAAAAAAAAGGTTAAAATAAAGTAAGCTTTATTAGAAAGGTTTCTATGAATAAGACTAATAAACCCTCAAAGTAATGCTGCTCTGAGTCCTCTGTCAAAATAAACACCACATTTCTTTCCTTCTATTGTGTACTCATGGGCTTCTGTATCAGACTAACTGTTTTCAGCTTAAAGGGATACTGTCATTGGAAAACATGTTTTTTTTCAAAATGAATCAGTTAATAGTGCTGCTCCAGCAGAATCCTGAACTGAAATCCATTTTTCAAAAGAGCAAACAGATTTTTTTTTATATTCAATTTTGAAATCTGACATGGGACTAGACATATTGTCCGTTTCCCAGCTGCCCCCAGTCATGTGACTTGTGCTCTGATAAACTTCAGTCACTCTTTACTGCTGTACTGCAAGTTGGAGTGATATCACCCCCCCCCCCAGCAGCCTAAGAAAAGAACAATGGGAAGGTAAACAGATAGCAGCTCCCTAACACAAGATAACAGCTGCCTGGTAGATCTAAGAACACTCAATAGTACAGGCCAAGTCCTACTGAGACTGATTCAGTTACATTAAGTAGGAGAAATAACAGCCTGCCAGAAAGTAGTTTCATCCTAAAGTGCAGGCACAAGTCACATGACGGGGGGCAGCTGGGAAATTGACAACATATCTAGCCCCATGTCCGATTTTAAAATTGAATATAAAAAAATCTGTTTGCTCTTTTGATAAATGGATTCAGTGCAGAATTCTGCTGGAGCAGCACTATTAACTGATGTGTTTTGAAAAAAAACATGTTTTCCCATGACAGTATCCCTTTAAACCTCCAGGGCTAGGGCTTGAGCATGCTCAGTTTGCTCCTCTCGCTGCAGTAATCTGAGCCCAGTGCTATGAGCGAGCAGTGAGTCTAATACTCTGATACAAACCATGAAAATTAGGGATGCACCAAATCCAGAATCCAGAACCCTTCTGCCTGGCCGAACCCACTCAGAATCCTAATTTGCATATGCAAATTAGAGGCGGGGGAATTGTGTAAGTAAAAAAAGTTTTCCCCTGATTTGATTTGGTGCATCCCTAATTAATTTATTGTATTAACTAGTATGTATTTTACTGGCAGATGTACCAGAGACAAAACTAGAAGAGTTTAATGTAAAGGTGGAGAAAGAAGAACTGGACTCTTCAGAAGATCCTCAGAAGCAAACGGAAAGCTCAGCAGGTACTGATGGGGGTAAGTAACCAGGGGCTGCGCCTGTAGCACTGGGCTAGTGTTTGTCCTGCATGAGTTCTGTTCTATGTTTCCTTTACACTTCCTTCTTTATCACATAACAACTCCGATATCTCTCGTGTAATATTATACAGAAGGGGCAGGAGGTCAGACTAAAGCTAATGCAATTAAACAGGTATAATCGCAGGAGGAAATCCTCCCAAATATCCATATGTAAATATGCAGTATGCAAATATGCAATATCACGGTTTAAAAACACATGCAGTATATTGCCTTTGTTCAGTAACCCATAGAAACCAAACAGCAGTTAGTCTTTACTGATCGAGGCTATTTAGAAAGATGGAAGCTGCACAAACCCCTGCAGTTTTATTTTCTTCCGCTGGGACAATGATATCCAAGGAAGCTTTGTGTATCTGTGGGTGTTGCCATGTGAAATATAAAGTATTTCTATAAATTATATATGTTATTTTCTTAATTTTCCCTCTCTTTTCTTAATGGGCAGAACCAGAAACATTAAAGATAAAAGAGGAACAAGCACACTCTGATTACCAAAAGTCAGTGCAAAGTTTGGTAGGTCCACTGGTTGATGGAGGTAAGTATCAGGGGGTTTTGTCTGTATTAACTGGCTAACTTCTAGAGATGTCCCTGTTGTGTCTGTGGCTCAGTAACACTGGAGTTTAGGGGTCTCACTGCTTGTGTCTGTGGCTCAGTAACACTGGAGTTTAGGGGTCTCACTGCTTGTGTCTGTGGCTCAGTAACACTGGAGTTTAGGGGTCTCACTGCTTGTGTCTGTGGGTCAGTAACACTGGAGTTTAGGGGTCTCACTGCTTGTGTCTGTGGCTCAGTAACACTGGAGTTTAGGGGTCACTGCTTGTGTCTGTGGGTCAGTAACACTGGAGTTTAGGGGTCTCACTGCTTGTGTCTGTGGGTCAGTAACACTGGAGTTTAGGGGTCTCACTGCTTGTGTCTGTGGCTCAGTAACACTGGAGTTTAGGGGTCACTGCTTGTGTCTGTGGGTCAGTAACACTGGAGTTTAGGGGTCTCACTGCTTGTGTCTGTGGCTCAGTAACGCTGGAGTTTAGGGGTCTCACTGCTTGTGTCTGTGGGTCAGTAACACTGGAGTTTAGGGGTCTCACTGCTTGTGTCTGTGGGTCAGTAACGCTGGAGTTTAGGGGTCTCACTGCTTGTGTCTGTGGCTCAGTAACACTGGAGTTTAGGGGTCTCACTGCTTGTGTCTGTGGCTCAGTAACACTGGAGTTTAGGGGTCTCACTGCTTGTGTCTGTGGCTCAGTAACACTGGAGTTTAGGGGTCTCACTGCTTGTGTCTGTGGCTCAGTAACACTGGAGTTTAGGGGTCTCACTGCTTGTGTCTGTGGCTCAGTAACACTGGAGTTTAGGGGTCTCACTGCTTGTGTCTGTGGGTCAGTAACACTGGAGTTTAGGGGTCTCACTGCTTGTGTCTGTGGCTCAGTAACACTGGAGTTTAGGGGTCACTGCTTGTGTCTGTGGGTCAGTAACACTGGAGTTTAGGGGTCTCACTGCTTGTGTCTGTGGGTCAGTAACACTGGAGTTTAGGGGTCTCACTGCTTGTGTCTGTGGCTCAGTAACACTGGAGTTTAGGGGTCACTGCTTGTGTCTGTGGGTCAGTAACACTGGAGTTTAGGGGTCTCACTGCTTGTGTCTGTGGCTCAGTAACGCTGGAGTTTAGGGGTCTCACTGCTTGTGTCTGTGGGTCAGTAACACTGGAGTTTAGGGGTCTCACTGCTTGTGTCTGTGGGTCAGTAACGCTGGAGTTTAGGGGTCTCACTGCTTGTGTCTGTGGCTCAGTAACACTGGAGTTTAGGGGTCTCACTGCTTGTGTCTGTGGGTCAGTAACACTGGAGTTTAGGGGTCTCACTGCTTGTGTCTGTGGCTCAGTAACACTGGAGTTTAGGGGTCTCACTGCTTGTGTCTGTGGCTCAGTAACACTGGAGTTTAGGGGTCTCACTGCTTGTGTCTGTGGCTCAGTAACACTGGAGTTTAGGGGTCTCACTGCTTGTGTCTGTGGCTCAGTAACACTGGAGTTTAGGGGTCTCACTGCTTGTGTCTGTGGGTCGTCTTTATGTTTTTACAGTGCACATTTGAGTTTGTTTTTTTTACATTAGAAAATATCTCAAAATTCACAAATTTTAACACCGTAATCTTTTTTTTATTTTTTTTATGTATTTATTTTTTCTCCCCCTAATCGTAAGATACAGCACTGAAAATAAAGTCAAAGAACAAAGGGTCAGACACTAAGGATCATTCAGCTGCAAAAAAGAGTGTGAAGGATTCAGGTGAGAGCCTTTGTGTGTGAATTTTAAGCTTTGCACGGATATATATTCAGATTGTGAAAGAAAAACTATTTCCTCTCTTATCCAGGCTGTCGGAGTTCTGGTTTGTACCAACTTTTTGTGTTTAAAGGAGAGTTAAACCCTCTTAATCTTTAACTATAAATGTGGTCCCATTCTAAAGAAAAGTAAAAATTAAAAGATACCCGTGCATTCACTGATTTGATTGGACGTGGGGCAATATTATCAGATTTAAGCTTTGTAACAATGTGTAATATCCCTTAAGAACAACAATGGCTTCTTTAATTGTGGTTTATGTTATTGATCAGGGAAAGGCACCAAGAAGAAACGGCAGAAGGGTTCCCAGGGGATCAAATTGCCCAACAAATTAATTATCGACACTGAGCGTCTCATAATTGAGATACGGAAAAGGCCCTCCCTGTTTAACCCCTCCAACACTGACTTTGCAGACAAGCAGAAAAGGAGAGAAGCCTGGGAAGAGATCTGTGTGGAGATTATCAAAGACTGGGCAACATCATCCTCCAAAATACAAGTTAAGTATTGTAAGTATGTGTAACCTCTTCCTTAATTTGCCCATATATCAGCCTCTTACCATTTAATTTCCATGTATTTTGGAATCGCTCATTTATTTTCCTGTTCACAAAGATCAGCAAATGCGTAAATGACAAAGCTTCTTCATAGACGGGCTTGAATTATAAAATAAAAGCACATTACCCTAAACACGGAGCTGGGATGTTCAATATATAACTGTTTTAACATGTCAGGACAGGACAGGACTGCTGCTTACAATGGGGATCAGATAGGATCTGTGCAGTCACTGGGACAGAATGATCTGTTATACAGATAGCTAGAATCTCAGCTGCCATAAAGCAGGACAGGACTGCTGCTTACAATGGGGATCAGATAGGATCTGTGCAGTCACTGGGACAGAATGATCTGTTATACAGATAGCTAGAATCTCAGCTGCCATAAAGCAGGACAGGACTGCTGCTTACAATGGGGATCAGATAGGATCTGTGCAGTCACTGGGACAGAATGATCTGTTATACAGATAGCTAGAATCTCAGCTGCCATAAAGCAGGACAGGACTGCTGCTTACAATGGGGTTCAGATATGATCTGTGCAGCCACTGGATATTATTTATTGATGACAACAACGACCCCTTTATGCAAAAATGATTGAATTCGGTTCTTTATCCGTGTGTTTTTGACAGTAAATGAGATTCGGAAGAGATGGATGACCTTACGGGACTATTTTCAGAAGGAGCTAGAAGCCCCGACGAAAAAGAATCGCAACGGATCTCGTTCCTCCCGGAAAAGCACGTTCATCTATTTTAGTGACCTCCAGTTCCTGAAGCCCATCATAGAAGACAGCGAGTAGGTTTCAGTTTCCTTCTGCCTAACAAATCCTTATGTACGCAGGTTTTTGTTATTACATGCTTTGTTTTGTTTTGAAGAACATCTGTACAGGTGGATGAGGAAATGTACGACGAACCAATAGAAGAAACTGGAGCAATGAACTCTCTTTCTCCAAAGACTGAAGATGGCAATACAGAACCATTAAGGGATCCTGTGCCTTTAAATCCACAGTCACCAGAGACAGAGAACAGTGATGGGGAAACTGCAGGAGACACGGCATCACTGAATCCGCCATCTCCAGCCAATGAGGACAGTGTAAGGGAACGGGTGCGATACAGAGCCAATCACAATCAGCCATCTCCAGCCAGTGAGGACAGTGTAAGGGAACGGGTGAGATACAGAGCAAATCGCAATCACCTGTCTCCAGCCAGTGAGGACAGTGTAAGGGAACGGGTGAGATACAGAGCCAATCGCAATCAGCCATCTCCAGCCAGTGAGGACAGTGTAAAGGAATGGATGAGATACAGAGCCAATCACAATCAGCCATCTCCAGCCAGTGAGGACAGTGTAAGGGAACAGTTGAGATACAGAGCCAATCACAATCACCTGTCTCCGGAAAGGGAGGATGTGATTTACAGGCCGCGTGCAAGAGAACCTCAGCCTATTGCCACCGGCAAACTCTCCAAAAAGAGGAAGCACATTCATGAAGATGATGATGACGATGATGATGATGGGATCCCAGAGTTGCCAAAACCCATTTCCTATTTCAGGGACACTTTGGTGGACGACGAGAGAGATGAAGATCGTCTTTTCCTCTTGTCGTTGCTAAAGACACTCAAGAGATTCTCTGCTTCCCAGAAACTCGAGATCAAGTTAAAAATGAGACAAACTGTGGCACGGGCAGCCAAGGAGGGAAGCCCTCAGCCCTCGCATGCCCCATACCCACAGCAGCAGCAGCAGCCATATATACCGTCACAGTATTCCCACTCATACACTCAACAACGTTACATGCCAACCTCGGCAGCTTCTCCTCCCTCTGACATGTCACGTCGTATGCACTCGCCGTATCCACACAATTACTCAGGCCCAAGCTATGAAAATGCTCACCGACAGAGTCCTCCCCTTCAGTCATCTGCAGCCTACAGGTAAATGGATGGTAAAGATGGAGGCTCCATGTTGCCATCATTTATTGAAATTAAAGAGTAGGTTCACTTAATGCAAAGCTGGATCCATTTGCATTAGCACCACTAGTATCCCTCATCAACAAGATCATTCATTCAGTCAACCCCCTTCTACCAGTACTTGACAAACTACAATGTCTAATTATACTTGTACTCCCTGCTGCTGTGCTGCTCTCTTCCCCATGGTCAGGCAGAAGAGAGGTAGGAATTTCACACTGCTCTGATATCTGTTTTGTAAGGAAAGCAGTTTAAAGGGATACTGTCATGGGAAAACATGTTTTTTTTCAAAATGAATCGGTTAATAGTGCTGCTCCAGCAGAATTCTGAACTGAAATCCATTTCTCAAAAGAGCAAACATTCCATTTTGAAATCTGACATGGGGCTAGACATATTGTCAATTTCCCAGCTGCCCCAGTCATGTGACTTGTGCTCTGATAAATTCAATCACTCTTTACTGCTGTACTGCAAGTTGGAGTGATATCACCCCCCCCAGCAGCCTAACAACTAGGCATGCACCGAATCCACTATTTTGGATTCTGCTGAACGACCGAATCCTTTGTGAAAGATTCGGCCGAATACCGAACCGAACCCTAATTTGCATATGCAAATTCGGGGTGGGAAGGGGAAAACATTTCTACTTCCTTGTTTTCTGACAAAAAGTCACGTAATTTCCCTCCCCTAATTTGCATATGCAAATTAGGGTTCGGATTCGGTTCGGCCTGGCAAAAGGATTCTGCCGAATCCGAATCCTGCTGAAAAAGGCCGAATCCCGAACCGAATACTGGATTCGGTGCATCCCTACTAACAACAGAACAATGGGAAGGTAATCAGATAGCAGCTCCCTAACACAAGATAACAGCTGCCTGGTAGATCTAAGAACATTACTCAATAGTAAAATCCAGGTCCCACTGAGACACATTCAGTTACATTGAGAAGGAAAAACAGCAGCCTGCCAGAAAGCAGTTCTATTCTAAAGTGCAGGCACAAGTCACATGACCAGGGGCAGCTGGACAATATGTCTAGCTCCATGTCAGATTTCAAAATTGAATATAAAAAAATCTGTTTGCTCTTTTGAGAAATGGATTTCAGTGCAGAATTCTGCTGGAGCAGCACTATTAACTGATGTGTTTTGAAAAGAACATGTTTTCCGATGACAGGATCCCTTTAAAGTAATTGGTGAAAGAAGTCCTTCCAATGGCAAAAACAGAATCAAAACCCTTCATGGCGATACAATGGGGAAAATATTGGCCTAGGCCAAGCCCCACCCACTCTGATTATGGGAAAGAGAAGAGCCAAACTGCAGGGAGTACAAAGCTGGTAGAACTGGATTCATTTAGCCAGTGGAAGGGTTGAGCCAAGGCGGATGGGCCCGGGTTTCTGGACATACCCGTTAGATGTATATATTTATATCGGAATCTTTTGTGTGTGTTTCTGCTAAACAAACCAGGTCACTTTGTGTTTATGTATTAGTTCAGCCGTTTGTATGTAGAAAACACAGTTTAGATTGTAATTTATATTAAGTTTGATAATAAAATACTCAGATAGTGGATGTGTGTGGGGCGTTCTGTTTCCATTCTACCCTTCCTTTTTTTTTTTTTCTATTTCATTTTCTGACTTTCTTCTGTTCAGCCATCTTGTTTTCTCATGAAATGTACAAGTTAACAAAAGGATTATCTTTAGCATATTATAGGGGATCCACCTTCAAAAACGGAATTGATTTAAATGATCTAAATTTGAATTGCATCTCTTATCACATTGACAAGTTACACTGTTAAACGTTTTTGTTTTTAGCAGCTTTTGAGATATTTAGCAATTTTACATTTTTTTAAACCAGCCTTTCAGCCCAGCCGCTTTTTCAATGCCTGCTATTAGTCTAAAACTGCTAATATCATATAAACTGAAAATAGTTGCAAAAGTGCTCATAGGAGTTCATATCAATTCCTTATTTAGCGTTTTTATCTCTTTTAAACTAGACTGGCCCAGAGTTGAACCATGCAAGGCCTCACAAAGATCTGAACTGCCTGTTTAAAAAAAAAAAAAAAAAAAAAAATACACTGACAGTTAAAAATCCAGCCTAAAATGCCATTGGCTTATATATGCAGATTGCATCCAAAGGTGCCAAATAAACATGATCACTATCACTAACGGAGGGGAGAGTTGCAGTTAGAGTTTATAGAGCACTTATTCACAGAGATGAATAAGGAGATGACTAAGGAAGCCGTTTCAGGGGCTAATATGGAGGTAATATGTATTGAAAGGAACATATTTATCAGAGATTAGAACTAGAACATGCCTCGGTCTTCCTGAGAAAATTCAGGAGCTCTCTAGTCTATTCCAATCTATACAATTTTAGAGGAATATTAAAGGAAAATTATTGTGTGAAGACATTTTTGCAAAAACCCTACTAGCCCCACCCATCTTTTGCTGCTGCCTCCTTTCCCAGGCTGTTCAGGGGAGTCGGAAGGAGTCTGTACACTGCACTGTAACACAGGAACCAATCAGCAGCTAGGCTGACATGATAGGGACCTGAAGCATGTATTTGCTTGTGTGACTGCAAGGCTGTGATTGGCTGTCGCCTTCCTACTGTGCTTTTGGCTGGGACAGCTAGGACACACCTACCCTAGCTGCTGATTGGTTCCTATCCGACAGTGCAGTGTGCTGCCTGCTCCCCTGCACAGCCTGGGAAAGGAGGCAGCGGCAAGTGCAAAAGATGGGCGGGACTAGTAGGGGTTTTTTGCAGATATTTTCAATAAATCACAAACTTTTTTTTTTTTTTTTTTAAGAGAAGAAATGTCACAAATACTGGGGGTTGCCAAAAGTTAGGCACCACCCAGCAATTGTAATCAACTGATACCCCAGGCCTGTGCTCAGCAGAATACGGCACTGGGGTTCTTATCAGAGAGCAACACAGAGATCTCCTCCTCCTGCTGCTTCTTTCCTCGCTACCCCGGAGCCGACACATGCGCAGTTGAGTGAAAAGCTGAAGCTGTTGCTGCAATTAGTTTGATGAGTTGTGATCTCCTGTACCTTGTCTTAGTTCCAAAGCCAGAGTTGGGGCAACGGGATGAAGAAGGAATAGTAAGTGTCAGTCTTATGGTTAAACAGGTAGGTGGCAACAAAAGCAGTGAGGGCTGGGACACAAGGATCGGTGGCATGAGTTATTATAGGGGGTATAGAGTCATTTCTAGTGATAGATATTTGCTAAATAATTAGACCAGTAGTCCTGCAGCCAACGTTACAAGCTTACTTCAACGGGGTGCACGGAAGTTAATATATTCACCTCCACATCCCTTGCATCTCAAAGTTAGAAATGTAGCAGCCCTCCCATTTCATAAAGATAAAAACAGCCTTTATTTTCACATATGGCAATTCCAGCAAACTATTCGCTTGAAAAAGAACCAGGAAGGGCCGAAACATTGCTGGAGTTGCCATATGTGAAAATAAAGGACCAATTGTCCACTCCGCTATTGTAGAATCATCAGTCAAATAAACTTACTGTACAAGTCAGAAGGGATATATCCTGGATGGCAGGTATGTAGCCCCCATTTTTTAGGTTTTGAGCCCTTTAAGAGCCAACCCTTTAAGAGGTGCTACAGGGTTAACCATACAAAGGTGTTGGGTTGGATATTAAAGGGGTGTTTTAAAAGGGAAGTAAAGTGTAAAATAGAATAAGGCTAGAAATGCTGTATTTTGTATACTAAACATAAACATGAACTTACTGCACCACAAACCTAATCAAACAAATGATTTATGCTTTCAAAGTTGGCCGCAGGGGGTCACCATCTTGTAACTTTGTTATACATCTTTGCAAGACCAAGACTGGGCACATGCTCAGTGTGGTCTGGGCTGCTGCTTAGGGATCGTCATAAATTATCAAAACAGCACAAGTCAAATAATATCTGCCAGAAGCCGATACAACAAGACTGATTAATAATCAGAATATACAGACTGCACTGGGTCCTGTGTTGTCATGTAATCTAATGTGGATTTTATAGTTTTTGTATTGTTTAATACAAACTTTCTCCAACTCTGCAGAACCAGTGGCTGCAGCAAAATAATTCTCCAAATAGAATCCCAGTTTATCTGTTTAAATCTGGCTCCATGATCTTTGTCCCTGCAGCTGGAGTTGGAAACCGTAAAGGGAAAGTAAAGGCGAAAATAAAATCCAATACAAATCTCTACACAGTCGCCAAGTGTTCTACAGGGAAACAAACAAAGCTGCTTGAGTTCTGCATGGCTGGGAAGTAAGGCGGGGGCTCCCCCTGCTGTTCATAAGTATGATTGTTTCCCTGCAGAGCAGTTAGGGACCATCTGACAATTCCTATCCACAGCAGTAAATGAAGGGAGAATTTCACTACATACAGTCAGGTTTCTTATAAAAACTGTACATATTTTTTAATTAAAGTATATTGGAGATAGGTTTCTTTTTCATGAAAGAAGGTGAAAACAAGATTTTATTTTTTTGCCTTTACATGCCCTTTAAGGAATCGAATAGCAGGTAAAGGTGTGTGGAAGTGGAAGCTGCTTGCTATTAACTTGCTGAATTCCTGGAGACTCCAGTCTGTTTAGTCTCCCTGTGTATAAAATGCTACAACTGCCAAAGTAATGATTTCTGCTATGGTGGACTTTTGTTCCTGAATTCAAGCCATTTTCTCTCACTGATTACTGCTGCTGCAAAGCCCATGGATCTTTAGTCGATACTGAAAAGGGCAATCAGGGAAACTGAAGCTCCTCCATGTTTGGTCCCAGGAAGATTTCCATTGCACATTATACACTGGGATAAAATGCAGAATCCAGAAATAAGATTTCCTATTTCCCCAAACGTCCTTACTGCAGAAGTCTGTTTATTAGTGATGAGCAAAATTAGCTGCATGGATTTGCATGTTTTATAAAACTGAGGCAACATTGAGCAGCCAAAAAAAATGTACAAGAAAAAATGTCGGGGGCTTGATTAGCTGCTGAGCAATGTGGACATATGCTGAAAGAGCTCCTCTTCTCCACTTGATTGTGATCAGCCCTGAACCATGGGAATGCACTCTAAATCCAGAGATACAGGAGGTGAGGAAGGGAAACCACCGGAGATATCCGCAGCCAGGGCCACCATCAGAAATCCCGAGTCCCGTACAACAATATTTTCTTGACCCCCTGGTCTCTATCCACCCCAAGCCCCACACCAAAGTAAAAAATAGGACTTATGGGTCCCTACATACGGTATGTATGTAAGTATGTGATTTAAAATAAACGTGGAATAAATACATTTTAAAAAAACGCCTGTCGAATCCAATGCATTTTTGGCACGAGAAAAAACACCCATTGACTCTGATTAATTTTGCAGGAAAAAAGGCTTTGACTTTTATGCATTTTGCGTGTGCATATGACAAAGAGTGAGACTTGAGCACCTGGATAACAGCTGAACTGGCACTTGTATAACAGTGTAACAAACTGTAACTGTAACTCACAGCACCTTAATACCCCTCTGAATTGTGTCTGTATGTTACCCTTCCATTTAGACTGTAAGCTCTACGGGGTAGGGTCCTCTAGCCTTTTGTCTCCTTGACACTGAGCACTTAATCTGTATTGTAATTATATTTTATATTTATGTGAATTGTATGACCTCGTTTGTTACTACTAATTTATTGTTGTGTTGTACAGTGCTTTGCCCTCAAGGAGCGCTTTACAAATAAAAATATACATACATACAGACATACATACATACATAGTCCATGCCCTATCCCAAAACACTTACAATTAGAAAGAAGGCAGCCAAGAGGGAAGCAGTGAAAATTTAATAGTAGAGTGAAATAATCTATATAAATCTTTAAAAATATAACTGGATTTATTTTCCCTTTCGGTCACTTACTGGAAACAAATCCCATATGGTCAGTGTTACTATATGTACTGCTGAGCTATTATCCTGCTGCTACTATATTATACCCATTGCTGCCATAGGAATTCCCTGCCCACAGCCAGGAGGAAAGTTTTGGAAGGGAATTCTGCTTTCCCTCACCTATTCTCCATACAGCTGAGACACATGGGGAAGATTTCCCTAAATGAACTCACTAAGTGAATGGGACACGTTACAGATCATGTGATTATTGTGTAGGGGACTGGTATATTAGTTCCCCAGTATTATTTAGCAGGCGGTCCCCTAGTGTTATAGACACCTAACTGGGTCCTAAAATACAGTTAGGAGGGGGAACTGTTTCCTATTCCTGCTTTAAGCTATTCCCCTTGTTGTTCCTCATAGTGACCAGTAGATTGCACTGTGCTAAAGTATAAAACCCTCTGAAGCCATGCTTTCAGGGTCCATCTTGTGCTGGCTGTAGGCGAGGCAGCAGGCAGAGCTCGAGTGGAACCTAGACAGGTCACGTCTAGCAAGGATAGGCTACTCACCTTAATAGGTCACTCTAGGAGTGACAGATAGATATAATATTTAGCTGAGTAGTTTGAGGCTCCTCCAAGGATTGTGAGTGGGATTAAGATCCCGGGTACTAAATGCTCAGAAGTAGGGACTAAGTGTACAGACCTAGGGTAGAGTTTCCCCTCAGATTCCACTTAGGGAAAAGGCTGAAAGCTGGCTGTACCTCCTCAAGGCTGCATACATTGTCCTCGTTCATGAGGGGACTTATATTGACCAAAGGTGCTGTGAGTATTGCCTATCCACTGTTAATCCTGTATTGCTTATTGTACACTCCAGTGAGGATTGTATGTTCAATAAATATGTTCATTGGTTAAGTTATAAGAACCACTGGTGCCCAATTATTTGCACCCTAAATAGTTACAGTTGCACTACACCCTGCCTCCACACTGCTGCGAGGGCTTACTCCCTATGATTTTAAGGTCTCATCCGGAGCACATTTATTGGGAGTGGAGCTTCTAGCAGAGTAAGGTGCACTCAATTTACTATAGCGCTACAATTGTAATATACTGTAGGGTTGACAAGTCTCACACATACCCCAGAAACACCAGAGTATAGAGTAAATGCAGGTTTATATTCTGCCCATTCCTATATACAGTTTATTGACCTGGAGGGGGGGGGGGGTAGGGGTCAAACTATACAATGGTGGGGGAGGGGCACATAATAATTGTCCAGGAATGTCCTGAGAGATCTCACTTCCTCCCCCCATTCTCACCCCACCAGTTGGAATCTGATTCCTCAAAGGAACAAGCTGGAAAGTGTTGCTCTGCTGTAGCTGCTGTCTCACCCCTTGTGTCCTGCACTGCTGTCTCTCCCCTGAGTAATTCCCCCTATTCCCTGCACTGCTGTCTCTCCCGTGGGTGAGTAATTCCCCCTATTCCCTGCACTGCTGTCTATGTAATAATTCAACAGTCCCTTGTATGTGCTGGAAACTAAGCTGCATGAATCCATATTGGAGGCAAAACAATCCCTATTCACTTTTATTTAAATTATTTTTTTTGGAAGACCTAGGGGCTGATTCACTAAATTCGGGTGAAGGGTTAGAATAAAAAAAACTTCGAATTTCGAAGTTTTTTTGGGCTACTTCGACCATCGAATGGGCTACTTCGACCTTCGACTTCGAATCGAACGATTCGAACTAAAAATCGTTCGACTATTCGACCATTCGACCATTCGATAGTCGAAGTACTGTCCCTTTAAGAAAAACTTCGACCCTCTACTTCGGCAGCTAAAAGCTACCGAAGTCAATGTTAGCCTATGGGGAAGGTCCCCATAGGCTTGCCTGTGATTTTTTGATCGAAGGATTTTCCTTCGATCGTTGGATTAAAATCCTTCGATTAGGATTTAATCGTTCGATCGAACGAAAAATCCTTGGATCGATCGATCGCAGGATTTGCGCAAAATCGTTCGACTTCGATATTCGAAGTCGAACAATTTTAGTTCACAATAGTGAATCGGCCTCCAAATGTATGGAGACCCAAATTATGGAAATATCCCAGAAACTCCACAGTATTGTGGATAATAGATCTATACCTGTGCCAGTAAAACAGTTAACTTTTATATATATTTTTGCATGAACGTAACTTTTACACACTGTAAAAGAGGATTTAGGAGCTTTTCATAGTTTAACTCTTTGCCAGCCAAGTATGTATCTCATATGTGCTGCCGGTAGAGTTGCCACCCAGCCGGTATTTTACCGGCCTAGCCGGTAAAACACCTGCCAAGGCCGGGATTACAAATTTACCGGCAATGCAGTTGCCGGTAATTTGTAATACCCTTTAAAAAAAGCCCCTGGCCTGCCCCCAATTCGCACAGAACTTACCTTTTTTTCCAGCGCTGTGGAAAGCTCTGCGATGTAGCTCCACCTCCTTTTGCGTCATGGACCGCTCCCTTTTGGTGCCCGCCCCCCACTGGCCGGTAATATTTTTTAGTAAAGGTGGCAACCCTAGCTGCCGGGCAAGTGCTCTAAATGCTAACAATGTATCTCATATGTTCCGCACTTTTAGAGCAAAACCCTATGAATAAGCGGCTTTTGCCATTTACACAGAGGATTAGGCAGTTGCACAAACCTTTTGGCAATGAGCCAAAGGCGCTTTTAGGATGGTCCTGCAACTCCATCGTCGCAGGACCCGATTTCTTACGGGACCGCTTGGAGGACTTTAGGACCGCACGGAGAAGGAAGATTTCTGAACTCAGCACCCGCCCACTCACTTCCTGCTGTGTGTTCTCTGCAGATCCTGGACCTTCAATGCTACGACCGATCTCCTGCAGACGGAAATGGTAGGTGGCCTCTCTTTACACTTTTACAGACACACACAAGCATTTACACACACACACTACACATTTTACTAAAGTTTAGTAAAATGTAGTTTAGTTTGGCTTCTCTTTCGCACACCATTTCCCTTTGCCGCTCACAATCTTGTGCCCCAGTCTCTTACTTCTCCTTCAGCACTTCCTGCCTTTTTAAACTGAGTCTTATGCCCGGTCCCTTACTCTTTCTTCCTCTGTGCAGAATTGTGCAGCATGTCACAAGGTTCAAACGTCTAACACTAAATGTAAAAGTTTTTTTTACTGATAAAATATTGCATTTGGCAAGGGACAAGGGTGACAAAGTAACTTTATTAGTAACAGTTATTTCACTGTTTTGCCTAATTGTATTTGATATTTAGGGTGTTTTATCATTGTATGTAAGAAATTTAGTGAAATAAATGTGGCAAATTGTAATATATTTAGGCGATTTTCAGAAATGTTATAAAAACCACTCCTTTTAGCGTAACTTTGCAATTGGGTAGTTTGGAGTAGAAAGACATAATTAACCATTTAAGATTCATCAGAATGTGTACTTTGCAAAAATGTATGGTTTTCAGGGGTCACCATCATTTTTTGTAGCTTTTATCCAACGTAAAACTGGCAGTGTTTATAAGTTAGTGTAAATGGCAGCCATCATATAATTATGCACAAGGTAGATTTTGGGGTCTTCACATGCTTTATACTTCGATAAACCCATGTACATTGGGTATCAAACTGTTCAGTGGAGCCCAGGCTTTCATATTTAGGGCATATTATCTTGGTACCTAATAGTATGTGGGAGATAAGATGCTGCCAGGTGGATGTTTTGAGGTGATTTTTCGGAAATGTCACCAAAATTGCCAAATTTAGGATAGGTTTGCAGCTTGGTGCTTTGGAGTAAAAAGACATGCATACCCAAATTGGAATCAGGGGAATGTCTTCTTTCTGAAAATATGTGGTTTTCTGGGGTGAATGTATTATTTTTCTATCTCTGCCCCTCAAAAAATGCTGTGAATGTGTTGATTTTGCAGTACCTGAAATAACAGGTCGTGTGGGAGTATCTTCATTCTGGGGTCCCTATATGCCACGTGCTTGGGTACACCTATACATATTGGCCATCAAACTGTTCAGAGGACCCCAGGCTTTCATATTTGGGGTGATTTATCTTGATACCTAATAGTATGTGGGAAATAAGATGCTGAAGGGTGGAAGCTTTGAGTTGATTTTTAGAAACATCACCAAATTTAGGAAAGGTTTGTGGCTTTGTGCTTTGGAATAGAAAGACAAGCATACCTAATTTGGATTTGGGGGAATATGTACTTTCAAAAAACATATGGTTTTGTGACGTGAATGTACTTTTTTCTACCTTTGCCCCCCCCAAATGCGTAAATGTGTTGATTTTGCAGTATCAGGAATTCGAGAACTGATAGGTCAAATACGGTATCTTCATTTTGGGGCCCCTATATGCCACATACTTAGGAAAACGAATACACATTGGGCATCAAACTGTTCAGTGGATTCCTGGCGTTCATTTTTAGGGTGTTATACCTTGTACCTAATGATATGTAGGAGATATGATGCTGTAAACTGGAAGCGTTGAGGTAATTTTTAATAAAATTCACAAATTTATATAAAAAATTATAACTTTAGGAAAGAATTGCAACTTGGCAGTTTGGAGTATATATCTATATATTTACCAATTTTGTATTTACCAGAATCTTCTTTCTAATAATGCATCGCTTTCAAGGGAAAACCTACTGTTAGTTGAATGTTTGGACAAGAAATCAGAAGTATGCCGGTTTGTGGAACAGTGCTTTGGAAATTAGGTAGTATATTGCTTGGAGTTTTTGATCTATACAAGTGAGAAATCTCCATAAAACTTTATATTACGTATTGGCACATTCAGGAGACATAGAACTTTCCAAATCTGCTGTGTTCTCATACATAAAATAAATTTTATTTCTAAAATACATATGTGTTTGCATTATGAGAAACATGATTTTTCCCCCCCCCATTTTTTAGACACTTAGAAGCCTATATCTTTTTACGAAAGTGGAATTACACCAAGATTCTAGCATATTTTGAAAGCTTAGGTTGTCATGAAATAAAACAATATTTTGTTTTCCTGGGTAAACCAAAAGACCCTCCCAGGATAGGCCCCTAAAGTGTAAGAGTGCAAAATGTTCAAAAATTGTTTGGCAATTAAAGTACCAAATCAGCCAAACTGGCTGGCAGTTAAAGGGTTAATTCATACCTCCCAACTGTCCCGTTTTTAGTGGGACAGTCCCTCTTTTGACAGCTCAACCCGCAGTCCCTCATTTATACTGGAAAGTCCTGTTTTTCTCTGCACTGAACAGCCAGAAAAAGACACAAAGTTTCTAACTTAATTGGCTTTTGGCAGAGAGCCCAGAACGGCTACAGCAGAAGATAAGATACTTTTATAACAATTTCTAGACAAGCAAATAAGTAATTGTAACAATATAAGATAACAGGTCCCTCACAGCTTAAAGGGCAATTCACCTTCCTTAGCAAAACTGGAAAAAAACCACAGAAATATGTTCAAACTTTAATAACCTTCCAAATTTTGTAAAATAAACATGGTAATTAGGGGGTGTGGTCACAAAATGGGCGTGGTCAAAATATTTTTCTTTTCAAAATGTTGGGAGGTATGGTTAATAGCCCAATAACGTCTCACTTTAGATGTATTTCCTTGGGGGGGGGAGAACTTTTGTAATTCCATTTCTGTAAAAAGATATGGGCTGCTCAATGTGTAAAACATAGTTTTTTTTTTATAATCACATGTTCCTTAAAGGATAAGTAAACCTTTAACATAAGTGAAAGTAAAATTGATGAGAGTGCTATTCTAATTACTTTTGTAATGTACATTCATTATTTATTTTTACTTTTTTAAGATATTAAAGAATACATGTGGGGGCTGCTCTTTGGAAGCAGAAGATCATTACAGACTCTTTCTTTCTCCTGACAACTTCCTTGACTAATTGAAGGTCAGAATGGTCAGAAACTGACCAGCAGGTGGCGCTGTTGAAACAAAATTCATAAAAAGAAAGAGAACAAAAATACCGTACCCTCCCGTTTTCACCCACTGACCATTACAAATTCGCCCAAATTAAACATTTTTTCCAGAGTATGGGAGGTTCCTCTGCACTGGGACGAGAACTGACTCCGTTTGAATCCCTCTGCTCCACTGGGACGGCTCCAAGACACATAATTTCTATAATTTACAAACTACTGCACCAACCTCACCAATTCATATCTCCATCCTACCTGGCTCGGTGGTCTACAGACCTAGGTGTTCAGTTCCAGGAAGAGACCTTAGCCGACTGTATGCTCAAATTATTTAAAAGCTCCAGGTGTTGTAGACTGCAATAAACTAACTATAAGATAATCTCTAGATGGTACTTAACTCCTTCCAGACTCAAACGCATCTTTAGACACACGAGCGACAGGTGTTGGAGATGTGGAATTGGGGAGGGAACGTTGTTACATATTTTCTGGTCCTGTCCACTTATCGTTCCTTTTTGGAATACTATTAGACTAACCATGAGCCGTATCCTACAGTTTGATGTTCCTGATGATCCGGCGTATGTGCTGTTGTTTTATATGGACAAATCACTTCGCAATTTCACTTCCACTATTGAACCTCTCCTGTTGAATGCAGCTAAAATGTTGATCCCATTAAAATGGAAGCAAACTACCTCCCCCACATTACAAGATTGGTTTCATAAGATAGAAGAACTACACAAGTTTGAACAATTATCATTGTTTGATACTGATCCAAATCTCAGTTATAATACTAAGTGGTATAGATGGATTTCATTTAAGGAGTCGGATTACTATATATATATCGGTGTCATGTTCAATGTATAGCCTGGCAATTCCTGTTTCTCATTTGTCTCATTGCTGTTAACTCAGCGCATTTTTTATTTAATTTTTTTTTTTGATGGTCTCGCTATGTGACCCTATGTTGTCATTTATTATTGTTATGGAGATTCCAACGTGGCTTGTATCTACAGCACTGTATTTTCCTTTCTTTCCATGTCATACTCCCCCCTCTGTTTTACCCCCCTTTTTATGTTTTCTTTTTGTGTATAAAACTCTCAATAAACAGTTATTTTAAAAAAAAAAAAAAAATACCGTACCCTTCTAGATAAAATAGCCTCATTAGAATTAGGGATGCACCGAATCCAGGATTCGGTTCGGGATTCGGCCAGGATTCGGCCTTTTTCAGCAGGATTCGGATTCGGCCGAATCCTTCTACCTGGCCGAACCGAATCCGAATCCTAATTTGCATATGCAAATTAGGGGCGGGAGGGAAATTGCGTGACTTTTTGTCAGAAAACAAGGAAGTAAAAAATGTTTTCCCCTTCCCACCCCTAATTTGCATATGCAAATTAGGGTTCGGATTCGGTTCGGTATTCGGCCGAATCTTTCGTGAAGGATTCGGGGGTTCGGCCGAATCCAAAAAAGTGGATTCGGTGCATCCCTAATTAGAATCGACACATAAGCACACGCTGCAACGTGATACGTTTCGGGAACTAACGGAGGCTAGGAAACAGCTAGCAGATCACCTAGACTACTATACGAACAAAGTGTTGACAATGACAAAACACCGCTTCTACGAACACGGCAATAAATGCGGGAAATTATTGGCCAGAATATTGAAATCCTCACAATCCAAGAACTTTATCCCCTCAATACGCAACAACAGAGGCACACTGGAACATATTTCAGACAAAATAGCTTCAGTCTTTCGGGAGTTCTACACTTCGCTTTTTACCAATCACCTATTTCAACGCCGACACCTGCTGAGTTCGCGTTGACGAGTATTTAACCTCAGCTAATTTGCAACATATCTCCTCAGATTTCACTGCGAAGCTAGAAGAAAATATTACTATAGAAGAGGTGGAATCGGTCCTTAACGACACGGCCTCAGGCAAGAGCCCAGGCCCAGACGGGTTCACAATACCCTACTATAAAATATTTAAAGACAAATTATTGCCGTATATGTGTTCAGCTTTTAATAGCATTTCTTTGGGCAAAACCTTTGATAAGTCCTCACTAACGGCACATATTACGATACTCTTGAAATCAGGTAAAGATGCGACAGACCCCAGTAATTATCGACCCATCTCTCTGATAAACACAGATATAAAATTATTGGCGAAAATCCTGTCCCGTAGGCTACAAGCTCTTCTTCCTACCCTAATACATCCAGACCAAGTGGGGTTTATCCCTGGACGGGAAGGTAGAGATAATACGAACAAACTAATTAACTTACAATTCTGGGCCAAAAAACATAAAATTGAGAATTTGCTTTTATCTACTGACGCAGAAAACGCCTTCGACAGGGTCAGCTGGAAATTCATGTTCTCGTGTTTAAAACATCTAGGACTGGGCTCTAACATGCTGACATGGATCATGTCTCTTTACAATAAACCGACGGCACGCCTGAAAATAAATGGCTACCTGTCGGAATCCTTTGATATTTGTATTTTGCTTTAGAGCCCCTACTTAGCCACATCAGACTTAAAGGAGAAGGAAAGCTCCAAGACAGTTTATTGCCAATAGAATAGCCACAATAGTGCAAGCTAGAACGCTATATTTATTCTGCAGAATGCTTTACCATACCTGAGTAAACAGCTCTAGACACTGTCTCTGTTTGTTAAGGATAGAAGCTGCCATATATGCTTGGTGTGACATCACTTCCTGCCTGAGTCTCTCCCTGCTTACTAACAGCTCTGAGCTCAGATTACAGTAGGGATGGGAGGAGGGAGGGGGAGAGGATCAAACTGAGCATGCTCAAGGCCGTGCCCTGGAGGTTTAAGCTGAAAACAGGAAGTCTGATACAGAAGCCCATGAGTACACAATAAAAGCAAAGAAATGTGCTGTTTCTTTTCACAGAGGACTCAGAGCAGCATTACTTTGAGGGTTTACTGGTGTATTTATATAGACCTTTCTGATAAAGCTTACTTAATTTTAGCCTTTCCTTCTCCTTTAATGCACATATATCTGGCATCCCCGTACGTAACACGCAATATAAAATAGCTGCATATGCAGATGATCTGTTTTTCCTTACCAATCCTGTCACATTCATACCAGCACTGAACAGTGAGTTTCGGACGTATGGAACTCTCAGTAACTTCAAGATTAACTTCTCTAAAGCTACAGCCCTAAACGTCTCAATTTCCGACCTAACAACTCCTGCCTTTTCCACGGGATTCCCCTATAAATGGGCGCAGGGATCGTTCACGTACCTAGGCCTTAAGATCACTAAGGACTCCTCAGAGTGGGCTGAGCTTAACTTAAGACATGTGATATCGAAAATAAAAAAAGACCTGTTCACTTGGAAAGACAAACCTATTTCGTGGTTTGGGAGAATGAATGTAGTAAAGATGAACATTATGCCCAGAGTCTTATACGTCTTCCAAACTCTCCCACTGCAGGTAGGGGAGACACCATTGACTCAACTGCAAAAAATAATAACGAAGTTTGTGTGGCAGGACAAAAAAGCTAGAATCAGTCACAATATGCTGGCCAAATCCAAGCGGCAAGGTGGAATAGCATTGCCAGACTGCCGTTTGTATTACTATGCGTCGGTCTTGTTAAGAATAATAGACTGGTCCCATTACGCTAACACAAAATTATGGGTAGAAATAGAGCAACAATCTGTTTATACATATCTATTGCATCTTCCATGGATGGATCGATCCTATAGACGGTTGAAACATACAGACCATCCTCTCCTATCTAATACAATGATGATATGGGACAAATGCCGTACAAAATATTCCCTCACTAGCTACCCATCGCTTTTGCTGCCGCTGATAAACAACCCTGCCTTCCCCCCAGGTTTACAACTTAATTACTTCCAAGACTGGTTAATAGAGGGGAATCTTCAATTTGTCCATTTCATGGAGAATAAAACATTTATCCCCAAAGAAAAGTTGCAAAATTCAGAGAATGGACCACCTAAAATACGCGCGAATTCCCACTATTTCCATAGCTTGGGAGGGGTACAAACTTTAGGAAGAGACCTTACAAAATTTGAAACAGCCTGCTCCCTTCAGGACCCACCGCGACATACCATTTCTCTTTTATACAAAATGCTGCAGCCGACCACCAAGTGGGAATCAGTCTCCTACATAAATAGATGGTCCAGAGATCTAGATATCCAATTGGAAGAGGCACAGATTGAAAATATGTTATCCAGATTATTAAAATGCTCAAAATGCAGCCGGATACAAGAATTAAACGACAAAATAGTCACCAGATGGTATTACACGCCATCCAAATTGCAATATATGTATAAAAACTCAAATGGCACTTGTTGGCGCTGCTCTAGAGAAAAAGGTACCATGCTCCATGTTTTCTGGGCTTGCGACCTCCTGAGACCATTCTGGGAAGAGATATGCTCATTGTCCAGTCAGATCCTCGGTATGGCCATACCAGCAGACCCCTCATGGGTTTTGTTATTCCATAACACGCAACCAGTAGCTTCTTTCAATTCTGGCCTTGAACCGCAATTGCTGAATGCAGCCAAACTTCTAATACCGCTGCATTGGAAAACTACATATATTCCTACAGTAAAAGATTGGCTCAATAACATCTCTGAACTTTATAAATTTGAAGAAATGTCGTCTTATACCGCAGATCAGTTCGCTAAGTTCTCATCGGTCTGGACGAGATGGCTTCTGTTTAAAGACACAGACGTGTACAAAGCTTGAGGGGTGCGAGTCATACATCTCCCTGCTGCACCCCCTTCCCCCCTTTCGCTTGGTATCTTCTTCTTTACTTATCTTTTTCTCAATCTATCCACAATACACTCTTGGTGTGAGTATCAACAATATTAGGGCATGTTGTAGGGTACGATTACGGTACTATAATATCCCATTGACTGACATGTTATACTGATGGGAAAGTACAGGTAGACGAAAATATTTGAGTGACTAATTTGTATATGATACTATTGTACTTGCATTTTGGCTTTGTATTGATGGAAGTTCCTAATAAAGCTTTTCAAAAAAAAAAAAAAGAAACAAAATTCATATTAACAGTACATGTATCCTTTAATATCTAAATAAATAATGAATGTTGCAAAAGTGCTTAGAATAGCACTCTCATAAATGTTAAATTCACTTATTTTAAAGGTTTACTTATCCTTTAATATAAGCACATATTGGAAATCTCATTTAATTTAGCCACAGAAATGCAGTTGATTTGGAAAGTCCCATGTCTCCCAAGTGCACCAATACCAAATATCTATAGTGTTATGGAGATTTTGTACAGGTGGAAAACTCTCAGCATAATAAAACCAAATTTACAAAGGAGCACTCAAGAAATCGGCTGACTTTTGTGTTGCTTCAAAGTGCACTTCTCCAAAGCCCTTGCTACTTACACTTCCAGCTTCTCCTCTAGGATGTGTGGGAGCCAGTGGCACAGCATTTTGTATTGTACAATGCCATCCAATTCCCATCTAGTGCATAAGAAGCTGGCAGATTAGCAGACCTGATAGGAAACTACATTTTATATTTCCTGTGAAAGCAGAGCTGTGATTGGATAAACCTTTTTATCTCAAATATAAATGCCACAATATTATTTATAATTCTGAAATAATTTCACATATTTTTATCCCCTTCATACGTATACCTGTATTTGGCTGTTTGTCTTGTTTCCTATATATGTCTCTGTTTTTCTTTTATCAGGTTGTTGCTTGATGATAAGAGACCTCAATATAAACTGGCTGAGTCTGTGAAGTCAACTACAAGAGGTCCTCTGCACTCAACCCATTATCAATATATTTAAGACAGAGACATTTTGTGCTACTGCTACTGAAAAATGCCTTACCCTTTAAACAAAACAGGGATGGTTTGTCCATATATTACAATATATTTAAGCTGAACAACTAAGTCAAACTCATCCCATATCTGGCCAGTCCTACACTTAATTTTCATCTGATTCATTAAGAATTCTATTGCTTCATTATACATTTTACACAGGGACTAAGTTTTACCTGCAACTTACTTGCAGCTTTCAAAGTAAACCTCCCAAACTTGGCTGCCCTTTTATTAGACACCAGTGGGATCACCTGACTATAGCTGGGAAGGGTGGGAGCTACAACATGGAGCTGGTCACTGCTCGTGTAGAACTATAACAAACAAGGGAAAGTTGTGCTCACCACTATTTTTTAAAACCATGAGGCGGAGGTGCAATGAGACTGTGACCACAAAATACATATAGTCAAATACAAGAGTCCTCTGCACTCAACCCATTATCAAAGTCCTCTCCCAAGTGCCCCAATACCAAATATCTATAGTGTTATGGAGATTTCAGACTTGTACAGGTGGAACACTCCCAGCAGAACAAAACCAAATTTACAAAGGAGCACTCAAGAAATCAGCTGACTTTTGTGTTGCTTGAAAGTGCACTCAGCATTTTGTATTGTACAATGTCACCCCATTAACATCTAGTGCATAAGAAGCTATCAGCAGACCTGATAGGAAACTACATTTTATATTTCCTGTGAAAGCAGAGCTGTGATTGGATAAACCTTTTTATCTCAAATATAAATGCCACAATATTATTTATAATTCTGAAATAATTTCACATATTTTTTATCCCCTTCATACGTATACCTGTATTTGGCTGTTTGTCTTGTTTCCTATATATGTCTCTGTTTTTCTTTTATCAGGTTGTTGCTTGATGATAAGAGACCTCAATATAAACTGGCTGAGTGTGTGAAGGCCACAAGGGGAGAACAGAGTGAGGAAGAAGGTGTGAGGCTGGCACAGGCCAAACCCAGGCTGAGTAGGAGTGTGAGACAACTGCATGGAATGAGGATCACTGACTGAGCTCACAAGTCTTTGTTTTGTCACATGTGGATGTGGAAAAGGCTGGACATCTTCTTGTCATCTTCTGTACTTGTACTGGAAAGAAGACAGAAGAGAGGAGAATGGACACACAAAGAAAACCTATTGCCAGTGAGGAGTATGGGCAGGACTTTAGTATGGAGCCCTATCCGGAGTGTGCAGGATGCTGGAAAAGCCGTCACCAGAATACTAACATGGGAGTAAGAAATGTCCCTTGTACAGACTGTGGGAAAACACTGTCTTCTGGAAAAAAACATGGAATACACACAGGAGAAAAATCATACACTTGTACAGAATGCGGCAAAGGCTTTATTAAGAAATCTAGACTTGTATCTCATATGAAAATACACACCGGGGAGAAACCATCTTCTTGCACAGAATGTGGGAAAAATTTTGCACAGAAGAACAGCCTCTTATATCACCTGAAAATACACACAGGGGAGAAACCATTCTCTTGTACAGAATGTGGCAAAAGCTTTATTCAAAAGAGTAATCTTGTATCTCATATGAAAATACACACAGGGGAGAAACCTTTCATGTGTACAGAATGTGGGAAACACTTTGCACAAAAGAATAGCCTCTTATATCACCAGAAAACACATATTGGGGAGAAACCATTCAAGTGTACAGAATGTGGAAAACACTTTGCACAGAAGAACAGCCTCTTACGTCACCTGAAAATACACACAGGAGTGAACCCATTCACTTGTACAGAATGTGGGAAAGACTTTGCACAGAAGAACAACCTCTTACTTCACTTGAGAATACACACAGGGGAGAAACCATTCACTTGTACAGAATGTGCTAAAGGCTTTTCTTTAAAATGTAACCTTGCACTACACATGAAAATACACACAGGGGAGAAACCGTTCACTTGTGCAGAATGTGGGAAACACTTTACACACAAGAGTAACCTTGTATCTCATATGACAATACACACAGGGGAGAAACCATTCACTTGTACAGAATGTGGAAACTAAAAATGCCACAGAAGATCCACTTCTTAAATCGCCTGAAAATCCACACGGGGAGAAACCATTCATTTGTACAGTGTGTGTGAAAAGATTTCCCAATATGACTGAGCCACTCACTTTAATAGACACACAGGGGAATAATAATTCATTTGTGTAGAAAGTGGCAGAAGCTTTTATAACAAGATCAGACCCAGAGTCACTTGGATAAACAGACCAGGGAGAAGAATTTTACTTGTAGAGATTGTGGAGAAAGCTTCTACCAACTTGTCGTACATCAGAAGATTCACATTGGGGAAAGATTTTGCTTGTACAGAATGTGGCAAAAATGGTGTTAAAGAAAGTCAATGTATCATGTGTAACATATTTTTGTACACAGGGATTAAACCTTTAATTGCATTGATTTTGGGAAACTGAAAAGTACTCTGCACACACCAAATATGTAACACTGGAGAGGAACCATACAAATGCTCAGAATAAGACAAAAATGTCCTTATGAAACTACAATTTTCTTTTTCTAACTCCATGTCGCACTTACTGGGTATAGCCCTGCCTCCATAAGAAGGACCCTCACCAAAGGTTTAAAAGACCAATCCTTCCCATAATCTGGGGTCATTTTGTCCTTCTGTTTCAGGGTTTTGCTCCCATTGGAAACAAGTTTAAGTCTTGAGAAAGCATCAAGCCTGCCAGAAATGCATCCTAGGGGCTGGGGCTTGGTCCTTTTATCCCTCTGAGTAAAGCTCAGTCTCCCTAACTCTGTTTGGCACTCACATCAGCTCTTAAAGGGGAAGGAAACCTAGTTGGCGCAAAAACCCTCACCCCCACGCCGTTCAAAGCAGGAAGAAGATGTCGTCTGTGAACTCCCTGGACTGGACCTGCGCAGAAGGGTAAGTAACAAGTTAGGGGCATTTGCCCAGTGGGACGGGTAGGCCAGGGGGGAGGAGGGAGGGTGGGCAACAAACAGGAGGGGGGGTGGGGGGTTTGCACCGACTAGGTTTCCTTCCCCTTTAAGCTTTCCCATTTCAAAATCTCATTATGGAGTCACCAGGTAGGGATTTATTTTCTAAACACAATAGTCAGCAGTGCTGGGCAAGGCCGGCTAGGCACTCTAGGTAACCTGGCTGGTTGCAGCACCCAATAAGTAGGGATGCACCGTATCCACTATTTTGGATTCGGCCAAACCCCCGAATCCTTTGTGAAAGATTCGGCCGAATACCGAACCGAACCCTAATTTGAATATGCAAATTAGGAGTGGGAAGGGAAAAAAAATCTTTTACTTCCTTGTTTTGTGACGAAAAGTCACGCAATTTCCATCCCCACCCCTAATTTGCATATGCAAATTCAGATTCGGTTCGGCCCGGGCAGAAGGATTCGGCCGAATCCCGAACTGAATCCTGGTTTCGGTGCATCCCTACCAATAGGTGCGTGCCTGAAAAATATGCACATGCACAAAAAGGACATGCTCACATGCATGAAAAAGGACAAACAAGGTGGAGAGAGGGGATTGGACTAGGGGGTGGGAGACAGAAAAAAAAAGTGCGTGCCTGGTGTTCCCTTAGCTTTGCACCGTAGGCATGTGCCTACAACTATTTCCGGCCCTATTAGTCAGTGGCTCCCTCTACCCCTCCCCCCAGAAAAATTTCTGTCAAATCCAATGAATTTCTTGCACAAGGAAACTATGCAGAGAAAGAAATTATTTCAAATAAAAAAAAAAGATCAATGTGGCAGAAGTTCTGGGGCAGAACCTCTAACATCAGTGAGAATTTATATGTAATTGTATGTTTGGTGTATACACCCTTCTGTTATACAGCCTTGCAGAATATGCCTGTGTTTTATCAATAGGTTCATGAAAATGTCTGCAAGGATTATTGTAGAAATTTTCAGTTGCAGAAAATACAAAGTTCACTTATTACATTGCAGAACTGATTTAGGGGCCTATTTACTAAAACTCGAATTAATCAGATTTGTTTCTTAAAACAAAGTCAACTAAATGCCCTTCCACAAATTTGAACTCATTTATCAATCATTTAAAAAAACAAAGAAAACAAAACAAAAAAACAACACAACAAAAAAATTATATTTAATATTAACTTTAGCATACTGAAATAAGTAACTTTCTAAAAACAATCAATTACAAATTCTGTACCATAAATCTCTGAAATAATCAAGTTTATCTTCACTATCCCTCTCTCAGCATCTGTTTCTCTTCATTCTCTCTTCATGCAGCAGTTGGGTGTCAGATATTCACTGACAGTTACATCCAATATATCTTATAGGGGGGCTCCTTTTGCCTAGAAGATGTATTAGAGGTCACTCTATTAAACTCACCAGACATCATGTCTCTCTACATGCAGGATTTGTGCAAAAGGAAGTTATTTTGTTAGATTTTGTTTGTATTGGAATCAGTTATTTGAGTGAGCTCTAATTCATCCGCTAGCAAAGGAGCCCCCCTATAAGATATATTGGATCTAACTGTCAGTGAATATCTGACACCCAACTGCTGCATGAAGAGAGAATGAAGAGAAACAGATGCTGAAAGAGGAATAAACTTGATTATTTCAGAAACAGTGCAGAATTTTAATTGATTGTATTTAGAAACTTTCTTATTTCAGTATGAGGAAGCTTATATTAATTTTTATTTCCACAATAGTTCTACTTTAAAGATCACTTGTACCCCAGGGTCGCTGGTCTCTACACTGATAAAAATATGACTATTGGTGCAGAGAGCAGAGTCTGGAGGTGCAGCTCAGCCCTGTCCTTTGTGCCCCATACACAGGCCAATAGGTTACCGGCAGCTTTTATTGGCCCATGTTTGGGCACCTTAAGGCGAATTGAGTTTATTTTCCACAAGAAGGTCTGTTAATCACAGCAAAGCATTGTGGGAAGTGGGAGACGACTTTTGTTACATTGTTTGAATGATCCATGTAGTCAGAACCAGCCATGAAGAGAACAGCAAAGGTCAATCACATACAAATAGTCACACAAGTGAATGGGACACGTTACAGATCATGTGATTAGTGTAATATACTGTAGGGTTTGACAAATCTCACAATTGAGTTTACAGTAAATTCAGGTTTATATTCTGCCACTTCCCATGGACCATATGCAGTTTATTCACCTGGGGGAGGGGCCAAACTGTACAATGGTGGGGGAGGGGCACAGAATCATTGTCCAGGAATGTCCTGAGAAGTCTCACTTCCTCCCCCCATTCACACCCCAATAGTTGGAATCTGATTCCTCAAAGGAACAAGCTGGAAAGCTTTGCTCTGCTGTAGCTGCTGTCTCACCCAGGGGCGTAACTATAGAGGAAGCAGACCCTGCGGCTGCAGGTGGGCCCAGGAGTCTAGGGGGCCCGGTGAGACCCTAATTAATTAGCAATTTTAATATATCTTGGTAAAATAGGCCAACTTATAAATATTTTTGGGCCCTAAATTGAATTTGCTATGTGGCCCAGTAACAACTAGTTACACCACTGGTCTCACCCTGTCTCTCCCCTGAGTAATTCCCCCTATTCCCTGCACTGCTGTCTCTCCCCTGGGTGAGTAATTCCCCCTATTCCCTGCACTGCTGTCTCTCCCCTGGGTGAGTAATTCCCCCTATTCCCTGCACTGCTGTCTCTCCCCTGGGCTCCTGAGTGATTCCCCCTATTCCCTGCACTGCTGTCTCTCCCCTGGGCTCCTGGGTGAGTAATTCTCCCTATTCCCTGCACTGCTGTCTCTCCCCTGGGCTCCTGGGTGAGTAATTCTCCCTATTCCCTGCACTGCTGTCTCTCCCCTGGGCTCCTGGGTGAGTAATTCCCCCTATTCCCTGCACTGCTGTCTCTCCCCTGGGCTCCTGGGTGAGTAATTCCCCCATTCCCTGCACTGCTGTCTCTCCCCTGGGCGAGTAATTGTCCCTATTCCCTGCACTGCTGTCTCTCCCCTGGGTGAGTAATTGTCCCTATTCCCTGCACTGCTGTCTCTCCCCTGGGCTCCTGAGTGATTCCCCCTATTCCCTGCACTGCTGTCTCTCCCCTGGGCTCCTGGGTGAGTAATTCTCCCTATTCCCTGCACTGCTGTCTCTCCCCTGGGCTCCTGGGTGAGTAATTCTCCCTATTCCCTGCACTGCTGTCTCTCCCCTGGGCTCCTGGGTGAGTAATTGTCCCTATTCCCTGCACTGCTGTCTCTCCCCTGGGCTCCTGGGTGAGTAATTCCCCCATTCCCTGCACTGCTGTCTCTCCCCTGGGCGAGTAATTGTCCCTATTCCCTGCACTGCTGTCTCTCCCCTGGGTGAGTAATTGTCCCTATTCCCTGCACTGCTGTCTCTCCCCTGGGCGAGTAATTGTCCCTATTCACTGCACTGCTTTCTCTCCCCTGAGCAGGGCTGCCATTAGAAATCACGGGGCCCCGTACAACAAAATTTTTGGGGCCCCCTGGGCCCCGCCCACACTGGCGCCCAAGCTCCACCTCATATCCCGCCCACTCCACATCGCAGTTAAAAGACCACACAGACATCAGTGCTAAGAAAGTAAATGGTGGCAGGTGCCCCCTTATAGGTTAAAAACAAATTGGGGCCCCAAAAAAAAAAAAAACATTGGTGGCAAGGGGCCTCTTACAAGTTAAAAAAAAATGGGGCCCCAAAAAAATTTTTTAAAAAAAGATTGGTGGCAGGGGCCTATAGAATATTAAAATAATACATTGGTGGCCAGGGGATTAAAAAAAAACCACACACAAACTGGTGTTCAGTAGAATTGAACTCGTGGCTTCAGGACTTCGGCTTCTGCTGTTTTCGTGACTTCGGGTCTTTTCGGTGCTTCGGCTTTTCGGCACTTTCGCATTCAGCAACGCAGCGGCAAGACGTACGCCTCGGGTGCTCGTAAGGGGGACCCGGATCTTCAAAAAATGAAGTGCTCCTCCCTAAACTTACAGTGGAAGAACAGTCTACCTTAAATTCTGCTATCACTGCCTTGGAAATTGAAGAGTCATTGAAATCCTTAAAAAACTCATCTAGCCCAGGCCCAGATGGTTTTTCGGCTCGGTATTACAAAACGTTTAAGACTCTCCTCCTACCACACTTAATTGTATTGTTTAATGAAATGCTAAAAGGACATTCAATTCCCCCAGAAATGGTACATGCCAATCTTTCATTGATTCCTAAGCCTGGAAAAGACCATTCATCAGTCCAAAACTACCGTCCTATATCAGTGATTAATGTGGATATTAAGTTGTTTTCAAAAATATTAGCTACACGTCTAAACAAATACTTACCAAGTTTAATACACCCGGACCAGACAGGCTTTATTCCTGGCCGACAAACAACTGATAGCATTCGTAAGTTAATAAACATAATAGCAGATGCGAATACTTCACACTCTCAATTATTAGTATTGATGTTAGATATACAAAAAGCTTTTGATAGCGTTACTTGGCCATATCTTTTCCATGTTCTCCCTAAATTTAACATTTCTGGTCCCTTTTTGGATGCTCTCAGGGTACTATATCAACACCCTATAGCATATATAAAATTTTTAAATCATCAAACTTTACAAGTACCAATTCATAGGGGGACTCGTCAGGGGTGTCCTTTATCCCCTTTACTTTTTGCCTTAGCGATGGAACCATTAGCCCATCTTATCCGCAATAATGTAAACATTACAGGATATATCAAAAATAATCAACCCCATAAGCTGAATCTTTATGCGGATGACCTATGTTTAACTTTAACCAAACCCCTGACGAGTCTCCCTAACTTATTCTCACTCTTAGATACTTTTGCCAAGATCTCAGGCCTCCAGGTCAACGTTTCAAAAAAAGAAGCCCTACCGATTAATATTCCAAAACCTCAACTGAAATTACTAGAGCTAAACTTTCCATTTTACTGGCGAACGACTACAGTAGACTATCTTGGGGTTAAAATTACGAAAACATATCAAACGTTATACTCACTTAATTTTCCTACAATGTACAAAAAATTACAACGTTTCTTAACAGACTGGAATGATTTGCACATATCATGGTTTGGACGCATAGCAGCAGTGCGAATGATTGTTCTCACTAAGATACTATATTTATTTAGAGCCCTCCCTATTGCTGTAAAGTCCCGAGATCTTATGCTGCTACAGAAGCAAATATGGCAATTCATATGGAAACATAAATATCATAGAATTAATAAAAATGTGTTATACCGCTCACGACTGCAAGGCGGTCTTAAGGTCCCCTACATAAGAAATTATTACTGGGCAGCTAGAATTGCACAAATAATACAATGGCATAATAACTCAGGAATGCTCAGATGGGTAGAATTTGAGAATGATTCAATATATCCCTTACAAGTCAGAGCACTAATGTGGTTAACTACGAATAATATACAAAAATACCCTGTTACTAACCCTATTGTTAAATTTCATATGCAACTTTGGAAATTGCTTAAACCAAGATTGTTACCAGCAACTACTAATAGCTACATGCAAGCTCTAGTAGGAAATCCAGATTTCCCCCCAGGGATGATTCATAGCGATTTTCAATGGTGGACCTCTCAAAACCTAAATAAGCTATATGATTTATTATCCTTACAAGGGTTTAGAACTTGGAACTCATTAAAAGAGTCATTAACAATCCATCCACAAGAATTTTTACGTTATTCTCAACTTTCCCACTTTTATTTTTCACAGTCACAAAAGAAACCTTCATTGACAGGCTCATTATTTGAAAATCTCTGTAAAAATGCCCTACAAGCTAAAGGTAATATTTCCACAATATACTCCATGTTAATTGAGGCTCCATCTTCCTCTTTACCTACGTATATGAAAGCATGGGAAAGAGATTTCAACCTATTATGGACTACTGAAGACTGGTCCAAAGCAATGGAATTCTCTCATAAATTTTCTCCCAATGTTGCCATACGAGAAATGGCTTACAAAATAATTTCAAGATGGTATTACACACCAAAACGTAAACACGATTTTTCTCCTTCCTCTTCTCCATTATGTTTTAGAGGATGTGGGGCACATGGTGATTATAAACATTCGTGGTGGTCCTGTCCAATGGTAGAGCATTTTTGGAATAGGGTGGTCCAAATTGCATGTGACTTAACCAATTCACCTATTACACGAACTCCTGAACATCTTCTACTGAATCACCCTAATCCAGATTTTAATAAACTTACCAATGCTTTACTATTTCAGATATGGGCAGCAGCACGCTGGGTTATTGCACTTAACTGGGTTTCTCCTACACTTTTTATAACTCAATTTATTTCTAGACTCAATTATATTCAAGAAATGCATTTACTAACAGCCATTGCAGATAACAAAAAAGAAATCTTTGATGACATATGGCAACCTTGGGAGAACTACAAGAAATCCTCTTCCTTTTTGCTTCTGTTTCCTTAACTCAATTTTCCCCACGAGTAAATTTACTTATCAAAGTTAATTGAGAACACAACCCGCCACAACAGAATGGATTACAAATAATGGAAAACATAGAAAATCGGGAGACATATGTGAATTCTCTTAGCAGTCACATTATTACCTACTCTATACTATTTAACTAAGTATGTTTATCTATTCTCCCCTTTTTTTTTTTTTTTTTTTGATGTTTAATAGAAGTTGTAATAATTACCATATAATTACACAAGTTAATACTGTTGAAATACCTTTAAATGTATATCACATATGAAAACGATATTGTGAAAAATGACGCAATGACAAAACTGTAATGTTGACATTTTATTCACGAAATAAAAAAAGATATGTTAAAAAAAAAAAAATGAAGCGCTGCCGGGCCCCCCTTCATGCCCAGGCCCAGTACGCTTATCCCCCCCTGATGGCGGCCCTGCCCCTGAGCTCCTGGGTGAGTAATTCACTGGAGACTAGACTGGCTTGAGGAGAGAGAGACAGAGGGAGACAGAGAGAGACAGAGTGAGACTGCTGCTGTGCTGCACTCCGGCACGTCCCCTCCCCCCACAGCTTTGCCGGCTGGACTGTGTGAGTGTGAGTTCCTGTGTAACTTGGAGACGTCACTGTTTGTCATGTGACTCGTCTGAGAGAAAGAGACTGCTGCTCTGCTGCCCGGGGCAGAGATGACATAGGACAGTGCAGCCCTACAACTTCCTGAAAGCTGCTCCGTGGAGCAAAGCCGGAAGTAGAAGGGTTTGTAAGAGGTGAGGGGACAGGGCTGTTTTGGAGGGGAGCCTGGGGTGAAGGAGACGGTGCAGAGGGTCTGTACTCGGTATCTCGGTGACTCAGAGTCACTACAATGTCGCACACTGGGACTAACACTCATTAGTAAATATTTAGCAGCTGGAGAAGCCTGTTGTGATGTGCTGAGGGCTGATGTGGCTGCTACACTGTGTTATATACAATAGTGTCATGGGACCACATTGTCATTTGCACTGGGCTGATGTACGGAGACTTCCCCGGGCTTGTGGGGGTGCTCGGGGCTGATGTTGGGGGTTATACACCCTCTTTAATGTAGAAAATATTATTGGCAAATTGTAGGCACTTAATTGATTTAATACCCTTATTGTTTTACTTTATTATATTAAGATTTTTCAGTTTTACGAATTTGGCTATTTTTGGGATACTTTTAAAATGGCTTTTGGCTAGTTTTTTGATCTATGGCTGGTTTTGAAATGACTAGAAATGACACTAGAACGGGCTCCTGGGTGAGTAATTCCCCCTATTCCCTGCACTGCTGTCTATGTAATAATTCAACAGTCCCTTGTATGTGCTGGAAATTAAGCTGTAAGCTCGCGAGTAACATGTTGCTCACCAACCCCTTGGATGTTGCTCCCAGTGGCCTCAAAGTTGGTGCTAATTTTTGAATTCCAGGCTTGGAGGCAAGTTTTGAGGCACGGAGAAGGAATATCTCAGACTTCAGCCCCCGCCCACTCACTTCCTGCTGCGTTTTCTCTACAGATCCCGGACCTTCGGTGCAGCCACGGATTCCCCTGCACATAGAATTGGTAGGTGGCCTTTCTTTTATACATTTACACTCACACTTCACACTTTACTAAAGTTAACTTTTTTTGCTTTTCTAGCTTTTTTCTTCTGCATACTCTTGCATACATTCCTTTTGCTACTTTTACAATCTTGTACCCCAGTCCCTAACTCTTCCTTTAGCTCTACTTGCCTTTCCACACCCTCTAACACAGCTACAAACTTTAAAAACTCACATTAAATAACAAAGTGCTTCAACCTGATGCACTTTGTTATTTAATGTGAGTTTTTAATGTTTGTATCATCCTTGAAAAAGGTCCAAATGTGGACCGAAATGGGGTATTTGATACTATGCAACAATAAAATTACCAAGTTGTTAAAGGGAGTGCTGGTTTGAAGATAATTGAGATATATATATATATATATTTACCAATTTTGGATTTGCCAGAATCTACTCTTCCTAATAATGGTTTTCTAGGGTAAACCTACTGTTAGTAGAGTGTTTGGCCTTGAAATCAAAAGTGTGCCATTTTGGGGAGCAGTGCTTTGGAGATTTGGCAGTGTACTGCTTGGCATTTTTGATCTATACACGTGAGAAATCTCCATAAAACTATATATATTTGGTATTGGTGCATTCAGGAGACATAGAACTTTCAAAATCTGCTGTGTTCTTGTACATGAAATAAATTATGTTTCTGATATATGTGTTTGTATTATGGGAAACATTTTTTTAAATTTTTACTTAGAAGCCTATATCTTTTTACGGAAGTGGAATTACACTACAATTCTAGCATATTTTGAAAACTTCGGTTGTCCTGAAAAACTATATATATTGTTTTTCTAGGTAAACTAAAAGACCCTTCCAGGATAGGCCCTTAAAGTGAAAGATTGCAAAATGTTCAAAAATTGTCTGGCAATAAAAGTACCAAATTGGCTGGCAGTGAAAGGGTTAATAGCCTAATAATGACTGTCACGTTAGAAGTATTTCCTTGGTGGGGAGGGGCTTTTGTAATTCAATTTCTGTAAAAGGATGTGGGCTTCTAAATATCTAAAATATCGTATTTTTTTAAATCATATTTTCCTTAAAGGATAAGTAAACCTTTAAAATAATTGAATGCAAAATGTATGAGTGCTATTCTAAGCACTTTTGCTTTGTACATTCATTATTTATTTAGATTAAAGAATACATGTACAGGTAAGGGACCTGTTATCCAGAATGCCCGGGACCGGGGGTTTTCCGGATAACGGATCTTTCCGTAATTTGGGTCTTCATGTCTTAAGTCTACTAGAAATTAATTTAATTATTAAATAAACCCAATAGGCTGGTTTTGCCTCCAATAAGGATTAATTATATCTTAGTTGGGATCAAGTACAAGGGATTGTTTTATTATTACACAGAAAAAGGAAATTATTTTTAAAAATGTGGATTATTTGGATAAAATGGAGTCTATGGGGGGCAGCCAATCCGTAATTTGGAGCTTTCTGGATATCGGGTTTCCAGATAAAGGATCCTATACCTGTACCAATATAAAGAAAGACGGCTGCTCTTAGGAATCAGAAGAGCATTAAAGCCTCTTTCTCTTGACAACTTCCTTCACTAATTGGAGGTCAGAATGGTCCGAAACTGACCAGTAGGTGGTGCTGTTGAAAGAAAATTCATAGTAACAGCACATGTATCCTTTAATATCTTGGAATTAAAAAAAAAATACTGAATGTACATTGCAAAAGTGCTTAGAATAGCCCCCTCGTCAATTTTAAAGTCACTAATTTTAAAGGTTTACTTATCCTTTAATATAAAAACAGAATATCATTCATTTTAGCCACAGAAATGGAGTTGAGTTAGAAAGTCCTGGGTCTCCCAAGTGCCCCAATACCAAATACCCAGGTGGAACACTCCCAGCAGAACAAAAACAAATTTACAAAGAAATCAGCTGACTTTTGTGTTACTTCAAAGTGCACTCAGCATTTTGTATTGTACAATGTCACCCCATTAACATCTAGTGCATAAGAAGCTACCAGCAGACCTGATAGGAAACTACATTTTATATTTCCTGTGAAAGCAGAGCTGTGATTGGATAAACCTTTTTATCTCAAATATAAATGCCACAATATTATTTATAATTCTGAAATAATTTCACATATTTTCATCCCCTTCATACATATACCTGTATTTGGTCGTTTGTCTTGTTTCCTATATATGTCTCTGTTTTTCTTTTATCAGGTTGTTGCTTCATGATAAGAGCCCTCAATATAAACTGGTTGAGTGTGTGAAGGCCACAAGGGAAGAACAGAGTGAGGAAGAAGGTGTGAGGCTGGCACAGGCCAAATCCAGACTGTGGGTTTGGCAGACGAGACACATTTCATGTGTACAGAATGTGGCAAAGGATTCTCTCAAAAGGGTCACCTTAAAACTCATATGAAAATACACACAGGGGAGAAACCATTCACTTGTACAGAATGCAGTAAAGATTTTGCTTTAAAAGGTAACCTTGTAAAACACATGAAAATACACACTGGGAAGAAACCATTCTCTTGTACAGAATGTGGGAAAAACTTTGCACAGAAGACCAACCTCTTATGTCACTTGAAAATACACACGGGAGAGAAACCATTCACTTGTACAGAATGTGGGGACAAATTTGCCAAGAAGAACAACCTCTTACGTCACCTGAAAATACACACAGGGGAGAAACCATTCACTTGTACAGAATGTGGCAAAGCCTTTACTTTAAAAGGTAACCTTGTACTACACATGAAAATACACACAGGGGAGAAACCATTCTCTTGTACACAATGTGGGAAAAACTTTACCCAGAAGAACAGCCTCTTATGTCACCTGACAATGCACACAGGGGAGAAACCATTCACTTGTACAGAATGTGGGAAAGGCTTTGCTTTAAAAAGTAACCTTGTACTTCACATGAAAATACACACAGGGGAGAAAACATTCACTTGTACAGAATGCAGTAAAGATTTTATTTCAAAAGGTAACCTTGTAACACACATGAAAATACACACAGGGGAGAAACCATTCTCTTGTACAGAATGTGGGAAAAACTTTACAAGGAAGACCAACTTCTTATGTCATCGGACAATACACACAGGGGAGAAACCATTCACTTGTACAGAATGTGGGGAACATTTTGCCCAGAAGAAGAGCCTCTTATGTCACCTGAAAATACATACAGGAGAGAAACCATTCTCTTGTACAGAATGTGGGGAAAATTTTGCCCAGAAGAACAGCCTCTTATGTCACTTGAAAATACATACAGGGGAGAAACCATTCACTTGTACAGAATGTGGGAAAAACTTTGCCCAGAACAACAGCCTCTTATGTCACCTGAAAATACATACAGGGGTGAAACCATTCACTTGTACAGAATGTGGGAAAAACTTTGCCCAGAAGTACAGCCTCTTACGTCACCTGACAATACACACAGGGGAGAAACCATTCACTTGTACAGAATGTGGTAAATACTTTGCTTTAAAATGTAACCTTGCACTACACATGAAAATACATTCAGGAGAGAAACCATTCTCTTGTACAGAATGTGGGAAAAACTTTACACAGAAGAACATCCTCTTACGTCACCTGACAATACATACAGGGGAGAAACCATTCACTTGTACAGAATGTGGGAAATACTTTGCTTTAAAATGTCACCTTGTACTACACATGAAAATACACACAGGGGAGAAACCATTCTCTTGTACAGAATGTGGGAAAAATTTTGCCCAGAAGAACAGCCTCTTACGTCACCTGAAAATACACACAGGGGAGAAACTATTCACTTGTACAGAATGTGGCAAAAAATATTCTCAGATTGTAAACCATGCATGTCACATGAAAATACACACAGGGGAGAAACCATTCCTTTGTACAGAATGAGAGAAAAACATTGCACAGAGGATCAACAGATAAAACACACAGATAATGGAAGAAAACACCGCAGAAGATCCACTTCTTAAAGGGGACCCGTCACCAAAAAAAAAATATTCCAAATCCTATTTTTTCACATTAGTCAAGCAAAATGAACTTTAATTACACTATATAAATTATTTGAATCTTGTTTCCTTCAGTCTGGGAATTCATAATTATAACAAGCAGGCAGCAGCCATTTTGTGGACACTGTTATTAAGACAAGTCTTGTATCATCTCAGAATCTTGTTTGTGCACCAGAATGGGGGACCTGATGTCCATCCCCATGTCCTGGTTACACAATTAAATGGTGAAGAGATTGGGGGGAATGTGGGGAGAGCAGTGACATGTAGGAAGTGCTGAATGGAAAGTGAAAGTAATTTCCTAAGGCATAGAGGAGGGGCAGACAATATTTGATTGACAGCTGAGATTTTTAAATGTGTTTAAAACAGCTATGAATGCTTTAATAAAAAATTGAATTTGGATTTCATGTTTAATTTGAAAATGACTTTTATTAAACAGTTTTTTATGTCTGGGTGACAGGTCCACTTTAAATCGCCTGAAAATCCACACAGGGGAGAAACCATTCATTTGTACAGTATGTGTGAAAAGATTTCCCAATATGACTGAGCCACTCACTTTAATAGACACACAGGGGAATAATAATTCATTTGTGTAGAAAGTGGCAGAAGCTTTTATAACAAGATCAGACCCAGAGTCACTTGGATAAACAGACCAGGGAGAAGAATTTTACTTGTAGAGATTGTGGAGAAAGCTTCTACCAACTTGTCGTACATCAGAAGATTCACATTGGGGAAAGATTTTGCTTGTACAGAATGTGGCAAAAATTGTGTTAAAGAGTCAACTTATCCAACATCAACATATTTATATACACAGGGATTCAACTTTCAATTGCATTGATTTTGGGAAACTTTTCTATACCTGAAAGAACTTTGCACACACTACATAAGTAACACTTACAAATGCTCAGAATAAGGCAAAAATGTTTCTCTTTCTAACTCCATGTTATACTCACTGGGTATAGCCCTGTCCAACTGCCTCTATAAGAAGGACCCTCACCAAAGGTTGAAAAGCCCAACCTTTCCCACAATCTGGGGTCATTTTGCTTCAGAGTTTTGCTCTTATTGAAAAGAAGTTTTCTTTTTAGTCTTGAGAAAGCATTAAGCCTGCCAGAAATGCATCCTAGGGGCTGGGGTTGGTCCTTTTATCCCTCTGTAGGGAGGTAGTGCTTGGACTCTGTACTTGCCACCCTCCTCTAGTGTCCCCTGCATTGGAGCCGGCACTGAGCTGGGGGTCTTCTTATGGGAGATGGCTTGTCTGTTGTCAGCAGCTACATAGGAACCAGCTGAACAGCAATCTCTGGGCTTTGGAGCAAGAATTTACAATGTCACAGTACTAAAGGAGTCTGGAGTTTGGGACTAAATGAATGGACTTTACATTTATCGCTAGTAAGATAGCTTGTGCTTACAAAATTAGTTCGTGAGGACACTAGTCCTTTGTTAGTGATATTTCACATATTAGCCACCCCTTTACTATTAGAGAGTTATTAAGATTATCAGAGCCTGTGTCTGTCTTATTATTGTTCCCTATGGGGTCACACATAGATGCATTCCCAGATCCCATTAGGAGTGACTCAGGTTTATCCTGTACAATCAGGTCAGCACCATTAGGTTAGGTAAGTGGAGTGTTACACTATCAAGTAGGCACAGTGGTGCTGATACCACTTGTTTGTATTTGATCCATGTAACTGCTTACATCTGTCCAGTGGCAAGTGCCTTACCAGCCTGCCCAAAAATAACTGACAACATGGGTGTATGTGGCCCCTACATCCCTATCATTTTTATGGATGGGAGAGGGAGATTGTAGGTAGGATTAAGCTATTAGTAACAGGGGATTCAGCTTGCCCAGCCCACTGGGGTACTGGTGATTACCTCCTGCTTGGAGTCCCTGGGGTAAATTGTTTCCCTGGGGTTAGCTGACATCTCTATAGTAATGTCTAGTTAGGAGCCGTATGGCCTCCCTTTCTTTTCCCCCAATACTGGGGAATGGAAGAATTTTTGTGTAACTGCCTGTTACATAGTTATAGTTAGTTACATAGTTACATAGTTAAATTGGGTTGAAAAAAGACAAAGTCCATCAAGTTCAACCCCTCCAAATGAAAACCCAGCATCCATACATACACCCCTCTCTACTTTTAATTAAATTCTATATACCCATACTAACTATAGAGCTTAGTATCACAATAGCCTTTGATATTATGTCTGTCCAAAAAATCATCCAAGTCATTCTTAAAGGCATTAACTGAATCAGCCATCACAACATGAAATTTTGATGTGGCTTTTGGCCTCTCTCCCTGGCCTCAGGTGCAGCCGCAAGAGGAAGAAGGTAGGTGCGGGGGCCGGAGGGGTGTTGTGGCTCAGACAAGGGGGCCTGAGGGGGCTTTGCATCTGCTGCAGTGGGGGTTGTGGTGGGCCCAGAGACAGCAAGTGGAACAGAGGGTGAGACTACTGAGGATTTTGCAGAAATGTATAAAAACGTAACCAGAAACACAACTTTTTAAAGCACATGCCTTCTATATATAATCTATATCTTTTACATAAAATATCTCCTTTAAACTATTTGTTAATCACTTGCTGTTTCCCCTAACTTGCTCCTCCTCCTCTCTGAATGTTCCAGTCATCAATGGCTCCCTGAAGCATTACAGTGAAGTCCCTGCATTCTCAATGTTCCACAACCCTACTGCCCCCGGGCACAGTGGGCAGCTTTGGGCTATAATAAATCAATAAAAATTCGAGTTTTTATTTTTCCACCAGAAAATTGAGTTCCCCCCCCCCCACAAACTTACAAACCTATTTAACTGTAATATCAGTGAGGGTGTATGCAATGGTATGTTTAGGGTAGACACCCTTTTGTTATATAGTTATGTTGTCACACAAAGCATAACATTCATGTCTATATACAATGTCTAGGAGTATGTGAGTTTTTAGGTGTCCTTTACAAACATGGGGGCACAAGATCACTTGTACCCCAGTACTTGATAAAAATATGAGTGTTGGTGCAGAGAGCAGAGTCTGGAGGTGCAGCTCAGCCCTGTCCTTTGGGCAGTCAGACAGTAAGGGCCCCATGTGGTCTGTACCTCCTGCCACTACTTACCTTGTACCTCAGAATGGTGCACAAGATATAGGGTGAGAGTGAGATGCCTACATGCCTATCCCCACCCACCTCTCACTATTACAGTCCTGACTATTGACTATTAGGTCTGACTGTTAGCACAATGTACCACACAGTAGGCAAAGTATGTGGTGCATAATAAATAAACCTATTTGTGTGTATATGACAAAGACTGAGACTTGCTTTGTGTCTCTATTTATATTAACACCCTCAGTGGCCCCACCCTATAATACACATATATATATATATATAACATATTCACAGCATACCTCCCAACATTTTGGAAGTAAAAAGAGGGACAAAAAAAAGTTTTCCTGCACGTAGCGCAGCAATTTTTTTGACCACACCCCTTTATGTGGCCACACCCCCTAATTACCATGTTTGTTTTACAAAATTTGGCAGGTTATGAAAGTATGAAAATTTTTCTCCTTATCTAAACTGTGTTTTTGTGTCTTAAAATTGTTACAAAGTATCTTATTTGCACCTGTTAGTTGTTCTGGGCTCTCTGCTAAAAGCCAATTAAGTGAGGACTGTCCCTCCAAAAAAGGGACAGTTGGGAGGTATGTGTCACAGTAGTGATATGCGGGTTGGGATTTCCCCAACCCACACCCAACCCTGACCCGCCCTCCCTTAGCCCATGCCCACCCACATCCCTTAGCCCACTCCCACCCACATCCGTGCTTCTGGGTTACTTTTATAGACCCGCACGACCCACCCCGCCAATGATGTCACAAAGGGGCGGGACGGCCAGGCGCAGCGTCTATACAAGACGAAGTTGGAAGCTGGGATTTGATAGTTAGTATTTCTGGCACATTCAACAAAACACACTGGGTAAAGGCACCACAAGCAGAGTATTGACCACCCAATGGCTTTATACTGTGACAGACATTGTTTCAGGCCCCGCAGACACATAATAAGCAGTGAAAGGCTGTGGGTACTGACACTCCAGGGACATTATACACAATAAGAAACACAGATTAAGATACAGAAGAAGCTGATCTGACACTTGGGGGAAAAACAGAGTAGCTGGTTAGAGCAGGGGTCCCCAACCTTTTATACCCATGAGCCACATTTAAATATAAAAAGAGTTGGGGAGCAACACTAGCATGGGAAAAGTTCCTGGGGTGCCAAATATAGACTGTGATTGGCTATTGGAAGCCCCTATGTGGACTGGCAGCTACAGGAGGTTCTGTTTCACACTAAACTGGTTTTTATAGAAACAAAACTCTCCTCCAAGCCTGGAATTCAATAGAAGCACCTGGTTTTGGCCACTGGGAGCAACATCCAAGGGGTTGGGAGGCAACATGTTACTCATGAGTTGGGGATCACTGGGTTAGAGTAAGAAAGGGGAGGATATTATAGATATTGTACCTGTAATTCAGTTCTTGCATTTTTTGCACAATCTTACACTCAATATTGACTTGGGAACTTTAATCTGCTTTCCCATAATATTACTGTAGTTGCTATCCTGCCTCTACTCTATTCCTCTTCTTATGTACTATGTCCTCTCTGTCTTTTTATTTTGCTTTTTACCATCACCAATGCGTTTCAGTTTTGTTTTCCACCTTTTTCGTTTCTTCTCATTAACCCAATCTATCTCCTTCTACCACTTTCAGGTCACTTATATATTTTGGCTACTAACCTTGTATTTTGGTGGTCACGCCGTATTTCTGCCCTTTTACTGTAATCTATTCATGGCGGCAGCAGCACCGACTGAGGCTTTTTCCCTTCAAAGTGTAAGTCCCGGTCCTGCCGCTTGGGGATTGGCTTGCGGCAGGAAGTTACAAATTACTTCCTCCAAGCCTAGCCAATCCCCTTGTGGCAGGACCGGGACTTACAACGTGAGGAGGAAAAGACTTTTTTTTGTTTTAAATTTTTTACTTACATTCTTGTTATTTTATTTTGTCAGCTAGATTTGGGAAGGCTTAGCCTTATTGAAGAGACGACTTTTGTTACATTGTTTGAATGATCCATGTAGTCAGAACCAGCCATGAAGAGAACAGCAAAGGACAATCACATACAAATAGTCACACAAGTGAATGGGACACGTTACAGATCATGTGATTAGTGTAATATACTGTAGGGTTTGACAAATCTCACAATTGAGTTTACAGTAAATTCAGGTTTATATTCTGCCACTTCCCATGGACCATATGCAGTTTATTCACCTGGGGGAGGGGCCAAACTGTACAATGGTGGGGGAGGGAGGGGCACAGAATCATTGTCCAGGAATGTCCTGAGAAGTCTCACTTCCTCCCCCCATTCTCACCCCACCAGTTGGAATCTGATTCCTCAAAGGAACAAGCTGGAAAGTGTTGCTTTGCTGTAACTGCTGTCTCTCCCCTTGTGTCCTGCACTGCTGTCTCTCCCCTGAGTAATTCCCCCTATTCCCTGCACTGCTGTCTCTCCCCTTGTGTCCTGCACTGCTGTCTCTCCCCTGAGTAATTCCCCCTATTCCCTGCACTGCTGTCTCTCCCCTGGGCGAGTAATTCCCCCTATTCCAAGCACTGCTGTCTCTCCCCTGGGCTCCTGGGTGAGTAATTGTCCCTATTCCCTGCACTGCTGTCTCTCCACTGGGTGAGTAATTATCCCTATTCCCTGCACTGCTGTCTCTCCACTGGGTGAGTAATTATCCCTATTCCCTGCACTCTACAACATACTAAAAGTTAACTCAAAAGGAACAACCCCTTTAATGCCAAATCACACAGTCAGTATAAATGCTCTGCATATAATTTCCAGCTGTTGTGCATGTGTTCCACAGTGTAACTCTATATGTTGTGATAAACTAATAACTGCTGCAGAACTCTAACTCTCAACCAATGTCAGCAGCACCCAAATTGTATATGTAATGTGACACCAGATTCTCCAGCTCATGAAATGTTTGTGCAGTAAGTCAGGCTGAGAAAAACTGTAACAAAACAAAATAAATGCAGCTGGACCTGAACAACCACTAAAGTGATCAGGGTCAAACTGGAGCATTGGGGCCCACTGGGGCTGCAAAATGAAGGGCCCTCCTGACAGTCACTGGGGGCCCTCTTCTAAACTCCTGACATGCGCATGCCTGAAAACCATTGTGCAAAAGACACAACACACACATGTGTGAGCACCACCGCAGTGCAGCAGCTCATCACCAATTGTGGGCCCAGTCCAACCCTGGATGTGTGTGTATCTCTGTAATAAATCAACAGTCCCTTGTATGTGCTGGAAACTAAGCTGCATGAATCCATATTGGAGGCAAAACAATCCCTATTCAATTTTATTTAAATATTTTTTTTGAAGACCTAATGTATGGAGACCCAAATTATGGAAATATCCCAGAAACTCCACAGTATTGTGGATAATAGATCTATACCTGTGCCAGTAAAACAGTTAACTTTTATATATATTTTTGCATGAATGTAACTTTTACACACTGTAAAAGAGGATTCAGGAGCTTTTCATAGTTTAACTCTTTGCCTGCCAAGTATGTATCTCATATGTGCTGCCAGGCAAGTGCTCTAAGTGCCAAGAATGTACTTTAGGACCGCACGGAGAAGGAAGATTTCTGACCTCAGCACCCGCCCACTCACTTCCTACTGTGTGTTCTCTGCAGATCCCGGACCTTCAATGCTACGACGGATCCCCCTACACACGGAAATGGTAGGGTGGCCTTTCTTTTATACATTTACACTGACATTTTGCTAAAGTTTGCTTTTTTCTGCTTTTCTTGCTTTTTCTTCTTCTGCACACTCTTGCAAACATTTACATGCACACACATTTACATGCACACACATTTACATGTGATTTAGAGCTGTACACACCTGCAAACACAAGCACACACTTAAACACTTTTTTTTTCTAGTTCTTCATTTTTATCATTTTGCCTCTTGTTTTTCCCCTAAAAACTGTTGATTTCACTGTGTGATTATTGGCTCAGGTATTTAATCACTAACCACGCCCTTAGCTCAGTTACAGTAGAACCTCGATTTTACGTTTCTCAAGGGACCGTGGGAAAAAAACAATATCCAGGAAAATTTAAAATAAGTGACACATAAATGTGCAGGATTTTTTTTTAATTTCAAACAGAATTACTTTACAGAGTTATTTAACATGCTTTCACCAAATTCTTGTGTCTTGCCTTCGCTCGCTCATTCTCCAACAAAGTTGTCGCTTCCTTTTGCTACTTTTACAAACTTTTGCCTCAGTCCCTAACTCCTCCATTAGCTTGACTTTCCACACCCTTTAACACAGCTGCTGCTTGAGTCCTCCTGTCCATTTTCTTCTCAAACAAAGGTTACCTCTCCGGATTACTTCTAAAACTTGCATCCTGCCTGCCCCCTCCCTTCTTCTCAAGCACAACTACTGTTTCTTTTTGCCGCTCACAATCATGTACCCCAGTCCCTTACTTCTCCTTCAGCACTTCCTGCCTCTTTAAACTGAGTCTTGTGCCCCAGTCCCTTATTTCTCCTTCAGCACTTCCTGCCTCTTTAAACTGAGTCTTGTGCCCCAGTCCCTTACTTCTCCTTCAGCACTTCCTGCCTCTTTAAACTGAGTCTTGTGCCCGGTCCCTTACTTCTCCTTCAGCACTTCCTGCCTCTTTAAACTAAGTCTTGTGCCCAGTCCCTTACTTCTCCTTCAGCACTTCCTGCCTCTTTAAACTGAGTCTTGTGCCCCAGTCCCTTACTTCTCCTTCAGCACTTCCTGCCTCTTTAAACTGAGTCTTGTGCCCCAGTCCCTTACTTCTCCTTCAGCACTTCCTGCCTCTTTAAACTAAGTCTTGTGCCCCAGTCCCTTACTTCTCCTTCAGCACTTCCTGCCTCTTTAAACTGAGTCTTGTGCCCCAGTCCCTTACTTCTCTTTCAGCGCTTCCTGCCTCTTTAAACTGAGTCTTGTGCCCGGTCCCTTACTTCTCCTTCAGCACTTCCTGCCTCTTTAAACTAAGTCTTGTGCCCAGTCCCTTACTTCTCCTTCAGCACTTCCTGCCTCTTTAAACTGAGTCTTGTGCCCCAGTCCCTTACTTCTCCTTCAGCACTTCCTGCCTCTTTAAACTGAGTCTTGTGCCCCAGTCCCTTACTTCTCCTTCAGCACTTCCTGCCTCTTTAAACTAAGCCTTGTGCCCAGTCCCTTACTTCTCCTTCAGCACTTCCTGCCTCTTTAAACTGAGTCTTGTGCCCCAGTCCCTTACTTCTCTTTCAGCACTTCCTGCCTCTTTAAACTGAGTCTTGTGCCCGGTCCCTTACTTCTCCTTCAGCACTTCCTGCCTCTTTAATCTAAGTCTTGTGCCCAGTGTAGGGTGTTTTCCAATTGAAAGTAAGAAATTGGGGGAGGGCATTTTATCTTGGTACCTAATAGTATGTGAGAGAGAAGATACTGCCTGGTGGAAGTATTGAGGTGATTTTGTACATCAAAATCACCTCATAGGAAGCAGAAGAAAATAATTTAAGGCTCTTTCTTTCTCTTGACAACTTCCTTGACTAATTGCAGGTGGGAATGGTCAGAAACTGACCAGCAGGTGAAACAAAATTCATATTAACAGCACATGTCTCCTTTAATATCTGGGAATTTAAAAAAAATACATCATGAATGTTCATTGCAAAAGTTCTTAGAATATCACTCTCATCAATTTTACATTCACTTATTTTAAAGGTTTACGTATCCTTTAATATAAACAGATATCGGAAATATAATTTCTTTTTGCCACAGAAATGCAGTTGATTTGGAAAGTCCCATGTCTCCCAAGTGCACCAATACCAAATATCTATAGTGTTATGGAGATTTTGTACAGGTGGAAAACTCTCAGCATAATAAAACCAAATTTACAAAGGAGCACTCAAGAAATCGGCTGACTTTTGTGTTGCTTCAAAGTGCACTTCTCCAAAGCCCTTGCTACTTACACTTCCAGCTTCTCCTCTAGGATGTGTGGGAGCCAGTGGCACAGCATTTTGTATTGTACAATGCCATCCAATTCCCAACTAGTGCATAAGAAGCTGGCAGATTAGCAGACCTGATAGGAAACTACATTTTATATTTCCTGTGAAAGCAGAGCTGTGATTGGCTATCCATATCCAACTATGTTTCTGGGAGGAGAGGTTAAGTTATTCCCTCTACTCAACTCTAACACAGACCAGAGTTCCAAATAAGTTAATAAACCCTTTTATCAAATTTAAATGCCACAATATATAATTCTGATATTATTTTACATACTTTTATCCTCTTTATGCATATACCTGTATTTGGCTGTTTGTCTTGTTTCCTATATATGTCTCTGTTTTTCTTTTATTAGGTTGTTGCTTCATGATAAGAGACCTCAATATAAACTGGCTGAGTCTGTGAAGGCCACAAGGGGAGAACAGAGTGAGGAAGAAGGTGTGAGGCTGGCACAGGCCAAACCCAGGCTGAGTAGGAGTGTGAGACAACTGCATGGAATGAGGATCACTGACTGAGCTCACAAGTCTTTGTTTTGTCACATGTGGATGTGGAAAAGGCTGGACATCTTCTTGTCATCTTCTGTACTTGTACTGGAAAGAAGACAGAAGAGAGGAGAATGGACACACAAAGAAAACCTATTGCCAGTGAGGAGTATGGGCAGGACTTTAGTATGGAGCCCTATCCGGAGTGTGCAGGGTGCTGGAAAAGCCGTCACCAGAATACTAACATGGGAGTAAGAAATGTCCCTTGTACAGACTGTGGGAAAACACTGTCTTCTGGAAAAAAACATGGAATACACACAGGAGAAAAATCATACACTTGTACAGAATGCGGCAAAGGCTTTGTTAAGAAATCTAGACTTGTAACTCATATGAAAATACACACAGGGGAGACACATTTCATCTGTACAGAATGTGGCAAAGGATTCTCTCAAAAGGGCAACCTTCAAACTCATATGAAAATACACACAGGGGAGACACATTTCATCTGTACAGAATGTGGCAAAGGATTCTCTCAAAAGGGCAACCTACAAACTCATATGAAAATACACACCGGGGAGAAACTATTCACTTGTACAGAATGTGGGAAACACTTTGCACAGAAGATCACCCTCTTACGTCACCTGACAATACACACAGGGGAGAAACCATTCACTTGTACAGAATGTGGGAAATGCTTTACTTTTAAAGATAATCTTGTACTACACATGACAATACACACAGGAGAGAAACCATTCTCTTGTACAGAATGTGGGAAACACTTTGCACACAAGGGTCACCTTGTATCTCATATGAAAATACACACAGGGGAGAAACCATTCTCTTGTACAGAATGTGGGAAAAACTTTGCACGGAAGACCACTCTCTTACGTCACATGACAATACACACAGGGGAGAAACCATTCTCTTGTACAGAATGTGGGAAACACTTTGCACACAAGGGTCACCTTGTATCTCATATGAAAATACACACAGAGGAGAAACCATTCTCTTGTACAGAATGTGGGAAAAACTTTGCACAGAAGATCACTCTCTTACGTCACATGACAATACACACAGGGGAGAAACCATTCACTTGTACAGAATGTGGAAAATGCTTTACTTTAAAAGGTAATCTTGTACTACACATGAAAATACACACAGGAGAGAAACCATTCTCTTGTACAGAGTGTGGGAAACACTTTGCACACAAGAGTCACCTTGTATCTCATATGAAAATACACACAGAGGAGAAACCATTCTCTTGTACAGAATGTGGGAAAAACTTTGCACGGAAGACCATCCTCTTATGTCACATGACAATACACACAGGGGAGAAACCATTCACTTGTACAGAATGTGGGAAACACTTTGCACACAAGAGCAACCTTGTATCTCATATAATGATACACACAGAGGAGAAACCATTTTCATGTACAGAATGTGGGAAACATTTTGCCCAGAAGAACAACCTCTTATGTCACCTGAAAATACACACAGGGGAGAAACCATTTTCATGTACAGAATGTGGGAAACATTTTGCCCAGAAGAACAACCTCTTATGTCACCTGAAAATACATACAGGGGAGAAACCATTCTCTTGTACAGGATGTGGGAAACAGTTTGCTCACAAGGGCCACCTTATAACACATATGAAAATACACACAGGGGAGAAACCATTCTCTTGTACAGAATGTGAAAAACAGTTTGCACACAAGGGTTACCTTGTATCTCATATGAAAATACACACAGGGGAGAAACCATTCTCTTGTACAGAATGTGAAAAACAGTTTGCACACAAGGGTTACCTTGTATCTCATATGAAAATACACACAGGGGAGAAACCATTCTCTTGTACAGAATGTGAAAAACAGTTTGCACACAAGGGTTACCTTGTATCTCATATGAAAATACACACAGGGGAGAAACCATTCTCTTGTACAGAATGTGGGAAACATTTTGCCCAGAAGTACAGCCTCTTGCGTCACCTGAAAATACACACAGGGGACAAACCGTTCTCTTGTACAGAATGTGGGAAACAGTTTGCACACAAGGGCTACCTTACAACACATATGAAAATACACACAGGGGAGAAACCATTCTCTTGTACAGAATGTGGGAAACATTTTGCCCAGAAGAGCAGCCTCTTATGTCACCTGAAAATACACACAGGGGAGAAACCATTCACTTGTACAGAATGTGGGAAACAGTTTACACACAAGGGTCACCTTGTAACACATATGAAAATACACACAGGGGAGAAACCATGCTCTTGTACAGAATGTGGGAAACAGTTTGCACACAAGGGCCACCTTAGAGCACATATGAAAATACACACAGGGGAGAAACCATTCTCTTGTACAGAATGTGGGAAACAGTTTACACACAAGGATCACCTTGTATCACATGTGAATATACACACAGGGGAGAAACCATTCTCTTGCACAGAATGTGGGAAAAAATTTGCGCAGAAGTACAGCCTCTTACGTCACCTGAAAATACACACAGGGGAGAAACCATTCACTTGTGCAGAATGTGGCAAAGATTTCTCTCAAATTATAAACCTCGCATTTCATATGAAAATGCACACAGAAGAGAAACCATTCTTCTGTACAAAATGAGGGAAAAACTTTTCACAGCAGACCAACCTCTTACGTCACCTGTTAATACACGCAGGGGAGAAACCATTCACTTCTACAGAATGTGGATAAAAAATGCCACAGAAGATCCACTTCTTAAAGGGGACCCGTCACCCAAAAAAATTGTTCAAAATCCTATTTTATCACATCGGTCAAGCAAAATGAACTTTAATTACACAATATAAATTATTTGAATCTTGTTTCCTTCAGTCTGTGAATTCAAAATGATAGCAAGCAGGCAGCAGCCATTTTATGGACACTGTTATTAAGGTAAGCCTTGCATCATCTCAGAATCTTGTTTGTGCACCAGAATGGGGGACCTGATGTCCAATCCCCATGTCCTGGCTACACAATTAAATGGTAAAAAGCACGGGGAATGTGGGGAGAGCAGTGACATCTAGGAAGTGCTGAATGGAAAGTGGAAGTAATTGTTTGCCCCGCCTCTATGCCACAGGCATAGAGGAGGGGCAGACAATATTTGATTGACAGCTGAGATTTTTAATGAGTTTATAACAGCTATGAATGCTTTAATAAAAAATAGAAATTGGATTTCATGTTTAATTTGAAAAGGACTTTTATTGTACCGATTTTTGTGTCTGGGTGACAGGTCCACTTTAAATTGCCTGAAAATCCACACAGGGGAGAAACCATTCATTTGTACAGTGTGCGTGTGTGAAAAGATTTCCCAATATGACTGACGCACTTTAAAAGACACACAGGGGAATAATAATTCATTTGTGTAGACAGAAGCTTTTACAACAAGATCAATCCCGGAGTCACTTGGATAAACACACTAGGGAGAATAAGTTTACTTGCACAGAATATGGAGAATGACATTTTATATTGTAGAGTGAATTATTTGCAGTGTAAACCGTGTAGAAATAAAAACATCATCATGTCAGAATCCCTTTAACTACTGTGTTTTTTTTCTGTGCTTGGTGCTAAATACCGTATATACTCGAGTATAAGCCATCCCGAGTATAAGCCGAGGTACCTAATTTTACCTCCAACAACTGGGAAAACTTATTGACTTGAGTATAAGCCGAGGGTGAGAAATGCAGCAGCTTCTGGTAAGTTTCAATCTCGTTTTTGGATGACTATTCTAAGGCGCCGGCTACTATTCTAAGGGCGCCAGCGAATATTCTTAGGCGCCGGCTACTATTCTAAGGCACCGGCTACTATTCTAAGGCACCGGCGAATATTCTTAGGTGCCCGCGACCGTTTTTGCGCTTGACCCGAGTATAAGCCGAGGTAGAGTTTTTCAGCATATTTTGGGGGCTGAAAAACTCGGCTTATACTCGAGTATATACGGTCGCAGCATTTGGGTGCGATTGTGCTACGCAATATGTTGGCGCCATATAAATACATGTTAATAATAATAATTGAGTTTACAGATAGTTTGACACAAGTTGCTTTACTTTATAGTTAGATTTTCGTCAGTTTGAGGTGGGTGGGGTTTGGTTAGTTGCACCTAAATAGAAGCCCTTGGACTTGCTCTTGTGTGAAGCCTTTGACGTGGCTTTTGACCTTCCTCCCGGGGCTTTTCTGAATAAGAAGGCTTTTTCTGTGATTTCGGATCTCTGCACCCTATTCCATCTTGGGGTAAATCCCTGTCCCCCTGTCAGAATGGTCACATAAGCAGCAGCCAGTGATAGGGACTGATAGGGGGACATTGGGCTAAAGTCGATGGGGGAATGGTGCAGTGAGTGAGTGGTACGTGGGCTCCTTGGCTGTGTGTATATGGGGGGAGGCAGCTGCTCTGTCAGGGGAATGTGACCAGATACATTTGATCCTTTAGAATAAGACCTTAAAATAGGGTATAAAATAACAAACAATGGGGCTCATTTATCAACACTGGGCAAATTTGCCCATGGGCAGTTACCTATAGCAACCAATCAGTGATTAGCTTTTTGAAGCCAGCTGCAAGTAGAACAATAAATGCAGCAATTCGATTGGTTGCCATGAGTTATTGCCCATGGGCAAATTTGCCCAGTGTTGATAAATGACCCCCGGTATGTGTTAATAAATATTTATATTTGTAATAAACCTAGGCTGATTTTGGCTAGGAGAGGTGAAGCCTCCCCAAACCTGTCTGACACTTTTAGAAGTGTAACGTTAAAAAAAAAACAGAGGAAAAAAAACATATAAAACTAGGGATGCACCAAATCCACTTTTTGGATTCGGCCGAACCCCCGAATCCTTCATGAAAGATTCGGCCGAATACCGAACCGAACCCTAATTTGCATATGCAAATTAGGGGCGGAAGGGGAAAACATTTTTTACTTCCTTGTTGTCACGATCGCCGCCCGGAGCAAACCCAGGAGCTCCGGGCGGCGCGTCCTCTTCCGCCGGCGTCGCTCCCAAAATGGCGGCGCCCATGGCCGCCACGTGGGTAAGCGGCGCCGGCGCGATGACGTCAGTGCGCCGACGTCGGCGCAAGGACGTCAATGACGTCACTAAGGCGCCAAAATTCAAATAAAAAGCCAGTTCTGATGCTAGAATGCGCCCAAGTATAGGATCTTGTTCCTGCATTGATTCCTGGGTTTCCTGTGGCCTGTTCCTATTATCCCTGTGGTTATTCCTGTTGATCTCTAATTGCTGACCCCCTGCCTGGACTTTGGACTTTGATTATATTCTGCCTGCCTTGTGACTTACTGCCTGAACTCGTTTACCCTTTCTGCTTATCCCTGGATACCACGATCCTGATCCTTCCTGAGGGGCTTCCTCCTAGATCCGGACTTCTCCCCAGAGGGGGCTCCCGGCTCCCTGACATTATACTTGGGCCATGGATCCCACTGAGGAAGCTCAGCCAGATTTCGGCAGGGCCTTTCGGGGCCTGCATTCCCGCATGGAGGCATATGAAGCTCGGCAGAATTACGTGGGACACACGCTGGAGGCGATCCTGGAAAAGCTCTCCTTGTTGACACCAGCGCCCCTCCTGCCGGCATCTCCTCCGCAAGCGGCTGCTGCCATGGCTACCCACCCCTCCACTTCTGGTCCACATATTCCTGCTCCGCCTCTCTACGATGGCGATCCTCAAGCCTGTCGAGGATTCGTGAATCAGTGCCAGATTCGCTTTGCCCTGCACCCCACTGAATTTGACTCTGAACGTGCCAAGGTGGGGTTCGTGATTACTCGTCTGGCAGGGAAGGCTCTCGAGTGGGCATCTCCACACTGGGAGAAGCAGTCCCCACTGATGGATGACGCAGAAGCATTTCTCAAAGAATTCCGGATCGTCTTCGATGCTCCCGGCCGGGTGACATCCGCTGCTTCCCGTCTGTTCCAAATCCGCCAAGGGAGTCGCAGTGTAGCAGAGTATGCTATCGAATTTCGTACACTTGCTGCTGAGACTCGTTGGAACAACGACGCATACCATACTGCATTTTATAATGGTCTCTCCCTCCGCATCAAAGATGACCTGGTCTCCCGTGAATTACCCACGCAACTTGAGGACCTCATCGCCTTAGCAGTCAAGGTGGACACTCTTCTGAGAGAGCATCAAAGCCTGAGAGATCGTGTCAGGAAGTTTCAACCCATATTGGCACCCCGCTTCCAGAGGCCTCTCCTGCAGGCTCCCGTCACCCCGCCTGACCGAGCATTCATTTCTCTCCAGGAGGAACCCATGCAAGTGGGAAGAACTCGCCTCACTGAACAAGAGAGACTCCGTAGACGGATGTCAGGCCTGTGTCTGTATTGTGGCGGACATTCCCACTTCGCCAATGCCTGTCCTGCAAAGGCTAAGAGTTTTGTACCCCGAGGTATGTCTATGGTAACTCATGTAGGGGGCACTACTCAAAAGTCTCGTGATAAGTCTCAGGAGAAGACCCTAGAAAACTCACACAGGTTTCTCCTTCCCTTCCAGATTCGTCTGACTGATAAGACCATCTCCGGGAATGCTTTCATTGATTCCGGTGCTGGGGGTAACTTCATAGACGCTCTCTTTGCTAAGCACATGGGAATTCCCTTATTCCCTTTGCCTTCTCCCATGCGGATCGTCGCCATAGATGATAAACCCCTGGAGTCTGTAATCACGATGACCACTGGCGAACTACCCGTGCAGGTTGGGACCCTGCATAGAGAGAGACTTTCGTTTCTTATTATCTCTTGTCCCGCTGTTCCAGTTGTTTTGGGTCTCCCCTGGCTGCGCCTGCACAATCCCACCATAGACTGGTCCGCAGGGCAGGTTTCTCGTTGGAGCCCATTCTGCCAACAGCATTGCCTTCCTGCAAAACCCCTCAAGAAGGTAACTATCTCCTCAACCGAGTTAAAATCTCTTCCCTCCTGTTATAAGGAATTCTCCGATGTGTTCTGTAAAAAGTCTGCGGAATTCCTTCCTCCACATCGTTCCTACGACTGTCCTGTCGAACTCCTGCCAGGAGCCATGCCCCCTAGAGGTCGCACTTACCCTCTCTCTCCTGCAGAGACTACCGCAATGAAGGAATACATCCAAGAAAATCTCCAGCGGGGGTTTATCCGCCCTTCTAACTCTCCTGCAGGGGCTGGGTTCTTCTTCGTGGAGAAGAAGGACGGAGGCCTTCGGCCATGTATAGACTACCGGGGCCTGAATAAAATCACTGTAAAAAACAGGTACCCATTGCCCTTGATTGCAGAGCTCTTCGACCAGCTGAAGGGGGCGAAGATTTTCTCTAAGTTGGATCTCCGGGGGGCGTACAACCTCATTCGCATCCGTGAGGGTGACGAATGGAAGACGGCTTTCAACACTCGTGACGGGCACTATGAATATCTCGTTATGCCCTTCGGCCTATGCAATGCCCCTGCCGTCTTCCAGGAGTTTGTTAATGATGTGTTCCGAGATCTCCTAGGAAGGTTCGTAGTAGTATATTTGGACGACATTCTGATCTTCTCCAAGGACCTTGAAAGTCATCGCTCCCAGGTGAAGGAGGTACTCTCTCGTCTGAGGAAGAACTCTCTCTTCGCCAAGTTGGAGAAGTGTGTCTTCGAAGTATCCAAGATCCCCTTCCTAGGGTACATTATCTCTCCAGAGGGATTTGAGATGGACCCCGTGAAAGTGTCGGCCATCCAGGAGTGGCCTCTCCCACTGAGTACCAAGGCAATCCAGAGATTCATCGGATTTGCTAATTATTATCGACAGTTTATCCGGGGGTTCTCTTCCCGTATTGCACCTATCCTGGCCCTCATCCGGAAAGGGGGTAAACCCAGCTTGTGGCCCCCATCTGCCATTGAAGCTTTTCAGTCCTTGAAAGAGGCCTTCACATCCGCTTCTGTCCTCCGACACCCCAATCCTGAACTACCCTTCTGCATCGAAGTTGATGCTTCTGAAGTCGGAGCCGGAGCCATCTTGTCTCAGAGACATCCCGCTGATGGGAAGTTGCACCCCTGTGCTTATTTCTCCAAGAAGTTCTCGTCCGCAGAACAGAACTACGATGTCGGGAACCGAGAACTCTTGGCTGTTAAACTTGCCCTTGAAGAGTGGCGTCACCTCTTGGAGGGTTCTCTGATACCTGTTCAGATTTACACCGACCATAAGAATCTCGAGTTCATCCAGTCCCTCAAGAGGTTAAACCCCAGACAGGCAAGGTGGGCTCTCTTCTTCTCTCGATTTAATTTTATCTTGACTTATCGCCCAGGCTCCAAGAATCGGAAGGCCGATGCCTTGTCTCGTAGCTTCACTCCGGTGGACCGTTCTCCTGAAAGACAAGAGCCAATCATCCCTTCAGTCAAGATTATTGCCTCCCTGTATCCACAGTTTGCCGACCAAATCCTGGCTGGTCAGTCTTCTGCTCCTTCAGATACTCCCATTGGGATGGCATTTGTTCCTCCTGAGCTGCGTCTGCCTATCCTGCAACAGACCCATTGCTCCAGGCAGGCCGGACACCCTGGCCCAGCTAAGACTCTTGAACTCTTACGACGCCTGGTCTGGTGGCCTGATATCCGCAAGGATGTGAAGGACTTTGTTGCTGCTTGTAATGTTTGTGCCACGTCCAAGTCAAGTCACTCCCGCCCCAGTGGGTTACTACTGCCTTTGCCAGTTCCTTCCCGTCCTTGGACCCACCTGTCCATGGATTTCATTGTCGAACTTCCTCCCTCCTCTGGGAACACTGTGATCTGGGTTGTCATTGATCGCTTCTCCAAAATGGCCCATTTCATCCCTCTGAAGAAGTTGCCCTCTGCGGTGGAGTTGTCCCAGCTATTTATCCAGTACATCTTCCGCCTGCATGGTTTCCCGGTGGAGATCGTCTCCGATAGAGGCACCCAATTTACTGCCAAGTTCTGGCGTTCCTTATGCAAAGACCTGGGAATTGTTCTTCAGTTTTCATCTGCATACCACCCGCAGACGAATGGGGCAGCTGAACGTGTCAACCAAGCCCTGGAACAGTTCCTGAGGAACCACGTATCCCTCTGCCAGGATGACTGGTCTGATCTCCTCCCATGGGCGGAATTCGCTCATAATAATGCTTGTCATTCATCTACAGGAAGGTCTCCGTTCATGTCGGTATATGGTCAGCATCCTCAAGCTTTTCCCCAAGACTTTGTGCTATCTGACGTCCCGGCTGCTGACGATGCCGCAGCCCATATGTCTGCTATTTGGGCTGCTACCAAGTTGAACCTAGAGAAGAGCGCTCTTGTTCATAAGACTTTCGCGGATCGTCGTCGAAGATCCTCTCCTCTCTACAAGGTGGGTGATAATGTCTGGCTCTCTTCCAGGAATATCCGGTTGAAGATCCCTTCTCCCAAGTTGGGTCCAAAATTCGTGGGACCATTTCCCATCTTGGAGATAATCAACCCTGTGGCTGTCAGACTCCAGCTTCCACCAGAGATGAGAATCCCCAACGTGTTCCACGTGTCTCTGGTGAAACCCGCCATCACCAACCGGTTCTCTGGCGGTCAGTCTCCTCCTCCTGCCATCTCTGTGGAGGGTCAACTCGAGTACGAGGTGGAGAAAATCCTTGACTCCAGAGTCTCCAGAGGGTCCCTTCAGTACCTCATCAAGTGGAAAGGCTTTGGTCCTGAAGAATGCTCCTGGGAAGGATGCTCTGATGTCCATGCTCCTCGTCTGGTGAGGGAGTTCCACTCCAAATTTCCCCAGAAGCCAAGCCCTGGTGGTCCGGAGGCCCCCCGTGAGGGGGGGGGTACTGTCACGATCGCCGCCCGGAGCAAACCCAGGAGCTCCGGGCGGCGCGTCCTCTTCCGCCGGCGTCGCTCCCAAAATGGCGGCGCCCATGGCCGCCACGTGGGTAAGCGGCGCCGGCGCGATGACGTCAGTGCGCCGACGTCGGCGCAAGGACGTCAATGACGTCACTAAGGCGCCAAAATTCAAATAAAAAGCCAGTTCTGATGCTAGAATGCGCCCAAGTATAGGATCTTGTTCCTGCATTGATTCCTGGGTTTCCTGTGGCCTGTTCCTATTATCCCTGTGGTTATTCCTGTTGATCTCTAATTGCTGACCCCCTGCCTGGACTTTGGACTTTGATTATATTCTGCCTGCCTTGTGACTTACTGCCTGAACTCGTTTACCCTTTCTGCTTATCCCTGGATACCACGATCCTGATCCTTCCTGAGGGGCTTCCTCCTAGATCCGGACTTCTCCCCAGAGGGGGCTCCCGGCTCCCTGACACTTGTTCTCTGACAAAAAGTCATGCAATTTCCCTCCCCGCCCCTAATTTGCATATGCAAATTAGGATTCGGTTCAGCCGGGTAGAAGGATTCGGCCGAATCCTGCTGAAAAAGGCAGAATCCTGGATTCGGTGCATCCCTATATAAAACCCTTTTCCCTGAACTTTGCCGAATGTATGGTGAGCAGCGGGGGAGGAGTTTGAAGGGCCACTGTATTTTCTGTCACAGTAGGCAGACATCTTGCTTCATTCAGACAAGCTTGCATGCTTATTGGTTTCCCCTGAGAGTTGAAGTCCCGGTACTACTTCTGAGGAATTCGATTGGCTTGAAGGCTATATTTGAGCCTCCCTCCAACCAATCCAATTCCTGCACCGGGACTTAGAAGACTTTGAGGGCAAAACCATCAACATGGAGAGGAGATGTCGGAGAGATCTGGTATTTGTGTTAGATCTAGAGCTGACACAGAGGTAATCAGCCCTCCACCCCACTGAACTGTTAGTGCCATAAATAATGCTTTGCTAATCTTGTTATATAAAACCACTTTTTTCTGCTTTTTCTCCCTAAACACAACCTTTATTTAGACGCATCTGTCAGAGCCGATGTGGCTTGTGGCTCGTGGCTCTCCCACCATACCAGCAAAGTGCAGGGCCGCTACTCCCATTGTATAATATGACTGTGGTGATTATATTAACTATTTCTCTCATGGTATAATGTGCTGGAGATGATTAAGTCTCTGCCCTTCAGTGAGCGCTGCCATATCAGTAATTGCCTTACAGTATATGAATGGTTGGACAACAAAATAAATTAGAATCACAGTACAGTTATTCCAGTACAGGTATGAGTAAATCAGAGGCTATTTATTGGATTCAGCCCTCCCTTGTACTTTGGCACAGTCCCCATGGAAGTCAGTGGGACCTGTGAGTGGTTATTGGGTTTATAATTATTATATAAATCCCTGTATAAGTGAGTCTGTGTATGGTCAACCGTAGCCTCCCTAAACAAAAAAGTCACCCTCTACCTATGGAAACAAATATAGAGAGCAGAGCTTGAATGCAGATCCACACTGGGCGATCACATGAACGGGAAGATGTTTTTGGGTAAACCAACACTTTATGTTTAGATTTCAAACAGAAAGGCAGCCTGGTATTTTATAATAATTAGCCCTTCCTCAAGAACCCTCTTGAGAAAGAGCAAAGCATGAAACACATTTTACAACATGTTTAACATTTTAAAGGGCAAGGGAAGTTTAAAATTGAGTCGGTTGCATTGTAACAGGATTGTTAAAGCAGACATATCGGATAAATAAAACCCATACTAATTTTTTCGGCAATAATGCATACTATATGGTGTTGGCTTTACTTTTGGCCAAAAAATATTAAATTTTTAAAAGGCCCCTTTATTGGAGCTCCCCAGAGTCCTGGCAGAGTTTTAAATGAGGGATGGGCGTGTCCTAACAGTCCCTGCACAGTACAGCACAGTAGGAGGGGGACAGTCAATCACACAAAGACAGGCTTCAGTTCCCTATCTGTTCAGCCTAGCTGCTGATTGGTTCCTGTCCTACAGAGCAGTGAGCTGAATGCCGCCGCCTCCCCTGCACAGCCTGGGAAAGGAGGCAGCAGCAAGTTTAACAGAGGGCAGGACTTATGGGGATTTTGCAGAAATTTACAATAAAGTAACCAGAAACACAACTTTTTAAGGCACATTCCTTCTATATCTAAATGAGAATGCACTGGTACATTCTGTTTTTTACATACAATGTCTCCTTTAAACTATGTTTAAAACACTCACTGTTTCCCCTAACTTGCTTCCCTCCTCTCCAAATGATCCAGTCATCAATGGCTCCCTGTAGCATTACAGTGATGTCTCTGCATTCCCAACATTTACAACCTGAAGGATAACCCTCCCACAACTACACCCTCAGAGGCGGACATAAGTACATTCTTAGACCATCTACAACTACAAGGTCTACCAACCACAGCAACTTCTACCCTAACCTGCAAATAACCACAGAGGAAGTCCTGAATGCAATAAGGAACATGCCTAAAAACAAAGCCCCAGGTCCAGACGGATACACCAACAGATACTACAAAACATTTGCAACTTTACTATCCCTATATCTTACAAGAGCCTTAAATGCAGCGCCTACTACAGGGAAGTTTCCTCAAGAATTGCCGAAATCACATATTTTGACAATCCTTAGCCAGGGAAAGATAGCACAAAGTGCCCAAATTGCCGCCCTGTATCTTTACTAAATGGTGACTTAAAAATATACGTATGCATCGATATTAGCATTTAATTAGCAATGACCAAACAGGGTTTGTAAAAGGCCACCAACTACATGACAACACAAGACGGCTTATCACCTTGATACCGCAGCTACACCATCATCTTTTGTATTAGCATTGGGTGCTGAAAAAGCTTTCGATCTGGTAAATTGGACATATCTTAGACTGGTGCTAGAATCATTCAAATTCCCTACATCACTATTAACTACTACTATGGCCCTCTATTCTGACCTGACTACCATGTAAATGTGAACGGTTTCTTGTCAAATCCGTTTTCCCTAACAAATGGGACCAGGCAGGGGTGCCCACTTTCTTATGTACATTCTGAGTATAGAGCCACTAATTCTTTTGTTTGGCTGCTGGGGGGGGGGAAAGGGAGGGGGTGATATCACTCCAATTTGCAGTACAGCAGTAAAGAGTGATTGAAGTTTATCAGAGCACAAGTCACATGACTTGGGGCAGCTGGGAAATTGACAATATGTCTAGCCCCATGTCAGATTTCAAAATTGAATATAAAAAAACCTGTTTGCTCTTTTGAGAAATGGATTTCAGTGCAGAATTCTGCTGGAGCAGCACTATTAACTGGTTAATTTTGAAAACTTTTTTTTTTCCCATGACAGTATCCCTTTAACATTACTAAAACACAGGCATTGCCAATCCTTATGTCAGCATCGGACATAAATGTGCTAAAAAGAAAGTATGAACTGGACTGGCAAACCACAGCAATTAGCTACCTGGTAACTAAAATAACAGTGAATACTATGTATCTCTACCAACAGAACTATGCTTTAATACTGAAAGAGACATAAAAATCCCTACAATCATGGAAAACCACCAATGTATTTTGGCTAGGCAGGATTAATGCTGTGAAAATGCTGATCCTGCCTAAAAATCTATACAAATAAGAATCTATACAAAGTAGAGTCCTACCCATCCCATTATATAATTCCTTCTTCCAGCAAATCCAAAGAACCAAAAGAAACCTAGAATCTCACAAGACATTATGCATGCTACTAAACAAAAAGCTGGGCTGGCATGTCTGAATCTACAAATGTATTATAAAGCCACTATCTTAAACCAAATGACGTACTGGTACCCAGGGCCGCCATCAGGGGGGGGGCAGGGGGGACTGTTGTACCCCGGATGTTTTGGGGAGTTAAGGGGGGCCGTCCGTGCTGCACTTATTTGCACAGCCGGTCCCCTGCATCCGAGCTCCGATGACTTCTTCTTATGTTCTGATTCGCCAGTGAAATGTAAGTCCCGGTAAAGCCACATGCTGATTGGTTGGGAAAAGTTTGAACCTCCCCTCTATTTTATCCAATCACCATGCGCCTTTACCGGGACTTACATTTCACTGGCGAATCAGAGCACAAGAAACTGAAGATACCGGCATCTGAACTCCCTGGCTAAGTTACGTGCAGTTTTTTTTTTTCTTTTAACTTGTGGGAGCCCTGACCAATTGTTTTTTTAAATGCGTGGGGGCCCTTTGCTAGTTTTTTTTTTTTTTAAGATGTGTGGGGGCCCTGGCTAATTGTTTTTTATTTTTTAAAGATGCGTGGGGGCCCTGGCTAATGTTTTTTTTCTTTAACCACCACCTGACCACAAAAACTTGTAGGAGGGGTCTGGGCACCAAAGTTATTTTTTTAACTTGTAGGGGGGCACTTCATGTTTTAATGCCTGTGTCTTGTGTGGCCTTCATACTGAGGGAGGGGGGGGCCCCAGAAAATTTTGTTGTGGGGGGCCCCGTGATTTCTGATGGCAGCCCTGCTGGTACCTACCTCCAGGAGTTAAGAAATGGGTAGACATGGAAAACTGGATTTACAAGACCCACTTTGGACACATTGGAACATCACATGGACTATGGGGAAACACCAAACAAACAAAGTTGGAGAACATACCGCTATCAATTAAAACAACATTACTGACCTGGCAAACATCCAGGGCAAACCGCAACCTGACCAAACCATTGACTACTCTAATACCAGACTTAAAATTAAACCAATGGCTAAAAGTGGGTATAACAAAACTAGGAGATCTATATGACAATGAAGGACTGAAAACCTTCTCTAATATACAAATGACATACAAACTACAAGGCGCCCAACTCTACATATATCTACGAGTGCAACACTATCTCCAAATGAACAAATAGGCAGATTTGAACTTAAGTGCTGGGCATCCACAGGAAAAAAGAAATAAACTACAATTATCTACAACTTACTACTGCAAAAAGACACAGATAAACCCCCAGTAGCAATGGAAATGTGGCAGAAAGACCTACAAATACCACTAAACATGGATATATGGCATCGCCTTTTTACGCAAACACCCGCATTTTCTTGAGCACTTAACCACCATGAACTAACCATCAAAAGTATCAAGAAAGTATCAAAAAAGTCCATCAAGTTCAACCAAATGAAACCCAGCATCCAAACATACACACACTAACCAATTCATACACTTGCATAAACTATATGTACCAATATCTATACTAATTGTAGATTTTAGTATCACAATAGCCTTGGATATTCTGCTTGTCCAAGAAATCATCCAAGTCCCTCATTAAAGGACCAGTAACATAAAAACATTTTTTTAAAAAATTATTTTCTTTGTAATGAAAAAAAAACCCACCAAGACAGTTTTAACTTTTAAATCGCAAAGCTTTTATTAAGAAATAACTTCCAATTCTCTGCTTGCGCTCCTCTTCAGAAACGATCACGGTGGCGATCCAATGTGTGGCACTCAATTTCTCCTCCCTGCCTTCTATAGAAGATAGCCAGGGAGGAGAAATCGAGCACCGCACGATGTTACTGGTCCTTTAACAGAATCAGCATCACAACATCACCCGGCAGTGCATTCCCCAACCTCACTGTCCTCACTGTGATGAACCCCCTACTCTGTTCCTTTAAATGAAACTTCTTTTCCTCTAGTCTGAAGGGGAGGCCTCTGGTACGTGATTCTCTTTATGGGTAAAAAGGTCCCCTGCTATTTGTCTATAATGTCCTCTAATGTACTTGTAAAGTCTAATCATGTCCCCTCACAAGCCCTTATTTCCAGAGAAAACAACCCCAACCTTGTCAGTCTCCCCTCATAATTTAACTCTTCCCTCCCTCTAACCAGTTTAGTTGCACTTAGTCTCTGCACTCTCTCCAGCTCATTTATATCCCTCTTAAGGACTGGAGTCCAAAACTGCCCCCATACTCCAGATGAGGCCTCACCAGGGACCTATAAAGAGACACAATTATGTTTCATCCCTTGAGTTAATGCCCTTTTTTATACAAGAACTTTATTTGCTTTAGTAGCCACAGAATGACACTGCCCAGAATTAGACAACTTGTTATCTACAAAGACCCCTAGATCCTTCTCATTTAAGGAAACTCCCAACACACTGCCATTTAGTGTAGAACTTGCATTTATATTATTTTTGCCAAAGTGCATAACCTGCATTTATCAACATTGAACCTCATTTTCCAGTTTGCTGCCCAGTTTTCCAGTTAAGACAAATCACTGTGCAAAGTGTCAGCATCCTGCATGGAACCTATAGTTCTGCACAATTTAGTATCATCTGCACAAATAGAACCAGTACTTTCAATGGCCACCTCCAGGTCATTAATAAACAAGTTGAAAAGCAAGGGACCTAGTACAGAGCCCTGCGGTACTCCACTAACAACACTGGTCCAATTAGAAAATGTTCCATTTACCACCACTCTTTGTAGTCTATCTTTTAGCCAGTTCTCTATCCAGGTACAAATACTATGTTCCAGGCCAACATTACTTCATTTAACCAGTAACCTTCTGTGTGGCACTGTATCAAATGCTTTAGCAAAGTCTAAGTAAATCACATCCACTGCCATCCCAGAATCAAGGTCCCTGCTCACTTTCTCATAAAAGAAATTAAGTTAGTCTGGCAAGATCTATTACACATAAAACCATGCTGGCACACACTCATAGTATTATGATTTGCTATAAAGTCCAGTATCTTATCCTTTAATAACCCTTCAAAAAGTTGTAATATTTTAATTACATCTAATTTGCAACATGACTAGAACCATTAAAGGACCAGTAACATCAAAAATTTCAATTGTTTTAAAGTAATAAAAATATAATGTAGTGTTGCCCTGCACTCTTAAAACTGCTGTGTTTACTTCAGAAACACTACTATTGTTTATATAAATAAGCTGCTGTGTAGCGATGGGGGCAGCCATTCAAATAAAAAAAGGCTCAGGTTACAAAACAGATAGCAGATAAGCTCTGTAGAACATAATGTTATCTGTTATCCATTATTTAACTTGTGCCATATAACCTTTTTTCAATTTCCACCATTGCTACACAGCAGCTTGTTTATATGAACTATAGTAGTGTTTCTGAAGCAAACACATCAGTTTTACCAGTGCAGGGCAACACTACATTATATTTGTATTACTTTAAAACACTTTAAGTTTTTTTGATGTTACTGGTCCTTTAAGACACAAAAACCTTGAATAACGGGCGGGAACACCAAAGTCACTCAGTTAGTAGAATCCTGGAGTCCAAATTTTGAATAATACAAAAAGTCTTTATTTTACATTATACAATAGAAGTCCTTACTAATTTGGAAGACAAAGGTTCTGGTCTGGGACAACTGTAGTGTCACACCTAAGTCCTAATTAACATTAAGAAAGGGTCTGGCTCCCTGGAACCAACATTGACTGGATCCCTATAAATATGTATAATCAGTTAATCATGAATTTCTGAAAAGAGACATAGAAACGTGTAGACTCCTAATTGATAGATGAATCACTTCTTGTAACTAAGTGAGAAGTGCTAGTATCAATCAAATGCACCAATCAGGAGAGACTTCCAGAAGCCAACCTTCCCTGTATATAAGTGTGACTACAGTAGGGCAAAGCAGACACACCCAGAGCCCAGGAGAGGACTGATCACATGACTAAATCAGAGGGAACCCCTATATCACAGACCAGACAACAGAACCCAAGTAAAGAGGTATTTATAGGCCGTGTCATTCCTCTAGACTTAAAGGGTTTAATGTTTAGGTGGTTGGGCTATTGTGTGTTATTTAGTGTTTCTATTTAAATTAGTATGTGTCCTTAAATATGTTAAATATGTCCTAGTATATATTTAGTGTATATGTGATTTATATGCGTTTGCATATCATCATTTGGTTGCATAAGATCTTTCATTTATTTTATAATTGACGTTTATGTAAATATTTTATAACATAATTTTTTTGATCTCTTTACCGTAGAAACTTCCTTATGTCCATAATCTTAACTAACGCATTAGTCATGATTTGCAGATCCAGAAGGGCCGGCACAAGGGCCGCCAAAAATAAAGTTAAAAATATCTGTTTATTGTAGATTCATTAAAAAAAAGGCACAGTATCTACATTGGCCCTGGGGGGCATGAAACGCGTACGGCCAATGGAGATGCTGTTCCTTTTTTTTTAATGAATCTACAATAAATATTATATATTTTTAACTTTATTTATGGCGGCCCTTGTGAAATCTTGCCTGACACCCGTTTTTTGCTGTCACAACTGACTGTCTATGTTTTGGTATGGGGGCTTCCATATCTGCACATTAGGCATTCATACTATACTGCACTTAGGGTTGCCACCTTTTCTGGAAAAAAATACCGGCCATATATTTATCTTTATTCCCTATTAATAACATTGGGATCACTGGCCTTCCTATATATTTATCTTTATTCCCTATTAATAACATTGGGATCACTGACCTTCCTATATATTTATCTTTATTCCCTATTAATAACATTGGGATCACCGGCCTTCCTATATATTTATCTTTATTCCCTATTAATAACATTGGGATCACTGGCCTTCCTATATATTTATCTTTATTCCCTATTAATAACATTGGGATCACTGATCTTCTTATATATTTATCTTTATTCCCTATTAATAACATTGGGATCACTGACCTTCCTATATATTTATCTTTATTCCCTATTAATAACATTGGGATCACTGACCTTCCTATATATTTATCTTTATTCCCTATTAATAACATTGGCATCAGTGACCTTCCTATATATTTATCTTTATTCCCTATTAATAACATTGGGATCACTGACCTTCCTATATATTTATCTTTATTCCTTATTAATAACATTGGGATCACTGACCTTCCTATATATTTATCTTTATTCCCTATTAATAACATTGGGATCACCGACCTTCCTATATATTTATCTTTATTCCCTATTAATAACATTGGGATCACTGACCTTCCTATAGAATTATCTTTATTCCCTATTAATAACATTGGGATCACTGACCTTCCTATAGAATTATCTTTATTCCCTATTAATAACATTGGCATCAGTGACCTTCCTATATATTTATCTTTATTCCCTATTAATAACATTGGGATCACTGACCTTCCTATATATTTATCTTTATTCCCTATTAATAACATTGGGATCACTGACCTTCCTATATATTTATCTTTATTCCCTATTAAAAAGGAACAGTAACACCAAAAAATGAAAGTGTTTTAAAGTAATGAAAATATCATGTAGTGTTGTCCTGCACTGGTAAAACTGTTCTGTTTGCTTCAGAAACACTACCATAGTTCATATAAACAAGCTGCTGTGGAGCAATGGTGGAAATTGAAAAACGGCTATATGGCACAGGTTAACGAATGGATAACAGATAACACCATTAGACAGACAGAGTTTATCTGCTACCTACTGTGTAATCTGAGTGTTTTCTCCTTTGAATGGCTGCCCCCATTGCTACACAGCAGCTTATTTATATAAACAATAATAGTGTTTCTTAAGCAAACACAGAAGTTTTACCAGTGCAGAGCAACACTACATTATATTTTCATTACTTTAAAACACTTTTATTTTTTGATGTTACTGTTCCTTTAATAACATTGGGATCACTGACCTTCCTATATATTTATCTTTATTCCCTATTAATAACATTGGGATCACTGGCCTTCCTATATATTTATCTTTATTCCCTATTAATAACATTGGGATCACTGACCTTCCTATATATTTATCTTTATTCCCTATTAATAACATTGGGATCACTGACCTTCCTATATATTTATCTTTATTCCCTATTAATAACATTGGGATCACTGACCTTCCTATATATTTATCTTTATTCCCTATTAATAACATTGGGATCACTGACCTTCCTATATATTTATCTTTATTCCCTATTAATAACATTTGGTTCAGCCATTATTTTTACACAGAATTACGTGTGTGATTTAAGGCAATCTGATAGCTCAATTCTCAGTTAAATCTCCAAAGCGGGACTGGGTAATCTCATTATGTCCCCCTCCTCTATGTGCTCACGTGTGACGTCAGTAGGAGAGAGAGGTCACATGATGTCCAGAGAAGACTCAGCTTTCCATTCCCTCTTCCATTCTTCCTGCTCTCCTGTTTGTACCACCGAGCAAACTCCTCATACAACAATCAATGAGCCCGTATTTATGTAAGTTGCTTTCAGTCTGCTTTGCCGTTAATTGGGGGAGGGGAGGTCTCTCTCCTCACTGCCTTCTTTTGTCTCCTTCTTGTTACTAGATAAGGAAAATCAGTCCCCTCTGTTATCCCATCCCCCACACAGTTCTTCTAGATTACACAGGAAAGCTGGTATGGTATGAATCAAATCAATCTCCATCTAGTACAGTGATCCCCAACCAGTAGCTCATGAGTAACATGTTGCTCCCCAACCCCTTGGATGTTGCTCCCAGTGGCCTCAAAGCAGGAGTTTATTTTTGAATTCCAGGCTTGGAGGCAAGTTTTGGTTGTATAAAAGCCAAGTGCACTGCCAAACAGAGTCTCAATGTAGGTTGAGAATACACATAGGGGCTACTTAATGGCCAATCACAGCACTTATTTGGCACCCAAGAACATTTTTCATGCTTGTGATGCTCCCCAACTCCTTTTACGTTTGAATATTGCTCACAGGATGAAAAGGCTGGGGATTCCTGATCTAGTGTATAGGCAACACACATTATATTTAGGGACCATATATATGAAATACAGAATATGACTAAACAAGACTGATAATAATCAGCCCTGTAGCATCATCTTAGGTGTCATGCAAACCCAATATTCTGCTTGATGATTTGCAATTGCCACTAAGCTTGGCTTGACCAGAAACTTTTTTTTTAAAGTTTTTATTTTGTTTTCAACAAACAAAACAAAGACATTCACAGTCCATTTACAGCTTAGCATATTCCTAACAAAGGTATTTCATAACAGGTCAACCACAATATTCATACAATGTCGCAGCACCTTTGCCCGACTATTGGGGCTGTATTGGGCAGGGTAAGTCAGGGAGTGCTACTGTTGGATTGGCATCTATCCGGGAGTGACCCGGGCTACATATGTCAGTTTTATGAGTGATCGTGTTTTGTTCACCAGTGCTATGACCAGAAACATTTAAGCACAAAACATAACCAATCTTTGTAGGATAACTCACTAAAGTAGATCGTTGGCCCAGGTGCTCCTGCCCCAGACCCTCAGCTCAAGGGAGCGGATAATCCGTATGCAAACAAACAAATGTTGGTGCAAGGCACTCTGTTAGGCCACATATAGATCAGACCAAAAGTAGATAGATAAAAAATTGAAAACCTTTATTTATACCTTTATTCTAACATTTGATCTGTCGCCTAACGCATATCGTGTGACTGGGTCACTTAGACTAAGCTTGACTTCTCGCTGTTGACCACTGAGAACATGTAAATGTCAATCTCTTAGATTCCACCAATCTTCTAGATTCCTCCAGAGAAGCTTTATTACACACATGGACCAGTAATAAATAAAAAATCTATATGTTGATCCTGATCCTGACATATATTTCAAAAAACCACCACAACATGGTATATCCTGATTGGTACATGTGTATTTAGCCTAAACTACTGAATATGTATTCCTTGAAATGTGCCTAGGTCAGAGGTTAAACATAAGCATAAGCTTGTACATATTCCCTTTTAAGGACATTAAGGGGCAGATTTACTAAAGGACGAAGTGGCTAACGCTAGCAACAATTCGATAGCATTATCTCTTACAGGGACATTACCGATTTACTAACTAGCATAGGCGTCAATTTGCTAGTGAAAGAGACTGGCTCTTGCGGTCATTCGCACTCTATCGCCAGGCGACTTTTCGCTCTGGCAAATGGTCATAACTCTGCAAATTCACTAAAGTGCGGATTTTATTGAACGTTACCTCTTTCTCCAGAGTTGCCTTCACCACCTCAGACCAGACGAAATGCATTAAAGCAGCTAGATCTTCCTCAATCTTGTGTCCCTTACATTTTATTCATTCATTCATTGAGCCAAAAATGCCAAAATCTTTTCCTTTTTCCAGCCTGATTGCCTGCAAATGACCTAACAAACTTTTTTTGGGTAACCGTCTTTTCCCAAACATTTGCAAAGTATGGAACATTAATTTTATGATTTTTATGATTTAAATGGGAAGTAAAGTGTAAAATAGAATAAGGCTAGATATGCTGTATTTTGTATACTAAACATAAAAATGATCTTACTGCACCTCATCACAAGAGCCTGCACCCCATCGTACAAAACAGCGCCCACAAATAAATATCAAAATTGACATTTTTATTTTTAAAAAAATGCTTTTTCCTGGGCCAGATACGCTTTTCTTATTATTACACATAATTTATAGGATAAAACAGAGGTTGCCTCATTCAGACACTGATCAGAGTATGTTTCTAGAAAGAAAAGGATTTGCACACTCAGTGATAATAACACAGGCAAATTTTATTTGGCTTTATCATGAATGTACAGTATTAAAGTGATTAACTGCGCTACAAATGGCACTGATTCATAATGATTGTTGATGGTTTACTGTGTGTGTTATGTTTTGATAGCTGAGGATGAGTAGAGTATAACAGATCTTTATTAGCAGACTCATTCACAACAGTAACTTCCAACTCTATCACTCTTAAAGGGATACTGTCATGGGAAAAAAAATTTTTTTTCAAAACACATCAGTTAATAGTGCTGCTCCAGCAGAATTCTGCACTGAAATCCATTTCTCAAAAGAGCAAACAGATTTTTTTATATTCAATTTTAAAATCTGACATGGGGCTAGACATATTGTCAATTTCCCAGCTGCCCCCAGTCATGTGACTTGTGCCTGCACTTTAGGAGAGAAATGCTTTCTGGCAGGCTGCTGTTTTTCCTTCTCGATGTAACTGAATGTGTCTCAGTGAGACATGGGTTTTTACTATTGAGTGTTGTTCTTAGATCTACCAGGCAGCTGTTATCTTGTGTTAGGGAGCTGCTATCTGGTTACCTTCCCATTGTTCTGTTGTTTGGCTGCTGGGGGGGGGAAGGGAGGGAGGTGATATCACTCCAACTTGCAGTACAGCAGTAAAGAGTGATTGAAGTTTATCAGAGCACAAGTCACATGACTTGGGGCAGCTGGGAAATTGACAATATGTCCAGCCCCATGTCAGATTTCAAAATTGAATATAAAAACATCTGTTTGGTCTTTTGAGAAATGGATTTCAGTGTAGAATTCTTCTGGAGCAGCGCTATTAATGGATTCATTTTGAAAAAAATTTTTTTCCCATGACAGTATCCCTTTAAGCAGTATTGATAGTACTATGTATACACAGTATAACCATGTGCACAGTGATACCTGCAGGCCATTTGTATAAACACCACAGTGTTGAGTTGGTTTCATTATTTTTTGTTTTTTTTTGTGATCATACTAGGTCACAACTGTTTTTTTCATAGAGTAGCACTTAATATTGGAAATGAAAATATAGTAAATTGGAAAAAATAAATCAGTACCCGTGTCACCTTATGTCAGGCCTAGAACTAGGGGTAGGCAGAAGGGTAGCTGCCTAGGGCGTAATGATTAGGGAGCACCATTAATCACATGAAGGTGATGACTCAACATTAGTATAACAATCTGTTTACCTCGGATCCCAGAGGAAGGTAGCTGATCCAGGAAAACTGATGGTAACAGGAACCTCTCTACGGCTCCGGTATTCACCGACACCCTTTTGGGGCCCCGGGCTTTCTGCTGCGGAGGTGGTAGAGAAGCCAGGCGAGTTACCAGGAGCGAAGTAACAAGGGATCAGGCAAGGCGTAGTCAAGTGCAGGCAAAGGTCGTTTCCAGAAGACGGGTTTCAAAGAAGCGAAGTACCAAGGGGTCAGGCTAAGGCGTAGTTAAATGCAGGCAGAAGTCGAATTCAGGCAGCGAAGGTTCGGAGGTCAGGAAAACAGGCAGAGGGTCAAACCAGGAAACTCGAACAACCAGGGCTTTAGCAGGAACAGTAGGAACTGAAGCCAGCTTGGGCAATGTGAGGAGGAAGAGGAAGGTATTTAAGGGAACAGGAACCAATCAGGAGCAGGCTGAGAAAGACAGACATATCAGGGACCAATAGGAAGCCAGGCGCCTAAATTAGAGGTCATTGCTCCTAAGTATGTGAGCGTCCATTCCTGCGCAGGCGTCCAATTTGATGTGTGCGGGCGCCTCGATGCCGGCGCCCAAGTTGACGCGTGCCTGCGCTTATGCGCCGGCGCTCAAAACCAGCGGCAGGTGTTACAATTAGGGCCCTCAGCACCAAGCATCCACTGGGTTATGTAAGTGAAACAGACAGCATTATCGGCAGATTCATAGTAATGCGAGCGGCGGGCGTGTGGACAGAGGGCTTTTACCGGTGCTCTGCTGATTTGGTGGGGGCCCACAACCGGTGTTTTGAACTAATGGCTGGTTGGCCGGGCTGGTACATATTTTTTATTTTTTTGGTGCACTGCCAAATAAACTAGAAAGAGGGCCTAGAGGCCCACCAAGGCTGGGGCCCACCGGGTTTTTCCCGGCAGGCCAGTCCGACCCTGCATGCTCAGTGTGGTCTGGGCTGCTGTTGGGAAGTTAAGCTTAGGGATCATCATAAATTATCAAAACAGCATAAGTCAAATAATATCTGCCAGAAGCCAATACAGCAAGACTGATTAATAATCAGAATATACAGACTGCACTGGGCCTGTGGGTATGAATCTCTACACATTCGCTGGCTGCTCTACAGGGAAACAAACAAAGCTGCTCCCTCTGCCATTTGAAAGTTTGATCGTTTCCCTGCAGAGCAGTTAGGGACCATCTGAAGTTTCCTATCCTCAGCCGTCAGAGCAAGTAAGACGAAAGGGGAATTTCATTGCCTACAGTCAGGTTTCTTATAAAAACGGTACACATTTTTTAATTAAAGTATATTGGAGATAGATTTATTTTTCATTAAAGAAAGTAAAAATGGGATTTTATTTTTTTTGCCTTTACGTCCCCTTTAAATAACTCTGTAGTGTTTAATGTTTCTTCTTCTGTTCTCTTTTTCATAAGGTTGTTGCTTTGGGATAACAGTCATCAAAATCTACTGATTAAGTCAATGAAGGCCTCAAGGGAACATTAAAGTACAACACAGAAGAATGTGTAAATCTGGCTCAGTATAAACCCAGGCTGAGTGTGAGCCAAGTGCATGGAATGAGAATCACTGACTGAGTTCCCAAGCTTTATGGTCTGTTGGATGTGGGAAAGCCTTCTGTGATTGGTCATCTTCTCACCCACCTCTGTACTTGTACTGGAAACAATAGACTTTGCCTTCAAAGACAAGAGGATGGAAACACAGGAGAAACATTTGGCCAGTGATCCTCTTAGAACCAATGAATATGGGAAAACATGCGAGAGCAGCCTTCAAACCCTCTTTGGAATATACACAGGGGAGAAACCATTCACTTGTACAGAATGTGGCAAAGGCTTTACTCAGAAGCGTAACCTTGCATCTCATATGACAATACACACTGGGGAGAAACCATTTTCTTGTACAGAATGTGGGAAAGGGTTTACTCAGAAGAGTAATCTTGTATCTCATATGAAAATACACACAGGGGAGAAACCATTCTCTTGTACAGTATGTGGGAAAGAATTTGCACACAAACACAGACTTTTAGGTCACCTGAAAATACACACAGGGGAGAGACCATTTCCTTGTACAGAATGTGGGAAGCACTTTGCACACAAGTATCACCTTGTATCTCATATGAAAATACACACCAGAGAGAAAGCATTCACTTGTACAGAATGTGGGGAGCATTTTGCAAACAAGGTTGACCTCTTAGGTCACCTGAAAATACACAAAGGGGAGAAACCATTCACTTGTACAGAATGTGGCAACAGCTTTACTCAAGTGAGTAGCCTTATATCTCACATGAAAATACACACAGGAGTGAGAGCTTTCACTTGTACAGAATGTGACAAATGCTTTACTCACAAGTATCACCTTGTATCTCATATGAAAATACACACAGGGGAGAAACCGTTCACTTGTACAGAATGTGGTAAAGACTTTACTCAAAAGAATAATCTGGTAACTCATATGAAAATACACACAGGGGAGAAACCATTCTCTTGTACAGAATGTGGGAATCACTTTGCACACAAGATTAGCCTCGTTAATCACCTCAAATTACACACAGGGGAGAAACCATTCATTTGCACAGAATGTGGCAAAAGCTTTTCTAGAAAGAGTAACCTTGAATCTCATTTGAAAATACACACAGGAGAGAGGCCATTCGTTTGTACAACATGTGGCAAAGGCTTTACTAAAACAAGTTGCCTTGTATCTCATATGATCATACACACAGGAGAGAAACCATTCATCTGTACAGAATGTGGAAGAGGCTTTTCTCAGATGGGTAGCCTTGTATCTCATATGAAAATACACACAGGGGAGAAACCATTTACTTGTACAGAATGTGGCAGAAGCTTTTCTAGAAAGAGTCACCTTGAATCTCATATGAAAACACACAAGTGGGTGAACCTTTAACTTCTACACGTGTGACAAAGACTTTATTAAAATGATAAACCTCGTATCTCATATGGAGAGAAACCATTCACTTGGAAAGAATGTAGCAAAAGATGTATGTACTCGTATCTTGTATGAAATACACTCAGGGAGATACCTTTAAAATATCTACATGATGATTAAACTTTTTGTTTGTACAGAATGTACTTTGCGCCCACCAAAACATTCACACTGGAGAGGCAGTAGCGACAACTAGGGATGGACGAATTGTTTCGCCTCGTTTCGCCGAAAAAATGACGCCCATAGACTTGTATGGCAGCGTGCGTCAAAAAAAAAAAGACGCACGTCAACATTTTTTTTGATGCCCATAGACTTTAATGGGCGTCTGCGACATTTTGCAGGTGGCGAATTTTTGGCGTAATGAAATGGGTCAAATTCGCCCGTCCCTAGCGACAACAGTGACATGCGCATGCGTGCAGAAGCTTGACGGACCCAGAGCGTAACTTCCAGTCAGCGCGAACAGGACAGGCCACCTGACCAATGCTGCACTTTACACTGTGAAGATGTTTTACTAGTCATCTGAACGTTCATTTTGAATTGAGAAAGCCAGTAGGATGACTAGTGAAAGTCTTCAAGGAAAAAGAAAATACAGTGAGTCTAGTTGATATGACTATAGATAGATCAATCGTATCTTTAGCTGCTTTGGAAAACAGTAGGACAGTTTCTCCTCAACCAGAGAAAAGGTCCCACTGGTATAGGACCTATTAGATTCCTTGGATGGCAAGAGTGGGCATGTATTAATGTATTGCCACTACATGGCTTATGATAAATAGTGGAATGGATTGTGTTTCCTCTAGCGACTAACTTCACATCGAAAAATGTCTGTATTTGTAAATATGCAAGTTATACAGTCCAATAAATATTTATTGTTCTAACAAAGTCCATGAACTCTTTCCTAATCCCCTGCCAAATACATGATAGATCATCGATAAAACGAACATAGAATTTCAAATGAATTTTTAGATCTGCAGAGATGTGGGGCTCCTCTCATGCCGCACTAAATACATTTAAAGCAAGGGTTTCACCCTGCCAGCATTACCTGTGTGCCAGTGAACTTTTTTGTCTTGCTCCTCTCACCAACCCATATAAAGGTTGGTGAAGGAGGGGGGCAAATGTCTCCCCATTTTGGGCCCACATCTCTGCAGATAGAAAATTTCGAATCCAAAACAAAATAATTATGCTCCAAAAAATACTCAGTTGCTGACAACATAAAAACCTTTCAGTTTCCTTGAATACTCATTATATTTCTCCAAGTTATAATTTATTGCTTCCAAGTCTTATGTGTGATTGATGACTATATATACATCCAGTGTGGCCCACTCATATCTGTCCTGACATTTTTAAGTTTCAAGAGAACGTGTGCTTTTTCTGTTACATAGCTTATATCTTAATCTTAATACTAATGGTTGTAAATGTGCATCTACCCACTCTGAAATGTGCTCATTGAGTTGAGTGAACCAATTTCAGAGACAATTTGTTCGCCCAATCGGTGGTCTCTGCTCCTTTGGCAAGTGATAAACTATTGAAATTACTGGATGTTTAGTTAGAAGAAATTATCTCTCTAGATTACTAATTAAACCATTTTCCAAAGCTATATCTATAATTGTTATCAATTCTTTAAGGTCCCTTGTGGGACCTGACTTTCAAATTCTATATGAAGGTATTCCCTACTAGTCCTCTACTAGGGCCTCTTCCCTATCTTACCACTTGTATTTGCATTCTTGGTTATTGTTGACTTGTCTTCAATTCCTGGTGTCATCATAAAGTTGCGAGAGATCTTCTTTAACCTTCTGTTGATTCATATCCACCAGGGGACCTCGAATGTGATGCTACGGTTCTTGAATCTAGATGTATCCACATTCTGATGACTTTCTATGCGGAGGAAATCACATACAAAAGTGACTTCCTCTACTACACATTTCTTATGGACTGCCTCAATAATGCCTTATCTCAGGGTAAGTAAGACTACATAATCGGCTCACATCCTCATCCCTCTCTAAATGATTCGCTGACATCTGAACATACCCCCCCAGGACTCCTCTTTTGATCTTATAACTGAGTCTGAAGTATCCAAGCTTCTCCTAATCTCTACACTTACAACCAGTGGACTAGATCCCATGCCATCATCACAACTAAAACAGTGTGTCTCCGTCTTTACACCAGCACTTACTCATATATTCAATTCCTCTCTATCTTCAAGTACTTTCCCTTTGTTATTCAAACAGGCCTGTGTCAAGATCATTCTTACCACTCTCTCTCTTACCCTCTAAACTTCTGAAACGTCTAGTCTTCTCTTGTATTACTAACTTTCTATGCACCCATAATCTGGTGGACCCTATACAGTCATAGTAACATAGTAAGTAAGGTTGAAAAAAGACACACGTCCATCAAGTTCAACCTTTTAGTTTTTTTTCATCTGCCTAACTGCTAGTTGATCCAGAGGAAGGCAAAAAACCCATCTGAAGCCTCTCTAATTTGCCTCAGAGGGGGAAAAATTCCTTCCCGACTCCAAAATGACAATCTGACTAGTCCCTGGATCAACTTGTACTATGAGCTATCTTCCATATCCCTGTATTCCCTCACTTGCTAAACACCATCCAACCCCTTCTTATACCTATCTAATGTATCAGCCTGAACCACTGATTCAGGGAGACAATTCCACATCTTCACAGCTCTCACTGTAACAAACCCCTTCCCAATATTTAGGCGGAACCTCTTTTCTTCTAATCGGAATGGGTGACCTTGTGTCAGCTGGAAAGAACTACTGGTAAATAAAGCTTTAGAGAGATTATTATATGATCCCCTTATATATTTATACCTAGTTATCATATCTCCCCTTAAGCTCCTCTTCTCCAGAGTGAACATCCCCAATTTGGCCAGTCTTTCCTCATAGCTAAGATTTTCCCTTTACCAGCTTAGTTGCCCTTCTCTGTACCCTCTCTAATACAATAATGTCCTGTTTGAGTGATGGAGACCAAAACTGTACGGCATATTCTAGATGGGGCATGTAGGGGCCTTACAACAGATTACCCTATCAACCTTTCTAATAATTGAATCCCCTATAACTAAAACCTGCCTTCCTTCCTTGCACTCCCCCCACCACCCGTATTAGAACCACTGCCTCCCAGGGTGCTCTGAGAGTCGGTCTGCTCCATACATGCCAGTTCAGAGTTTTCCTCCCCAGCATCTTCAGCCAAAATGGTGAATTTGCTGTTTTGGACAAGCTGTGGACCAGCCCACCTACCCTTCTGTCCCCTACTTCCCCTTGTGACTGTCACAAACCTTCCTCATTAGCCTCCACTGCCCCTTCTCCTCCCCCCACTCCACTAGTCCCTGCCAGTGGTTGCTCTGCTTGCCTCCTTTCCTCCCCCTCGTTTGCCGCTGCTCTCAGTGCTGCCAGTTCACCCCTTAGAGTCTGCAGCTCAGATTCCAAGATGAAAAGCCACCGACATCTCTCACATTTAAATATAGTCTGTTTTATGAACTGCACACTCCACTGAGACTGCCTTATCTAGAGTTGCAAACAATCTCTAGACTGATAAGGTCAAAAGACATTACTTGATTCTCATACTCATGGACGTATCTTCTGCTTCTGACACTGTTGACCATTCTGTTCTCAGGCAATTCACTATTCGCTGGGGGTTAATCCTGCTACAGGGACTGATAGAGGGGAGACTGTGGGACTGGGGGTTAATCCTGCTGCAGGGACTGATAGAGAGGGGAGACTGGGGGTTAATCCTGCTGCAGGGACTGATAGAGAGGGGAGACTGGGGGTTAATCCTGCTGCAGGGACTGATAGAGAGGGGAGACTGTGGGACTGGTGGTTAATCCTGCTGCAGGGACTAATAGAGAGGGGAGACTGAGGGTTAATCCTGCTGCAGGAACTGATAGAGAGGGGAGACTGTGGGACTGGGGGTTAATCCTGCTGCAGGAGGGGTAGAGTAGATGCCTGTGTAACAGCATTGACATGGTCAGGGTCAGGTAGTAATCCATCTTGTGAGATTATATGACCCAGAAATGACAGTTGACAGTGGTGAAACTACCGGGGGTGCAAAGGGTGCAATGGCACCAGGGACCGAGCCCCTGCACCCCCGATGGGGCCCACCGCCACCCGCAACCAAGTCCAAGAGGGTAGAGCAGCAGAGAGCCAGATTCAAAATACAATCTCGACGGCGCACTGCATATGACATCACTGCCAGCGCACTTCCTGTGTTTGGGCAGTTTGGCGCCAATTTTCTGTCTGGTTTTTCTGGGCCCTACCCCACCCCCTCTCTGGCAGCTTTGCTAGTAAACAGAGGCAGAGAGAGAGCAACTCCCCTCCCATAACGTATGGCTCTTCTGCCCAATGGAGAGCTAGGATTAGGCCAGGAGGCGGGACAATGATTCACAAGAGGGGAGAGTGCGGCAAAAGTTTATTTTTGTGAAGAGAATAGTGCACACAGCAGCTTAATGTCTGGCACCCTCCCTGAAACTCGTCTCTCACCTCACCAGCAGGATTCAGAACTGGAACCTGACCAATTTACATCAGGCTCAGCAGCACAACACACCTGCTCCTGTACTTATTAATGGGTGCAAGTGTTTTTTACAGGTAAAGATTTTTTTGTTTTACTCTGTTAATGTTGTGGCCTTGCCTTAGATAATGTAATTTTATAATATATTTCTGGAATACTATCCAAGTACAACAGTAAAACCTCAGTTTTGCATGTCCTTGCCTACATTTTTTTTTTTGGTCTCACCAATTTATAAACCTTTCAATTGGTGTTTTCTCTGATGTTTTCCTGTATTTTTACACCTGCATTTGTGCCCTGGTGGTTGTTCTCTGTGAATGCTAAGTCTAATATATTTGCTGTGGTTCTGTCTGTAAATAGATAATTGCAATTGGTCTCACCCACAGTTGTGTACAAGTCACCTATTGCTCTTTGGCTGTGTATGTGATGTAACTTGAAGACAGACCTTGCACATGACATTAAAGGAGTGCTTCGCTTTCATGTAACTTAGTATTTGGTAGATTTTAAGCAACTTTTCAATTGGTCTTCATTTTGTCTTTTTAGTAGTTATTTGCCTTCTAAATTGTTCCAGCATTTCAAATGGGGGTCACTGACCCCATCTACTTTATAAAGAATTGTGTATCTTTCTATTCAGTCCCTCTCCTATTCATATTCCAGTCTTTTATTTAAATTAGTACATGGTTGCTACGGTAGTTTGGACCCTAGCAACCTGATTACTGAAGCTGCGAACTGGGGAGCTGCTAAATAAAAAAGCTAACTCAAAAACCACAAATTCTAAAAAATGAGAACCAATTGCATATTTTCTCAGAATATCACTCTGCACCATTAACCCTTGTTGTTAACACAGTAGATAGTGGAATACAGACTTATGTGCTTATATTCTTGGTTTTCTTGTGTATGTGTTAAGTTGCATGAAATCATTCCATTTATAAATAATATTGTGGACTAATATATAATTGTGGACATGCATAACTAGTATTCTGAATAGATTGATGTATATATGCGATTAGCAACTCTATTGATTATATTAGTGTTAAAGGAGAATTCAATCTGTAATGAAAAAAAACCTCCCCCCTACACAGGGTTTTTTTTTTTTTCATTACAGGTTTGTTTCTCCTTTAACTTTACTCGGTGGAACAGCTGCAATGCAGACACATAATTACTGAGTTAACCTTCCAGCTCATTCAGTTTTTTGTTTTTAAAGATTATTCTGTAATCCTTTAAATTCTGAATATCTTTCCCCATCTGGGGTGAAGATCATATACAGATGTGTATTATACAGTGGCGGAACTACCAGGGGAGCAGGAGGTGTGAGCGGGCCAGGGCCTGTACCCCCTCAGGGCCCCCGGCAGTCTGTTCGCTGCTGAAAATGCGGCCATAAGGAGGAGGCGGGGCCCAGCTGTGCATCACGCACCAGGGCCCGCCCCCCTCTAGGATCGCTACTGGTATTATATGATCCTTCTACATTAATAATGAAGTCTGCAACTTGCCTTTACATGTGCAATGGTTGAACTTGATTGTGGACCTGCACTGCAACTATTTACTATTGTTGGCTCTTTTATTAAAAACAGGTGGAACTTCAGACCAGAAAATCAAGAAAGGAGTCCCACAGGTAGTGCAATGTGTAATTAGGCAGCTAAACTGAAACGGGTCACCAATAAATCTATGAATGCAGAGTGGCTGTAATATAAATGCATGTCATAAAACTTACATTAGATCGGAAATTAGGGCTAAGAACCACTGGCCACCATGACTGGGGCAAAACACACTGTATTAATCTTAAAGGACAAGCCTCAGTATATGCATGGGTTGTGCTGAATTTAAAAATCCTTTAAAAAGACAACACTTTGAATAATGCTGTACCAGTTTCAGTAAGTAACAATACATTTTTACTCTTACATCCATTCCTATATGACCCCGTGTGTCATTGCCCTTATGCACTAACCCCCCCCCATGTTCCTACATGTAGAGTCCTGATATTTAAAGGCTATCTGTTCCTTTGAGAAAAAAAACCCAAAAAACCTTTCAACTCATTCCTATGGCATTAGATCAGTAATTCTGTGTTCCAGCCCATTGTGTGTGGGGGGGAAAGCAGTTATAAATTCCGTACCAGGGCCCCAAGGGGTCAAGTTACGCCACTGACAGCTGAGTTTGTCTGAAGTGGCATTTGGAAAGGTTCAGTTTCAGTCCTGCAGAATCAATGCATTTCAGAACATTTTCTAGGTACTTGTCATGAAGATCCATAGTTGGAGTGTAGACAATTATATCATCCAAGTAGCATTCTACACCAGGTATGTCATGGAGTATAGAAGACATCAATCTTTGAAAACAACTCGGTGCTGAAGCCAGTCCATAAGGTACACGCTTGAACCAAAACAAACCATCATGGGTGATAAATGCAGTGAGGTCTCTGCTTTCCTCATGCAGTAATACTTGATGATAAGCACTCTCAAGATCCAGAGAAGAAAAGAATTTTGCTCCTCAGAGTTCTGAAAATATTTCCTCTATGTGTGGCAAGGGATGATTATCCATAACAACTGCTTTATTAGGTTCACGGAGATCAACACACAATCGAATACCTACAGTTTTCTTCATTGTTACAACAATTGGTGAAACCCATTCAGAGGATTCTGATTTTTCAATCACATCTCGCTCTACCAGTTTCTTTAGTTCCTGTGAGACAGTCTCCCTTATAGAGTAGGACAATCGCCTCAATTTCTGGCGTACTGGTTTTACATCTGGTCTCAACTTAACTTTGTGTACAACGTTCTTTGCACAGCCCAGTGAAGTGTTGCTTTGTGGTGAAATGTTAGACACTGGCTGTGTGGGAGGCACTGGTGCTGCAGTAATGAGACCATCAACTAATTGTAGGTTTAATGCAGCAAAGAGATCCCTTCCAAGTATAGCAGTTCCCTTATTCACAATGTAAAAGTCACATTTTGCTGTATTTGATTCAAATTGTACAGTCACTGGCAAGTAACCAAGCACAGGGATTGGATCCTTTAAGTAACTGCAACAAGCGGATCTAAGTATTTCAAAAAATATCCTTTGGTAGTATAGAAACAGCTGAACCTCTATCAAGCATAAGGTTATAAGGATTTTCAACTTACTGGAAAATCTTTTTCTAGACAGCCCGAACTGTCAGTGCAGACACCATGGGGTTAAGTATCCACCTCCGGAGGTAGAACAGAAGAAAAAAAATAGAATCTCAACTCCTCCCTCTCCATAGAAGCTCCTGCTCCTCCTGATTCCCCTCAGTTTAGCCTGTCAGCTCAGTTAGGAGAATAGATGGATAGCAGGGAAAGAGCGAGAAGAGATTCACAACAACATAACATCATAACTTTAACTCCAGGGTGGGGCTTACTGCACTGACAGTTCGGGCAAACACACACACACACAAAAAGACACAAACACAGAGAGACACACAGACACACAGAGACACAAACACACACACAAAAAGACACAAACACAGAGAGACACACAAGACACACAGAGAGACACAGAGAGAGACACACAGACACAGAGAGACACACAGAGAGACACACAGACACACAGAGAGACACACAGACACACAGAGAGACACACAGAGACACAAACACACACACAAAAAGACACAAACACAGAGAGACACACAAGACACACAGAGAGACACAGAGAGAGACACACAGACACAGAGAGACACACAGAGAGACACACAGACACACAGAGAGACACACAGACACACAGAGAGACACACAGACACAGAGACACACAGACACAGACACACACACACACAGACACACACAGAGATACACAGACACACAAACACAGAGATACACAGACACAGAGAGACACACAGACACACAGAGAGACACACAGAGACACAAACACACACACAAAAAGACACAAACACAGAGAGACACACAAGACACACAGAGAGACACAGAGAGAGACACACAGACACAGAGAGACACACAGAGAGACACACAGACACACAGAGAGACACACAGACACACAGAGAGACACACAGACACAGAGACACACAGACACAGACACACACACACACAGACACACACAGAGATACACAGACACACAAACACAGAGATACACAGACACAGAGAGACACACACAGACACCCCCACCTCTCCTAGGAGCTTCGTGAAACAGCACGGGAACTCTGACACCTCCCAACCGTCTGCTGGCCAATCACCTTTGCCTTTCCCTGACTGATCGAGGGAGGAGGAACACGCAGCTGCTTGGTGTGTGTGAAGGAGAAGCCCAGCGTACATGCTGTAAGTCTCTCTCTCTCTCTCTCTCTCTCTCTCTCTCTCTCTCTCTCTCTCTCTCTCTCTCTCTCTCTCTCTCTCTCTCCCTGCCCAGGCGCCGCAAATCAGACCCATTTCAAAGGTTAATGGAGCGGCCCTTCGGGAAATTGCCCGAACTGACAGATTGTCAGTCCGGGCCTGCTCCGGGAATGAAAACTACAGAGAAATCCAGAACGTGTAGTTCTGCCCAGCTGAGGTTCTGCGCTACGTCTCACATTGCACTGTTGCTGTGTGTGCCCCCTTGTTTGTTTAGGCTATCGCTGTGGCATTGTCTGATTGAATTCGGAGTGGCTGGTTTGTCAACTCCAGGAACCAATGAAGCAGGCATTCCATATTGCTCTGATCTCTAGCACGTTGATAGGTAGTTTTGATTCTGCTGATGACCATGTCCATTGGCATGTTCGATATGGCCAAGTTGCCCCCCAACCTGTCAGACTGGCATCCGTAGTTATTACTGTCCAGTGGGGCGAGGTCCATGTCTTCCCCGGGGTCAAGGTGTGAGGTAATGTCCACCAAGTGAGTGATTGTTTGACCGTAATGGTGCTTGGAATTAGCTGTGTCAAGTCTGCGTGGTTCTTGTTCCAATGGCTGAGAAGTTGTTTTGGAACTCTCTCATGTGAAACCTGCTGAAAGGTAGTGTCTCCAGCGCTGCTACCATGTAGCCCAATAATTCTGAAGGTAGTGAAATATTTTGAAGGACTGAATCTGACAACATTCCTAAGAATTGAATTTGTTGAGTGGGAGTGAGGTGACTCTTCCTGTGGTTCACGATCCACCCGTACTATTAAACTGTCGTGACACCAGTCATAAGATGGGGATCTGATGAGCAGGTCATCTAGATAAGGAGTAATTGATATCCCTAGACGATACTCGAAGCACTGAGTATCTCTGTGAAAACTCTGGCCGCTGTGGAAAGGCCGAATGGAAGTGCCTGGAATTGGTATGTTCTTCCACCACAGTAATTCTTAGATACTGCTGAGATTGCTTTCTAATGGGTACGTGCAAGTATGTGTCCTGAAGATCCATATGGTCATATAGCAATGGTGCATCATGGACATCCCCACTGAACGAATTGACTCCATTAGGAACTTTTGTTTGGACACCAATTTGTTTAGTACCGGTCTGAAAATGCCCTCCTTTCTTTAAGACCAAGAAAGATTTGAGTAAAACCCTTTTGTAGCGTTATTTGTGTGGCACTGGTGCAATGACATCATTGTGTCGTAGATTGTTGACAATCTTTTATTGGTGTGGTTGAGCGTTTGAAAGTGCGAGGGGGTAGACTGTCGAAAGGAATGCTGTATCCCTCTGCTATGATTTGAGAGAACCCAATTGTCCTGTATGTGGTCCTGCCACACTGGGAAAAACTGTTGAAGACGACCTCCTACTCCCCTTGTGCTTAGCCTTAAGTCAGGCTGAGATGGTTTTTTTGAAAAACCTGGTTTCCTGGTCGGTCGTTGTTGTTTGGACCAGGTTGGCCTACCCTTTTTTTGTGTCCCAACAAAAGGATGAAATGTGGTATTCTGAAAAGAACTAAATGGACGTCCCTGGGAACTCCACGGTCTATTGTAAGATCGATTAGGTAGGTCTAATCTGAAAATCCGAAAAGAGTGTCTCCCATAAATTTTATTTAGATTCATGAGTTTGGTCTTGGACGCTGTATCACCAGACCAATGGCGTAACCAGAGTGCTCATCTTGCCACCACTGTGTCAACACTGGTCTTGGCTGCTAGCCGCACTGTGTCCATGGCTGCGTCTGACAATAAGGCTAAAGCTGAGCTAAGATGCTGTTATTCCTCCTGTAATTCCTCCAATGAAGTGGGCTTTTTCTGTAACTCTTGGCACCAGAATCTGGCCGTGCGTGCTAAACCCGCAGATGCCCCTGCTGGTCTGAGAATCTCTGTGGCATGGGTGTAACCCCTTCCTCTGGAACACGGGAAGTGTTAAAGAATCGTTGAGCTTGGGAAAGTCGGTGATCAGGTTTGGACCATTTGTGCTCTATAACCAGAGATATTGATTTAAATATAGGGAAGGCCCTAGACTTCCTAGGTTGCACACCCAATACTTTTCAGCCTTTGATGTGGCTGTTGTTTGGTCTTTAATATGTAAAGAAGATAGCATTTCCCGAAGTAATCGTTTGGTTTCTGGCCCCGCAATTGAGCGCTATTGTCGCTCTGTGCCTAAGTCATCAGAGGAGCTCTCACTGGCAAAGATTTCTCCAGGCTCAATATCACTATCCTGAACACTAGCCTCCTCAGAATCAGATGAATTTGTATCTCTAAAATTGTATGTGCCTTCCGTTTCTTACTATGCTTAGAAGGTCAGGTGATGGAAGATTGAATGGTGGATTTAATCCAATCAAATACTTTCTCCAACTGAGGAAGTTTAGATGTAAAGGTGGCCATACACGGGCTGATAAAAGCTACAGACAGACCGAGTCGGCAGCTTATTGGCCCGTGTATGGGGCCCTCTGACAGGCTTCCCCGATCGATATCTGGCCGAAAGTCGGCCTGATATCGGACGGGACTAAAAATCCCATTGGATCGCGGCTGCATCTGTTCATTGATGCGATCCGCGCCATCGTTAGGATCCGATCGTTGGGCCCTAGATTGTATCAGCCCGATATTGCCCACCTCAAGGTGGGCATATCGGGTTAAGATCCGATCATTTGGCGACCTTGCCAAACGAGCGGATCTTATCGTGTATGGCCACCTTGGTGTTTCTAAGGCGGGGGAGGGCTGCCCTCTGTATGACTTGCATGCATGTTGCAAAGGAATTGGCTGTGGTGATAAGGTTGGTGCTGTCACAGTCTATGCAAATTCCTTGTTCCTCTATGTGTAGTGTCTGTTTACAAACTTGAATTTTTATTTTAGTTGGTTGTGGGATCTTCTATTTGCCTTCCTTGCCTTGGGTTTCATAGCCCTCCTAAGCTCCTCCAGAGCCGTGTCTGTATCCCTAGTGTAATATCTGAATAGAATATATACCTTTGTCACTAATGTGCCTTAAAACCACAGCCATCAGTAAGGACTTGTCTGCCCTATAGGTATTTTATGGCCATAAGTTAATTATTGGGAGGCATAATCCTAAGAAACAGCAGCCTACAGGCTGTGAATAATTTTGCCACCATGTGTAATGCATGTACTAGAAGCCTAAGGGTTGTAAAATGCCTTTTCCCCATAACAACATACAGCTTGGGTTAAAACCCTTGTGCTGTGGTTTATTAATCTGGGCTTATGTGTCAGCAGTTATTCTCTGCTGTTCTCTTGTCCCGCCACTGCTCTGTGCGCAGTGAGGAAAACCAAGATGGCGCTTGTAAGTGCATCCCACTGCTCTGCAGGCGTTAGTACTGGGAAATGCAGTCGCTAAACCCAGGAGCCTAAAGGCTTTTTAGCATATTAGCCACCAAAGGGAAAACAGCCTGGGTTAATACCCAAGTGCTGAATTAATTTCCTACCTTGCGCTGTCTCCTCTGCAGCTTGTAGCTGTGCTTCAGTGCGCAGTAAGAAACAAGATGGCGCCTGCATGTGCATCACTTGTAAGGCGCACAAGTGTATAAGCTGCGTTTTGGCGCTAAGTGCTTCTGAACCTGGAAGTGCGCTCCTTACACTGCGCGTTCCTTATATCGCAATTGTGTGTAACCATTCCTACATGCAACCAGCACCAGTCCTGAGGAGTTGTATGAGGCTGAGGATTTTCGCACAGAAAACCTGTGTGATCTGAGCTGGGATGCCTCCTGCTCTTAGATAGCTTCTTCTTTAGGATGTAAAATAATAACCTGAAAGAAAAAGAATAAAACATATTGCTGTCCTAACCTCCAAGTAGGACAGAAAAAAAAAATGAGTAGGAGCTTATATGGAGAGGGAGGAATTGAGATTCTATTTTTCGTCTTCTGTCCTGCCTCCAGAGGTGGATACTTAACCCCAAGGTGTCTGCACTGACAGGAAGGGCCGTCTAGAGAAAATGTCTGGAATAAATGTACCAGCTATATCCGCACTTAATACTGTGACATTTCTAGTAGTGACTTCATGAACATCTTTAGCAGATCTTAGCAAAATGTCCTACTTTTGTGCATCTGCGGCACTGTTTAGCTTTTGCTGGACATGTAACATAATTTGCAGTGTGTTGTGTTGAACCACAGCGAAAACAGTATTTTCTTTTTGTATTTGCTGCACGGTTTTGCAGTGTAGGTGAATCCCTTTCCTCAGCACTATATTTTGCCTGTGACTGTGCATTATTAGGCCCCAGTGCTGAATTCACAGTCTGTACATTCCCAGCAGTTCCCTGACTGAGAGTTTTAGCCTCTGCCACTGCTGTTTCAATTTGGCTAGCAACTGTAATAGCCTTTGCAAGGGTTAAATCCTGCTCTAGGAGCAGTCTCTCTCTAATGCGAGGTGAGTTTGTTTTTTCCACTATTTGGTCTCTTAGCATTTCATCTGTTTTCCAAACTCACAGGTAACAACCAGCTCTCTCAAAGCTGCTACAAATTGTTCTGTGGTTTCCACGTTGGCAGAATTTATATCTTTCAGCAACCACATTTACTCTTGGCACAAAAAAAGTTCTTTATAGCAGTAAGAGCAGTTTCATAAGTCTCATCAGCTAATGGTAATGTATAGAATATACACTGTCCCTCTGCTCCCAGGCAGTGAATAAGTAAAGCTTTCTAGCAGCAGAAATCTCCCCTTGGTCAGCAGCAATAATGTCATTTTCAAACATCCGAATCCAAGCAGTGCCAGGGAAGGGGCACTATGGAGGGTAGTTGAAGGGGTTTTTCACATTAGGGGGGTTTAGTTCTCCTTTAAGACTGAAGTAAATCCAAAGCTACAATCTATACCAACAAGTGGTTTATTCAGATAACCAATATATGGTGTTCGTTACAACAATGTTCAATATATGCATATTCCTGACAGTTTGAGAGAAATGTTATGTATAACTTCCAAGGTATAGTTGTAATTTAATTACTTCTATTTTACAAAATGACTAGAACCATTAAGAACCCTAAACATTTCACCCATGTTAATTCAGGAAAGTGGAATCATATCACAGTCTTCATTCACCCTCTAGGTGGGACTGTGAGATTATAGTCAAACATATAGAAATTGTAATACTATAATTTTGTTTTATTAACACTGAAACCTTTGACTGTGGGAGCTGAGACAGCTTTATTAGTTTATTACCTGGCTGTCTGGTCCAAACAATAGGAGTCCTTACTAATTTGGAAGACAAAGGTTCTGGTCTGGGACCACTGTAGTGTCACACCTAAGCCCTAATTAACATTAACAAAGGGTCTGGCTCCCTGGAACCAACATTGACTGGATCCCTATAAATATGTATAATCAGTTAATCATGAATTTCTGAAAAGAGACATAGAAACATGTAGACTCCTAATTGTTAGATGAATCACTTCTTGTAACTAAGGGAGAAGTGCTAGTATCAATCAAATGCACCAATCAGGAGAGACTTCCAGAAGCCAAACTTCCCTGTATATAAGTGTGACTACAGTAGGGCAAAGCAGACACACCCAGAGCCCAGGAGAGGACTGATCACATGACTAAATCAGAGGGAACCCCTATATCACAGACCAGACAACAGAACCCAAGTAAAGAGGTATTTATAGGCCGTGTCATTCCTCTAGACTTAAAGGGTTTAATAGAGTGTTTATAAGGTGGGGTTTAATGTTAAGGTGGTTGGACTATTGTGTGTTATTTAGTGTTTCTATTTAAGTTTGTGTGTGTCCTTATATATTTAGTGTATATTTGTTTGATATACGTTTGTGTGCACATTGTCCTGTTGCGTAAGATCTTTCATTTACTTTATGATTTACATTTATGTAAATATTTTTCTAATTATTATAACTTATACATTTTTTTTACATTTATTGTTTGGTGAATTCTTTGCCAATCTTAACTACGCATTAGTCATGATTTGCAGGTCCAGAAGGGCTGCCAAAAATAAAGTTAAAAATATCTAATGTTTATTGTAGATTCATTAAAAGTACCTACATTGGCCCTGGGGGGCATTAAACACGTACGGCCAATGGAGATACTGTTCCTTTTTTTAATGAATCTACAATAAATATTATATATTTTTAACTTTATTTATGGTGACCATTGTGGAATCTTTCTGAGTGCCTGACGCCCCTCTTTTCATATGTTGCTGTCACAACTGACTGTCAATGTTTTGGTATGGGGGCTTCCATATCTGCACATTAGGCATTCATACTATACTGCACTTAGGGTTGCCACCTTTTCTGAAAACAAATAACATTGGGATCATATCACTGACCTTCCTATATATTTATCTTTATTCTCCATTAATAACATTGGGATCACTGACCTTCCTATATATTTATCTTTATTCTCCATTAATAACATTGGGATCACTGACCTTCCTATATATTTATCTTTATTCTCCATTAATAACATTGGGATCACTGACCTTCCTATATATTTATCTTTATTCCCTATTAATAACATTGGGATCACTGAACTTCCTATATATTTATCTTTATTCCCTATTAATAACATTGGGATCACTGACCTTCCTATATATTTATCTTTATTCTCCATTAATAACATTGGGATCACTGACCTTCCTATATATTTATCTTTATTCTCCATTAATAACATTGGGATCACTGACCTTCCTATATATTTATCTTTATTCCCTATTAATAACATTGGGATCACTGAACTTCCTATATATTTATCTTTATTCCCTATTAATAACATTGGGATCACTGACCTTCCTATATCTTTATCTTTATTCTCCATTAATAACATTGGGATCACTGACCTTCCTATATATTTATCTTTATTCCCTATTAATAACATTGGGACCACTGAACTTCCTATATATTTATCTTTATTCCCTATTAATAACATTGGGATCACTGACCTTCCTATATATTTTTCTTTATTCCCTATTAATAACATTGGGATCACTGACCTGCCTATATATTTATCTTTATTCCCTATTAATAACATTGGGATCACTGACCTTCCTATATATTTATCTTTATTCCCTATTAATAACATTGGGATCACTGACCTTCTTATATATTTATCTTTATTCCCTATTAATAACATTGGGATCATATCACTGACCTTCCTATATATTTATCTTTATTCCCTATTAATAACATTGGGATCACTGACCTTCCTATATATTTATCTTTATTCCCTATTAATAACATTGGGATCACTGACCTTCCTATATATTTATCTTTATTCCCTATTAATAACATTGGGATCACTGACCTTCCTATATATTTATCTTTATTCCCTATTAATACCATTGGGATCACTGACCTTCCTATATATTTATCTTTATTCCCTATTAATAACATTTGGATCAGCCATTATTTTTACACAGAATTACGTGTGTGATTTAAGGCAATCTGATAGCTCAGTTCTCAGTTAAATCTCCAAAGCGGGACTGGGTAATCTCATTATGTCCCCCTCCTCTATGTGCTCACGTGTGACGTCAGTAGGAGAGAGAGGTCACATGATGTCCAGAGAAGACTCAGATTTCCGTTCCCTCTTCCATTCTTCCTGCTCTCCTGTTTGTACCACCGAGCAAACTCCTCATACAACAATCAATGAGCCCGTATTTATGTAAGTTGCTTTCAGTCTGCTTTTCAATCTCCATCTAGTGTATAGGCAACACACGTTATATTTAGAGCTCAGGGACCATATATATGAAATACAGAATATGAATGTGACTAAACAAGACTGATAAATAATAATCAGCCCAGTAGCATCTTCTTAGGTGTCATGCAAACCCAATATTCTGCTTGATGATTTGCAATTGCCACTAAGCTTGGCTTGACCAGAAACTTTTTTTGTATTTTTAAAGTTTTTTCTTTTCAACAAACAAAACAAAGACATTCACAGTCCATTTACAGCTTAGCATATTCCTAACAAAGGTATTTCATAACAGGTCAACCACAATATTCATACAATGTCGCAGCACCTTTGCCCGACTATTGGGGCTGTATTGGGCATGGTAAGTCAGGGAGTGCTACTGTTGGATTGGCATCTATCCATGGGGTCCAAATATTGTCAAAGTTTGAGGGAGTGACCCGGGCTACATATGTCAGTTTTATGAGTGATCGTGTTTTGTTCACCAGTGCTATGACCAGAAACATTTAAGCACAAAACATAACCAATCTTTGTAGGATAACTCACTAAAGTAGACCGTTGGCCCAGGTGCTCCTGCCCCAGACCCTCAGCTCAAGGACATGGATAATCCGTATGCAAACAAACAAATGTTGGTGCAAGGCACTCTGTTAGGCCACATATAGTTTAGACCAAAAGTAGTTATTTATACAAACATCTGATCTCTCGCCTAACGCGTTTCATGTCACTGGGACACTTAGACTAAGATTGACTTCTCAGCTATTGCCCAGTGAGAAAATGTGAATGTCAATCTCTTAAAGAAACCACCAATCTTCTAGACCAAGAAAATTCCTCTAGAGAAGATTTATTACACACACGGACCAGCAATAAAAAAAGATTTGCTGATCCTGAATATTATTTTAAGACCTATTTCAAGAAACCCCAACAACATGGTATATCCTGATTGGTACATGTGTATACAGCCTAAACTACTGAATATGTATTCCTTGAAATGTGCCTAGGTCAGAGGTTAAACATAAACATACTATGAATGCTTGTACATATTGCCTTTTAAAGGAGAAGGAAAGCTACGGAGGTATTTTATTGCCAATAGATTAGCTGCAATAGTGCAAACTAGAATGCTATATTTATTCTGTAGAATGCTTTACCATACCTGAGTAAACAGCTCTAGAAGATCTCTGTTTGTTTAGGATAGCAGCTGCAGTATTAACATGGTGTGACATCACTTCCTGCCTGATTCTCTCCCTGCTCTGGGCTCCGATTACAGTAGAGAAGGGAGGGGTGGGGGGAGAGGAACAAACTGAGCATGCTCTTGCCCAGGGCAATGAGGTTTAAGCTGAAGGCAGGAAGTCTGATACAGAAGCCCATGTGTACACAATAGAAGGAAAGAAATGCTATGTTTCTTTTGACAGGGGACTCAGAGCAGCACTACTTTGGGGGTTTACTGGTATATTTAGATGGACCTTTCTGATAAGGCTTACTTAGTTTTAACCTTTCCTTCTCCTTTAAGGACATTGAAAGGTTCTCCTAGCTTTCCTCCAAATTCCTCCAAAAGTGGAACTCCGGCTTCCCAGCTGTTTAACAGTTCTTCTTTTTCTGCATCATTTTAAATCCTGGCAGGGAAGGAGGGATTAAACACTGATATTACAACTTGTAACAACTACTCCACAGTTTACAGACAGCATGCAGGAACTACATAACCCACAATACATTGCACTGGGATGTTCCTTTCCTTATTGAAATCACGTGTGCAGGGAATTGTGGGGTTTGGAGGATACAGGCTGAGGACAGATCGCTGTTGATACAAAGTAACAGTAGTCAGACAGCTCAGCAAAGTAGTCAGACAGATCAGCTGGGCTTAGGGCATTGTCCGAAACCATTAAAAATCATGAAAAGTCTGCATATTTTTTAAATGATGTATATTGCAAAGTTGCTTGGAATTATGCTCAGTTTTCAGAAAACTTAAGTTATGTTTTTGTGGAGTTCCCCCTTACAAACACTGAGCATATGCAGTGCCATTAGTACTTCTAACAAAATCCAAGATGGCGAGCTTCTGTGCATGACTTTGAAGGCCTGAATCATTATTGTTATGGGACTGCTAAACCTCTAGACTGGTGCATTTAAGTTCAGTATATAAATATTATTTCTACCCATATTAGTTTTGAAGGCGCGGTTCTCCTTAAAGGGATACTGTCATGGGAAAACTTGTTTTGTCTTTTTTAACGCATCAGTTAATAGTGCTGCTCCAGCAGAATTCTGCACTGAAATACATTTTTCAAAAGAGCAAACAGATTTTGCTATTCCATTTTTGAATCTGGCTAGACATATTGTCTATTTCCTAGCTGCCTCCAGTCATGTGACTTGTGCTTTGATAAACTTCAATCACTCTTTACTGCTGTACTGCAAGTTGGAGATAGATTATGTAAAAAACAAGAATGTACCAGTGCATTTTACTCATTTAGATATAGAAGGAATGTGCTTTAAAAGGTTGTTTCTGGTTACTTATTGCCCACCCCTTATTTAAACATGAACAGGGACCACAGAACATCTATAGGGGGCTCCAATATAGGGGCTAGAATTTATTAATCTTTATCATTGTGAAAATAACACCATATATTATTCATCATTACCTACACAATTAAGCTGTTTTCATGTAACCTATGTCTATTTCAAAGTCAGACCCAATGCTCAACTGTAACACAAGTACAAACAAGACATGATCAAATAAAGTTGTTGAACTTACTGCACCACAAGCCTAATCAAACAAATGATTTATGCTTTCAAAGTTGGCAGAAGGGGTCAACATCTTGTAACTTTGTTAAACATCTTTGCAAGACCAAGACTGTGCACATGCTCATTGTGGTCTGGGCTGCTTAGGGATTGTCAAAATGATCAAAACAGCACAAGTCAAATAATATCTGCCAGAAGCCAATACAGCAAGACTGATTAATAATCAGAATATACAGACTGCACTGGGCCTGTGGATATGAATCACTACACATTCGCCGGCTGCTCTACAGGGAAACAAACAAAGCCACTCCCCCTTGAAAGTATGATTGTTTCCCTGCAGAGCAGTTAGGGACCATCTGAAGTTTCTTATCCTCAGCAGTCAGAGCAAGTAAAATAAAGGGGGGATTTCAATGCTTACAGTCAGGTTTATTATAAAACAGTACACATGTATTAATTAAAGTATATTGGAGATATATTTCTTTTTCATTAAAGAAAATAAAAATTTGATTTTACTTTTTTGCCTTTACACCCCCTTTAAAGATCTCTATACTGAATATCCCCTTACTTATATATAATTTATCAGAAACAAAAGATATCTTACCATGTACAGTATCTTTTAATAACTGAATTTGGCTGTTTGTTTCTTCTTCTGTTTTTTTTTTATAAGGTTGTTGCTTTGGGATAACAGTCATCAAAATCTACTGATTAAGTCAATGAAGGCCTCAAGGGAACATTAAAGTACAACACAGAAGAATGTGTAAATCTGGCTCAGTATAAACCCAGGCTGAGTGTGAGCCAAGTGCATGGAATGAGAATCACTGACTGAGTTCCCAAGCTTTATGGTCTGTTGGATGAGCGAAAGCCTTCTGTGACTGGTCATCTTCTCACCCACCTCTGTACTGGAAACAATAGACTTTGCCTTCAGAGACAAGATGGAAACACAGGAGAAACATTTGGCCAGTGATCCTCTCAGAACCACTGACTATGGGAAAACATGTGAGAGCAGCCTTCAAACCCTCTTTGGAATTTACACAGGAGAGAAACCATTCACGTGTACAGAATGTGGGAAAGGCTTTACTCAGAAGCATAACCTTGCATCTCATATGACAATACACACAGGGGAGAAACCATTTTCTTGTACAGAATGTGGCAAAGGCTTTACTCAGAAGCGTAACCTTGCATCTCATATGACGATACACACTGGGTTGAAACCATTTTCTTGTACAGAATGTGGGAAAGGTTTTACTCAGAAGCATAACCTTGCATCTCATCTGACAATACACACAGGGGAGAAACCATTCCCTTGTACAGAGTGTGGGAAAGGCTTTACTCAGAAGAGCAATCTTGTATCTCATATGAAAATACACACAGGGGAAAAACCTTTCACTTGTACAGTATGTGGGAAAGAATTTGCACACAAGCACAGACTTTTAGGTCACCTGAAAATACACACAGGGGAGAAACCATTTCCTTGTACAGAATGTGGGAAGCACTTTGCACACAAATATCACCTTGTATCTCATATGAAAATACACACCAGAGAGAAACCATTCACTTGTACAGAATGTGGAGAGCACTTTGCAAACAAGGTTAGCCTCTTAAGTCACCTGAAAATACACAAAGGGGAGAAACCATTCACTTGTACAGAATGTGGCAACAGCTTTACTCAAGTGAGTAGCCTTGTATCTCACATGAAAATACACACAGGAGTGGCAGCTTTCACTTGTACAGAATGTGGCAAATGCTTTACTGACAAGTATCACCTTGTATCTCATATGAAAATACACACAGGGGAGAAACCATTCTCTTGTACAGAATGTGGCAACAGCTTTACTCAAAAGAGTCATCTTGTATCTCATATGAAAATACACACAGGGGAGAAACCGTTCACTTGTACAGAATGTGGAAAACACTTTGCACAAAAGTGTCACCTTGTATCTCATATGAAAATACACACAGGGGAGAAACCGTTCACTTGTACAGAATGTGGTAAAGACTTTTCTCAAAAGAATAATCTTGTATCTCATATGAAAATACACACAGGGGAGAAACCATTCTCTTGTACAGAATGTGGGAATCACTTTGCACACAAGATTAGCCTCGTTCATCACCTCAAATTACACACAGGAGAGAAACCATTCATTTGCACAGAATGTGGAAAAAGCTTTTCTAGAAAGAGTAACCTTGAATCTCATTTGAAAATACACACAGGAGAGAGGCCATTCATTTGTACAAAATGTGGCAAAGGTTTTACTACAACAAGTTGCCTTGTATCTCATATGATCATACACACAGGAGAGAAACCATTTGTTTGTACAGAATGTGGCAAAGGCTTTACTCAGAAGCGTAACCTTGCATTTCATCTGACGATACACACAGGGGAGAAACCATTCCCTTGTACAGAATGTGGGAAAGGCTTTACTCAGAGGAGCAATCTTGTATCTCATATGAAAGTACACACAGGGGAGAAACCATTCTCTTGTACAGAATGTGGGAAAGAATTTGCACACAAGCACAGACTTTTAGATCACTTGAAAATACACACAGGGGAGAGACCATTTTCTTGTACAGAATGTGGGAAGCACTTTGCACACAAGTATCACCTTGTATCTCATATGAAAATACACACCAGAGAGAAACCGTTCACTTGTACAGAATGTGGTAAAGACTTTACTCAAAAGAATAATCTTGTAACTCATATGAAAATACACACAGGGGAGAAGCCATTCTCTTGTACAGAATGTGGGAATCACTTTGCACACAAGATTAGCCTTGTTAATCACCTCAAATTACACACAGGGGAGAAACCATTCATTTGCACAGAATGTGGCAAAAGCTTTTCTAGAAAGAGTAACCTTGAATCTCATCTGAAAATACACACAGGAGAGAGGCCATTCGTTTGTACAACATGTGGCAAAGGCTTTACTAAAACAAGTTGCCTTGTATCTCATATGATCATACACACAGGAGAGAAACCATTCATCTGTACAGAATGTGGAAGAGGCTTTTCTCAGATGGGTAGCCTTGTATCTCATATGAAAATACACACAGGGGAGAAACCATTTACTTGTACAGAATGTGGCAGAAGCTTTTATAGAAAGAGTCACCTTGAATCTCATATGAAAACACACAAGTGGAGGAACCTTTAACTTCTACACGTGTGACAAAGACTTTATTAAAATGCTAAACCTCGTATCTCATATGGAGAGAAACCATTCACTTGGAAAGAATGTAGCAAAAGATGTATGCAAACTTCTATCTTGTGTGAAATACACTCGGGGAGAAACCTTCAAAATGATTACATGATAATTTAAACTTTTTGTTTGTACAGAATGTGAGAAATGTTTCTTTGTCCAGAAAGTACTTTGCGCCCACCAAAATATTCACTGCCGGTCAGTGCGAACAGCAGAGGCCACCCGACCCACGGTGCGCTTTATATTATAGAAAGCAAGTGAGATATATTGAGAAAGCAAGTGGGATGACTAGTGAAAGTCTTCAAGGAAAAAGAAAATCCAGTGAGTCCAGTTGATTGTAGACTGTAGATTAATCGTTGGGAAATTCCTCCTCAGTAGAACAGTTTCTCCTCAACCTGCAGAAAAGTTCCCACCTATTAGATTCCTTGGATGGCAAGAGAGGGCATGTATTAATGTATTGCCACTACATGGCTTGTGATAAATAGTAGAATGGATTGTGTTTCCTCTAGCGACTAACTTCACATCGAAAAACGTCTGTATTTGTAAATCTGCAAGTTATACAGTCCAATAAATATTTATTGTTCTAACAAAGTCCATGAACTCTTTCCTAATCCCCTGCCAAATACATGATAGATCATCGATAAAACGAACATAGAATTTCAAATGAATTTTTAGATCTGCAGAGATGTGGGGCTCCTCTCATGCCGCACTAAATAGATTTAAAGCAAGGGTTTCGCCCTGCCAGCATTACCTGTGTGCCTTATGATAAATAGTAGAACGGGTTGTGTTTCCTCCTCCTCCTCGAATAACTTCACATCGAAAAACTTCTGTATATGTAACTTGCAAGTTATAAATTCAAATAAATATTTATTGTTCTAACAAAGTCCCTGAACTCTTTCCTAACCCCCTGCCAACTACCACAGATCATCGATAAAACAAACATATCGTTTCAAATTCATTTTTAGATCTGCAGAGATGTGGGCTCCTCCCACCAACCCATATGGTGAAGGAGGGGGGCAAATATCTCCCCATTTTGGCCCCACATCTCTGCAGATAGAACTCAGAATCCAAAACAAAATAATTATTCTCCAAAAGATACTCAGTTGCCGACAACATTAAAATCTTTTAGTTCCCTTGAATACTCATTAGACTTTTCCAAGTTATAATTTATTGCTTCCAAGTCTTTCTGATGTGTGATTGATGACTTTATATACATCCAGTGTGGCCCACTCATATCTGTCCTGACATTTTTAAGCTTTAAGGGAACATGTGCTTTATCTTTTGCATAGCTCCCTATTCTTAATACTAATGGTTGTAAATGTGCATCTACCTACTCTGAAATGTGCTCATTGAGTTGAGTGAACCAATGTCAGAGATAACTGGTCTCCCAATCAGTGGTCTCTGCTCCTTCTGCACCTTTGGCAAGTGATAAAACTATTGAAATTACTGGATGTTTAGTTAGAAGAAATTATCTCTCTATTCGATTACTAATTAAACCTTTCTTCAAAGCTATATCTATAATTGTTGTCAATTTTTAAGGTCCCTTGAGGGACCTGACTTTGAGGGTAAGGCCACACTGGGTGTTTTGGTCGCCTGGCGACTAATGGCCTTGTCTTTGCGGCGACCAATCTCCCCAAAGATGTTTGGGGAGATTGGTCGCCACAAAGACAAGGCGATTAGTAGCCAGGCGACCAAATCTCCCCCAAAACGTCCAGTGTGGCCTTACCCTGAAGGTATCCCCTACTTGTTCTAGTCAACAATAATCAAGAATGCAAATAAAAGTGGTAAGGTAGTGGTACTGGACTCTAAGAAATATAGGGAAGAGGAAGTTAATTCCTATGGAATAAGTGGGAAATTAAGCCTTTTGGGACTTAATCTCCCACTTTCGTTCCTTGGAAATGTTAACAGAAATTGTATTTAATGGCTCATAAATGTAATGGACAACATGGTTCATTTGTTATTTTGATTAAGTTTATTTGATTGTTAATAATTTGCTGCATTTGGATTTGCACATGAATTCAGGTATATACTGTACAAATTTTACTAATTTATGAGGTTTAATGGATGATGGATTTTTTGATTAATTTGGGAGAGCATAATAATAATAAAATGTAATGAATTGAGATACTATGCACAGAGTGGGTGTTTTGAGATCCCTTTTTTATTAAAAAAACAAATGATTTAGGCCTGGGAGCACTTACTGTATACTGTGGGTAGGTCCAATGGAAGGGCTCATACTGTTTGTACTTGTGCTGTTTCCCACAGACAGGACAGACCTTCTGATGAATCTCAGGCATTTCTGATACACAGTGGGGCCCTGCCCATTCCCAATATGGAGTCACACGTGTCCTGTGAGTAGATATTTATCTGGGTGGGAAATGGCACCTTATGACTAACCAAAAAAAAGACTTTTTTCTAACTGTACCTACTAGTAGTAGTAGCTATCACTATCCCTATTTAACTGCTTCCATTTAGACCTTCACTCCTGCTTTCTTCTGTAAAGAGTAAGTCTGTTGGAAATAAGTTGTGGGCTAATTTTGGTTTTGTTATTCCTCTGGGTTTGAAATTCATCCCCCCCCATTACTGATTATTTGTTACTTCTTGGAGTGAGAAGTACGAGGTAAACACATTTCTGGACAATAGGGGGAGCGCCCGATTCATCATTTTGAGTTATTTTTTGGAGCAAAGAGATCCATGTAGGTCAATCCATGACCCACTATCTAAAATTAGTCAATGGAAGAACCCAGAAAGCAGAAGGGCAGATAATCAAGGCTGTAAGTCAGTAAGTACTGGGGGAACAGACTGGATTCACTTTTCCATGGAGATGTTCCTGGCTGACTATCGGAATGAGAGATCAGGAAGAGGAAATACGGAGAATCAAGGGTTTGTACGTAGGTGATTAAAGTTGGGAAAAGAGAAGGGTCATTTGCACAGGGGGAGTTTCCCGAATGACCGTGGCTAAGTGAGCAGCCCAGGAAAAGTGGAATGAATAAGAACTCTTTCCTAGGGTAAGTATTGTGGGGTGACTGGACCACCCAAAACCCTATTCCTACAGATACTCTTGGTTCATACAATAACATTCTCCTTTAGACCATCTCTACCCCTCTTATGATGTTTTTTTCTTTTTCATGCTGTCCCTAGACTCCAGGAGATCAGAGGAGGACTGTAGTGATGTGCGGGCCGGCACCAATACCTGCAGGTTGGTCGGGTTTGGGTCGACCTCGCCCCCCCATTTGTGGGTGGTGGGCGGGTTGAGCTCTTCTTCCTGTTCTCCCCAACCGCCACCTTACACTGCCGGCTTCCCGCCCCTTTTTGTGACATCAGTGGGGCGGGTCGACACGGGTCTGTAAATGGAACCCGAAAGTCAGGCTCGGGTGGTGGGAGGGCGGATATCGGGCGGGTCGGGAAAAAACCGACCTGCACATCAATAGAGGACTCAGCAAGGGAAGAGACCAAAAATGACATAATAAAGGCTGAGAAGGATCCACATATTAATTCTGGTGAATAACAGGCTGCAGTGTATACTAAGCACTAAATATGTCCAGTACAGTAACCACTGGCTGAACTCTGGGTCATTATGCCCCTCTTATATAGCTGAGCATCATGGGAAGGGGATTCTGGTTGTTGACTTTAAGTGACCACTTTATTGAAGCTCTTCATAGATCCTCTCTGGTCTCTGTTGAAAAGGAGCAGTGGGTGTGGCCTAATAGTCCTTGCTCAGAAGCACAGTAGGAAGTGGGTAGCCAATCACAGTGCTGCATTTATACATTAAAAGATGAGCTGCAGTTCCCACTTAGGTCAGTCTTTCTACGGATTGATTTTCTTGAACATCTTGGAAAAGCAGCAATGGGAAAGAGGAATGGGCAGGTGGTGCTTGAAAAATTTCTTGGAAAAAAGGCAAATACTCTATGATTATGATGTAAATGCATTGTTAAAGGAGAACTAAACCCTCAAAATTAATGGGGCTAAAAATGGCCCCATTACTGGAGGGTGGGAGAATTCATCAACTCGCTATGAACCAAGAATTTATTTCTCATTCATGTGCCCACAGCCTGACCAGTTGGATTATCTGTGTACTGTTTAATTGTTCTTTTTGATTGGCCAGTGCAAGGGATGACCAGTCAGATAGTAAAGAAAGCAAGAGGAACTTAGAACCCCATTCTAGGCCATATTGCCCAACTATAACTCTTCCAGTAGAACCAATTCATTTTCAGGGGGATTTAATTTTATCTGATCTGAGAACTATTATAGTTTTATTACCCTTCTAAGAAAATGGATCCCCAGTAGCCGTTTTTATGAAAACATATAATTTTTATATGCTACCAGCAGATAAGATAAGAAATTTAGATGAGACCTGCAACCTGCAGACCCGCATCTATACCCGCACCTGAAAATCCTCCCCTCATTCCGCAGGGTACCTATTTTTTTTGCGGGTAAACCGTGGGTACCCAACCTGCTGCAGGACTCTAGCTTAGATTTAAGCTTCCATAAAATAGAAGAGTAAAGAAGATCACCTATTGTATATGTTTTAAGGTCTGCTGATCATTACTCCTGTCCTGGATTGGGACTCCTATGCTCCTAGGATGCACCAGACAATCAAAGGGCCTACTCTCCATAATTAGATGTAGACAGTGCTTAATTTAATAGGTAATATATAGACCTATGGTGTAAATACAAAAGAGTTGATAAGAATTGTCTTCGGCTGTGGTTTACTATGATCAGGACTCACTGGGAGATCATTTGGTAATCTATCAGGCCAGTCCAACCCTGTCCCAGTTTAGTCATCATAACAAAGCTTCTAGTGCTTTCTAGTTTTCCAGTTTCTAGATGTTGCAGATTCCATTGGGGAACCAAATTGAATACAGGTAAAGGCAGAAGAAGATCTGGACCTTGATGATAATTGTACCAGTGTGGAGGTGACCTATATTGATGGAGGTAAAGAGCCATTGTTCTTCCAGTAATATTTCGATGTTAAGGATACCTAAATAACTCATCTTTGGTCCTCTTCATCCAGCCTGGCTAACCAACTGTGCCTCTGTGGGTCAAGAACAATCTTAGCAACCAATTAGATCCTCAAACAAATCAGTTTTACATTAGATTGTTAGGATTGTATGTCTATATAGTCAGGAGGGGCGTAACTACAGAGGAAGCAGACTCTACGGCTGCAGGGAGGACCAGGAGGTATTGGGCGCCCCATGTGGCCCTTATTTATAAGCAATTTCAACATATATTGGTAAAACAGGACAACCTCTGTTACAGCCCTAAAATTCATTTGCTGTGGGGCCCAGTAAAATCTACTTACGCCACTGATGTTAGCATCTGCTCACAATGCATGGTGGTCCAAAATGTTCCTAGTTAGAAACCTTTGCTAATAGGAAAGCCCAGAATGCGGCAAAAAGAGTCTCCCACACTGGGGACAAACCTCTCTTGCACGAAATGCAGGGAGCGATTCTCTCTAAACAGCAGCCTTAACAAACACAAGAAGGGGTCAAGAGTGTCACCTGCTTAAAATGCAGGAAAAGCTTCTTCCATAAGTTCAACCTTATGAGCCACGAGAGGATTCACATGAGAGTGTGAATGTGTGTACAAAATGCGGAAAAAGTTTCTCCCGCAAGTTCAACTTATTCTCTCACAAGAGGGGAGAACCCATTCCCATGTACAGAATGCGGGCAGAACTTCTCTTGGAAGAATCAGCTGTTAATATACCAGAAGCTTCACACAGGGGAGAAACCATTTATCCCAAGGATAGAAAGTTGTACCTTTGCTATACGGTTTCATCTTCAAAAACACAATTGGATGAATTTTGTGCTTTACAAAAAAAATATCTCCAGAGGTTTCTCCTGGAATAACTGAGGCCTAACACATTATTGTGATCATCGTGGGGCTGATGGCCCAATTAGAATTTTCTGATCCCTAGGAGCAACCATTATTACAAAATGTGGGTGTAATTTTCCAATGCTGTATGCATTACATGAAAGCTATGGCACTTATGGAAGGTCTTGGCGACACCTTCATACTCTCTAGAACATTCCTTTATAAAGGGAGAGAAATTTGTGATAATATGGACTGAGATTAATTCCAGGTGGAACAGAAGAGCTCAAAGATGGTCAACTTGTGTTCTTTCCCAAGCAGCCGATTAACTTCAGAATGTAGGTGAGACCTATGACTGGCACGTGGATGTTTCCAGCTTCTGGTCATCTCTAGAACATGGGTAAAAGTGGCTTCTTCAGGATATGACAGATCAGGTTGTGGGCCGAACAGACAGATAATGTAGGAGTGGCTGACAGAACTGCAGGAGGTGAAGAGTTGCTGTGGCTCTTCTCTACCTCACTGGTTGCCATGGTCCAAATGTAGATTCAATTTCAAACTTATCTGATCCACGAACTAACCAGTATCCATGGTACACACATGTTGGCCAGAAATGTCCACTAAACATTGTACAAAACGCTGTATGATTTTATTCAATGCTTTGGCACAGAGTATGGAGGTGTGCACAAAGGGTAAAGTTGGCCACACAAAAAAAAAAAGCTGGCCATACACTATGAGGGTTATTTACTAAAATCCAAATTTATCTCATTATGTGAATTAAAAAAACCACGACCAAACTCCCATACCCGATTTGACCTTATTTATTATTTAAAAAGCTTGATCTAAAACTCAACCGAAAACCCGAATAATAATTTTTTGGACTTTTTTCCCCCTGAAGTGCTAGATTTTTTTTTGGCTTTTTCCTGAAAAGCCCTTAATTTTTCAGATTTTTGGGCTAATTCCACTGCAAGCCACAGAAACTTCTAAATAGTGTCCACTGATTTATACACAACCTCGGCAGGTCCGGGATAGCGGATTTTCCTATTCAGACTTTTTACAGCATCGGGCTTTAATAAATCTCGAAAAAATTAGAGTTAAAAAAAAAAACGGATAAATTTGAGTTTTGCCCCAAAAAGCCAAGACATATACAGATATATTCACAGTTTAGTAAATAACTCTCTATAAGATCCATTTGGCAAGGTTTCCAAATGAGTGTATCTTTCCGCAATATACCCACCTAGGGTTGACTATATTAGGCTTTAATGTGATTGTTGGCCCTTGGGCTCGTATACAACCTGTCGGAATGAGGGCCACATCAACTAGCTGATCCAATGAGAAAATCAGACCTGCCTAATCGATATCTGACAGATTTTGGCATAAAGTTATGGGCCTGTTTGCATTTGCCTTCTCATTGCTGACCCCAATGTTTACCCACTACTTACTCAAGAACTGAGTTATGATTGTCTGTGCTTTCTTTTCTTTGGTTAGGCAGTGGGTAGGGTAGTTCACACGAGGAGATTCGGGGAGATTTTGACTAATCGCCTCTTCTTCTGGTTGACAATCGCCCCAAACTGCCTCCGCGTGTCTTTCCATCCGCTATAATGAAAAGTCACCTGCGCTAAAGCTTCGTGAGGCAACTTCGCGCGACTTCAGAACATAAAGCGCCACGTGTGCATTAGCGCAGACGACTTTTCATTACATCGGATGGGAAGACACACGAAGGCAGTTCGGGGAGATTGTCGCCCAGAAGAAGAGGCGATCAGTCGCCAGGCGACAAAATCTCCCCGAATCTCCTCACGTGAACTAACCATTAAATTTGATTCGGGTTTTTAAAAAAAATTTAATTCGATTTTCAAGCTTTATCATACACTGGCCCTTTAAGAACTTGAATATCACAATTCACCACCTAAAACCTGCCTAATTGCTGTTCAAGTCAATGGGAGACTTCCATGGATCAATTTTGAGTTGTTTACAGCCTTCATGACATTCCAGTTTTTTTCTGAGAAAAAACTCAAATCAAATATTTAAAAATTTGATTTGAATTTGATTTGATTTTTTGGGTCGATTGCATTCATCTGTGTTTAAAAAATTCTATTTTTTTTTAAATACATTTCGATTGGTCGAATTTATGGGAGTTTAGGGGAGTTTTTAAACACATGAATTCGAAATTCGACTTCTGATAAATGTGGCTGTGGACACAAGTAAATCTTTGAAATGGACGACTGCCCATATTATCAACTACTGAATAACTTCTTGTGCTGCCCAGGAATTCCTCTTGTTTACTTGCCATTTGTGCAGGAGGGAAAGTTACAGGGTCCTACAGAAAAATATTTTAACTGTCCCCCCCCAGTGTTGGACTGGCCCATAGGGATACCAGGAAAACTGACAGTGGACTTTAACCATTTGGCCTAGTCATGGTCATTCCTTATTTGTTTATGGGAACAAAGGATTAATAATGGAAGGATAGAGCATAGTATGTAGAGAAGACAGACTTTCTTTTTATGAGAAGGTGAGCAGGGACCTCGATTCTGGGATGGCAGTGGATGTGATTTACTTAGACTTTGCTAAAGCATTTGATACAGTGCCACACAGAAGGTTACTGGTTAAATGAAGGAATGTTGGCCTGGAACATAGTATTTGTACCTGGATAGAGAACTGGCTAAAAGATAGACTACAAAGAGTGGTGGTAAATGGAACATTTTCTAATTGGACCAGTGTTGTTAGTGGAGTACCGCAGGGCTCTGTACTAGGTCCCTTGCTTTTCAACTTGTTTATTAATGACCTGGAGGTGGCCATTGAAAGTACTGTTTCTATTTGTGCAGATGAGACTAAATTGTGCAGAACTATAGGTTCCATGCAGGATGCTGCCACTTTGCACAGTGATTTGTCTAAACTGGAAAACTGGGCAGCAAACTGGAAAATGAGCTTCAATGTTGATAAATACAGGTTATGCACTTTGGCAAAAATAATATAAATGCAAGTTCTACACTAAATGGCAGTGTGTTGGGAGTTTCCTTAAATGAGAAGGATCTTGGGGTCTTTGTAGATAACACGTTGTCTAATTCTGGGCAGTGTCATTCTGTGGCTACTAAAGCAAATAAAGTTCTTGTATAAAAAAGGGCATTAACTCAAGGGATGAAACATAATTGTGTCTCTTTATAGGTCCCTGGTGAGGCCTCATCTGGAGTATGGGGGCAGTTTTGGACTCCAGTCCTTAAGAGGGATATAAATGAGCTGGAGAGAGTGCAGAGACTAAGTGCAACTAAACTGGTTAGAGGGAGGGAAGAGTTAAATTATGAGGGGAGACTGACAAGGTTGGGGTTGTTTTCTCTGGGGGAAAAAAGGCGCTTGTGAGGGGACATGATTAGACTTTACAAGTACATTAGAGGACATTATAGACAAATAGCAGGGGACCTTTTTACCCATAAAGAGAATCACGTACCAGAGGCCCCTCCCCTTCAGACTAGAGGAAAAGAAGTTTCATTTAAAGGAACAGAGTAGGGGGTTCATCACAGTGAGGACAGTGAGGTTGGGGAATACACTGCCGGGTGATGATTCAGTTAATGACTATAAGAGGGACTTGGATGATTTCTTGGACAGACATAATACAAAGGCTATTGTGATACTAAACTCTATAGTTAGTATAGATATGGGTATATATCATTTATGTGACAGTAGGGAGGGGTGTGTGTATGGGGCTGGGTTTTACTTTGGAGGGGTTGGACTTGATGGACTTTGTCTTTTTTCAACCCAATTTAACTATGTAACTGTGTAACTAGGAGAATAAAGAGGAGGAGTAAGGAGAGGAGGTTTAATAGTTTAGAAAGTGGGTCCCTGGTATAAGGTTTTGTGGTGGACCCCTGGCATCCCAGTGCCACAATCCCCATCATTCACAAGATGATCCGAACTACAAACTTAAGCAAATATATCTGGTTTATTAGTCAAGTCCCAGACCAGGTTCTCTAGTGTTTAATGTTCCAGCCCTGGGCTCAGTTCAACCCATTGTTATCCTTTAAGTGACATTTATTTTGCCACTGAAGACTGAACCCCGCTAAAGGAGTTGTTTACTTTTGAGTTAACTTTTCCTATGATGTAGAGAGGGATATTCCGAGACAATTTGCAATTGGTTTTCATTTTTAATTATTTGTGTTTTTTTATTTAGGTTTTTATTTAGCAGCTCTCCAGTTTGCAGTTTCAGCAATCTGGTTGCTAGGGTCCAGATTCCCCTAGCAACCCTACACTGATTGGAATAAGAGACTGGAATATGAATAGGAGAGGCCTGAATAGAAAGATGAGGAATAAAAAGAAACAATAACAATATATTTGTAGCCTTACAGAGCATTTGTTTTTTTAGATGGGGTCAGTGAAAGCTGATGACAAAAATTATAAAAAAAAAAAAAAAATGAAGACCAATAGAAAAGTTGCTTAGAATAGAATGAGCCATTCTATAACATACTAAAAGTCAACTGAAAGGTGTATCTCCCCTTTAATACTCCTCCATGTCCCCATTATATACACAGTGAGCGCAACGTGACTGCCCCCAGAGGACACTCAGTGAAGTGCAGGAGCCAATCACAGAGCGGCGCTATCAGTCATTACCTCGCAGGGGAAATCGCTTTTGAACCCTGGAAGTAAAGTCCGTGTGCAGCTACGGGTGCCGGTATGGCTCAAGGCGTCAGGGCTGAAGGAAAAGGCAGAGCCCAGCAACTCGGGTCCATCAGCGGCAGCGGCCAGTAATGGGAAAGACCCATCCGGCGAAATCGCGTCTAACAACCAAACTTATGTGCCATCTCAACCAAACATGACGTCACTGGCAGAGAAATTCTCTCTTTCACCGGGACCCGAGTATAAATCCGCTGTATTTACATCATCGAGAGAAGAAGACAAACCACGCGAGACACACTGTCTCCAGCCCAGACACCCGCCCTTCCGTGCTCCACTCACTCACTACAGTCTGCCCACCAATGTTATGGCTGCGCCTCTATCAGTGACAGTTCTCTACTGAAACCAGTCATTTCATTGGTTCACGGTCACTAGGCGGAACTCAAAAGCGTCACAGGAAGAATCCCAGGTACCGCCCCAGGGGCGGAGCTGAGAAATGTCAATTCCTCTCCCCCCATCCACAGCCCAGAATAGAGCAGAAGTGTGAAGGGAAAACTGTGAGAAATATACTGCGATAGGTGTTCTGTGTGTTCTGCTCCCTTATCCCTGACATTCCCATCCCCCGTACTCACATCTCCTGCCTCATCTACTGGGTAAGTCATTTTCCCTCCTCCTCCTCCTGTACTGTCTGTGGGACTGGGGCTTAATCCTGCTGCAGGAACTGATAGAGAGGGGAGACTGGGGGTTAATCCTGCTGCAGGGACTGATAGAGAGGGGAGACTGGGGCTTAATCCTGCTGCAGGGACTGATAGAGAGGGGAGACTGGGGCTTAATCCTGCTGCAGGGACTGATAGAGAGGGGAGACTGGGGGTTAATCCTGCTGCAGGGACTGATAGAGAGGGGAGACTGGGGTTAATCCTGCTGCAGGGACTGATAGAGAGGGGAGACTGGGGGTTAATCCTGCTGCAGGGACTGATAGAGAGGGGAGACTGAGGGTTAATCCTGCTGCAGGGACTGATAGAGAGGGGAGACTGGGGCTTAATCCTGCTGCAGGGACTGATAGAGAGGGGAGACTGGGGGTTCATCCTGCTGCAGGGACTGATAGAGAGGGGAGACTGGGGGTTAATCCTGCTGCAGGGACTGATAGAGAGGGGAGACTGGGGGTTAATCCTGCTGCAGGGACTGATAGAGAGGGGAGACCGGGGGTTAATCCTGCTGCAGGGACTGATAGAGAGGGGAGACTGGGGGTTAATCCTGCTGCAGGGACTGATAGAGAGGGGAGACTGGGGGTTAATCCTGCTGCAGGGACTGATAGAGAGGGGAGACTGGGGGGTTAATCCTGCTGCAGGGACTGATAGAGAGGGGAGGCTGGGGGTTAATCCTGCTGCAGGGACTGATAGAGAGCGGAGACTGGGGGTTAATCCTGCTGCAGGGACTGATAGAGAGGGGAGACTGGGGGTTAATCCTGCTGCAGGGACTGATAGAGAGGGGAGACTGGGGGTTAATCCTGCTGCAGGGACTGATAGAGAGGGGAGACTGAGGGTTAATCCTGCTGCAGGGACTGATAGAGAGGGGAGACTGGGGCTTAATCCTGCTGCAGGGACTGATAGAGAGGGGAGACTGGGGCTTAATCCTGCTGCAGGGACTGATAGAGAGGGGAGACTGGGGGTTCATCCTGCTGCAGGGACTGATAGAGAGGGGAGACTGGGGGTTAATCCTGCTGCAGGGACTGATAGAGAGGGGAGACTGGGGGTTAATCCTGCTGCAGGGACTGATAGAGAGGGGAGACTGGGGGTTAATCCTGCTGCAGGGACTGATAGAGAGGGGAGACTGGGGGTTAATCCTGCTGCAGGGACTGATAGAGAGGGGAGACTGGGGGTTAATCCTGCTGCAGGGACTGATAGAGAGGGGAGACTGGGGGGTTAATCCTGCTGCAGGGACTGATAGAGAGGGGAGGCTGGGGGTTAATCCTGCTGCAGGGACTGATAGAGAGCGGAGACTGGGGGTTAATCCTGCTGCAGGGACTGATAGAGAGGGGAGACTGGGGGTTAATCCTGCTGCAGGGACTGATAGAGAGGGGAGACTGGGGGTTAATCCTGCTGCAGGGACTGATAGAGAGGGGAGACTGGGGGTTAATCCTGCTGCAGGGACTGATAGAGAGGGGAGACTGGGGGTTAATCCTGCTGCAGGGACTGATAGAGAGAGGAGACTGGGGGTTAATCCTGCTGCAGGGACTGATAGAGAGGGGAGACTGGGGGTTAATCCTGCTGCAGGGACTGATAGAGAGGGGAGACTGGGGGTTAATCCTGCTGCAGGGACTGATAGAGAGGGGAGAATGGGGCTTAATCCTGCTGCAGGGACTGATAGAGAGGGGAGACTGGGGGTTAATCCTGCTGCAGGGACTGATAGAGAGGGGAGACTGGGGGTTAATCCTGCTGCAGGGACTGATAGAGAGGGGAGACTGGGGGTTAATCCTGCTGCAGGGACTGATAGAGAGGGGAGACTGGGGGTTAATCCTGCTGCAGGGACTGATAGAGAGGGGAGACTGGGGGTTAATCCTGCTGCAGGGACTGATAGAGAGGGGAGACTGGGGCTTAATCCTGCTGCAGGGACTGATAGAGAGGGGAGACTGGGGGTTAATCCTGCTGCAGGGACTGATAGAGAGGGGAGACTGGGGGTTAATCCTGCTGCAGGGACTGATAGAGAGGGGAGACTGGGGGTTAATCCTGCTGCAGGGACTGATAGAGAGGGGAGACTGGGGGTTAATCCTGCTGCAGGGACTGATAGAGAGGGGAGACTGAGGGTTAATCCTGCTGCAGGGACTGATAGAGAGGGGAGACTGGGGCTTAATCCTGCTGCAGGGACTGATAGAGAGGGGAGACTGGGGGTTCATCCTGCTGCAGGGACTGATAGAGAGGGGAGACTGGGGGTTAATCCTGCTGCAGGGACTGATAGAGAGGGGAGACTGGGGGTTAATCCTGCTGCAGGGACTGATAGAGAGGGGAGACCGGGGGTTAATCCTGCTGCAGGGACTGATAGAGAGGGGAGACTGGGGGTTAATCCTGCTGCAGGGACTGATAGAGAGGGGAGACTGGGGGTTAATCCTGCTGCAGGGACTGATAGAGAGGGGAGACTGGGGGGTTAATCCTGCTGCAGGGACTGATAGAGAGGGGAGGCTGGGGGTTAATCCTGCTGCAGGGACTGATAGAGAGCGGAGACTGGGGGTTAATCCTGCTGCAGGGACTGATAGAGAGGGGAGACTGGGGGTTAATCCTGCTGCAGGGACTGATAGAGAGGGGAGACTGGGGGTTAATCCTGCTGCAGGGACTGATAGAGAGGGGAGACTGAGGGTTAATCCTGCTGCAGGGACTGATAGAGAGGGGAGACTGGGGCTTAATCCTGCTGCAGGGACTGATAGAGAGGGGAGACTGGGGCTTAATCCTGCTGCAGGGACTGATAGAGAGGGGAGACTGGGGGTTCATCCTGCTGCAGGGACTGATAGAGAGGGGAGACTGGGGGTTAATCCTGCTGCAGGGACTGATAGAGAGGGGAGACTGGGGGTTAATCCTGCTGCAGGGACTGATAGAGAGGGGAGACTGGGGGTTAATCCTGCTGCAGGGACTGATAGAGAGGGGAGACTGGGGGTTAATCCTGCTGCAGGGACTGATAGAGAGGGGAGACTGGGGGTTCATCCTGCTGCAGGGACTGATAGAGAGGGGAGACTGGGGGGTTAATCCTGCTGCAGGGACTGATAGAGAGGGGAGGCTGGGGGTTAATCCTGCTGCAGGGACTGATAGAGAGCGGAGACTGGGGGTTAATCCTGCTGCAGGGACTGATAGAGAGGGGAGACTGGGGGTTAATCCTGCTGCAGGGACTGATAGAGAGGGGAGACTGGGGGTTAATCCTGCTGCAGGGACTGATAGAGAGGGGAGACTGGGGGTTAATCCTGCTGCAGGGACTGATAGAGAGGGGAGACTGGGGGTTAATCCTGCTGCAGGGACTGATAGAGAGAGGAGACTGGGGGTTAATCCTGCTGCAGGGACTGATAGAGAGGGGAGACTGGGGGTTAATCCTGCTGCAGGGACTGATAGAGAGGGGAGACTGGGGGTTAATCCTGCTGCAGGGACTGATAGAGAGGGGAGAATGGGGCTTAATCCTGCTGCAGGGACTGATAGAGAGGGGAGACTGGGGGTTAATCCTGCTGCAGGGACTGATAGAGAGGGGAGACTGGGGGTTAATCCTGCTGCAGGGACTGATAGAGAGGGGAGACTGGGGGTTAATCCTGCTGCAGGGACTGATAGAGAGGGGAGACTGGGGGTTAATCCTGCTGCAGGGACTGATAGAGAGGGGAGACTGGGGGTTAATCCTGCTGCAGGGACTGATAGAGAGGGGAGGCTGGGGGGTTAATCCTGCTGCAGGGACTGATAGAGAGGGGAGGCTGGGGGTTAATCCTGCTGCAGGGACTGATAGAGAGCGGAGACTGGGGGTTAATCCTGCTGCAGGGACTGATAGAGAGGGGAGACTGGGGGTTCATCCTGCTGCAGGGACTGATAGAGAGGGGAGACTGGGGGTTAATCCTGCTGCAGGGACTGATAGAGAGGGGAGACTGGGGGTTAATCCTGCTGCAGGGACTGATAGAGAGGGGAGACTGGGGGTTAATCCTGCTGCAGGGACTGATAGAGAGAGGAGACTGGGGGTTAATCCTGCTGCAGGGACTGATAGAGAGGGGAGACTGGGGGTTAATCCTGCTGCAGGGACTGATAGAGAGGGGAGACTGGGGGTTAATCCTGCTGCAGGGACTGATAGAGAGGAGAGACTGGGGGTTAATCCTGCTGCAGGGACTGATAGAGAGGGGAGACTGGGGGTTAATCCTGCTGCAGGGACTGATAGAGAGGGGAGACTGGGGGTTAATCCTGCTGCAGGGATTGATAGAGAGCGGAGACTGGGGGTTAATCCTGCTGCAGGGACTGATAGAGAGCGGAGACTGGGGGTTAATCCTGCTGCAGAGGAGACTGGAGCCGTATCAATATATTAGTCTGACTCTGTGGCAATGATTCTGGGCCCCACAGAAAAATGATTTTAGCCCTTCCCTAAACTTTGAGAACAAGAAATTATTCATGAAATGACTTCATCCCACAGACCCCCAGGAGTAGTCACAGTTGCTCTGCTTCCCCTGGTTATGGATAACTGAACATAAGCGCCACCCCCAGATTTCTTTCCTCCAGTGAAGCTCCAGCTCGTACAATAGGAGCCTAGAGGGTTTGCCCATTGCAGAGGTTTATACTCAATGTTGTTTTGTACATACAGGCCTATCATAAACATCTCTGGCTCCTCAGAGAGAGGGTCAATGTGGAACAAGTATCCCCGCCCTGCGTGCACAGCCAGAGGAGCCCCGTGCAGAACCAACATGGAGTCGTTTATATTCTGTAAGTGGATATTTACCTGGGTGAGAAAATATTAAAGGGATACTGTCATGGGCAAAAATGTTTTTTTCCAAAACACATCAGTTAATAGTGCTGCTCCAGCAGAATTCTGCACTGAAATCCGTTTCTCAAAAGAGCAAACTCATTTTTTTATATTTAATTTTGAAATCTGACATGGGGCTAGACATATTGTCAATTTCCCAGCTGCCCCAAGTCATGTGACTTGTGCTCTGATAATTTGGTCCTTTATGGGAATGGAGATGCTGGGTGTTTTGGAGGGGGTGTGGGATGGGGTGGGCTGTTCCTATTTTACATGAATGGATTCCATCAGTAACAGTCAAATGCTCCCCCTAAAGAGATCTGAAAATTTGTTATACAGGAGTATTGTCTGTGTATTGTGACCACTAGTATTATCACTGCTCTGGTGACATTAGACAATCTCTCATGTTGTTCCTACTTGTTCCCAGCAACTCCGGAGATTAAAATAAGGAGGATAGAGGTGAAGCTGGAGAATGAAGAGCCGGACACTAAGCACCTTGTGATCCCAATGAAGAGAGAAATGGATTCTGTGTCTGGTGAGTAATATTTTATATATCAGGAACCATCTTGGTATGTGCAGCACTGGGGTCTCAAGGGGAATGCGCACCTTTATATTCATTTAAGTTTGTTATAGATGCACCTATTCTAAGCAACGTTTCAATTGGTCTTTTTCAATACCGGCCGAATTCGTACAACTCGTGTGGAACACTTGTGTGTGGAACTGACTTAAATGAAGAGCCGAGAGGGGGGAGGGCAGGTATGACTGAAGCGTTCAAATACATGGAGAGAATTAAGAGAGATCAGGAGAAATTGTTATTCAGAAGCCCACGCTGGCTAGAAACACAGTATGAAGTTGGAGGGATTTATCCTGGAAGAGACCATAAGTATAATGAGAATATCCCTAACCTACTTACAGTAAATTTCTTATAGTCCTGACAATACACATGGGTATTATTGCCCCGTCCAGACAAGGAGGTGGGACCTATATACCAAAGCCAATCAAAATTAATCAATAAAACCATATGACTTCCTCCACACCAGTCTTATACATTTGCCTTATGAGCACAGGAACCAAATAAATTGGGATGGCCCTAACAGAGGGCCAGCTGCCACACAAGCAAAAAAAAAAGCCCAACTGAGGGTCAATGGCTACACAAGCCAAACAAAGGCCCAACCCAAGGCAAAAAAAAACGCCTAATCGAGGGCCAGCGGCCATCGAAAGCCACAAAAAGGCCTAACTGAGCCAAAAAAAAAAGCCTGACTGAGCCAAAAAGGCCTAACCGAGCCAAAAAAAGGCCTAACCAAGCCCAAAAAAGCCTAATAGAGCTAAAAAAAGGCCTTACTGTGCCAAAAAAAGGCCTAACAGAGCCAAAAAGGCCTAACCAAGCCAACAAAAAGGCCTAACCGAGCTAAAAAAAAGTCTAACTTAGCCAAGAAAAGGCCTAACCGAGGGCCAGTGGCCACACAAGCCAAAAAAGGCCTAACTGAGCCAAAAAAAAGGCCCAACCGAGCCAAAAATAAGGCCCAACCGAGCCAAAAAAAAAGCCTAACCAAGCCAAAAAAGGCCCAACCGAGCCAAAAAAGGTCTAACCAAGTGCCAGTGGCCATGCAAGCCAAAAAAAGCCTAACTGTGGGCCAACAGCTACATGAATCAAACAAAGGCCCAACAAAGCCAAAAAAAAAGGCCTAACCGAGGGCCAGTGGCCACTTGAGCCCTCATCCCTCTGCATCCACACAGAAGTAAAAAAATAAATAAATTAAAAGACAAAAAAAACCAAAAAACTTGTATCACTTCCATCTACGTTCATAAAATGGTGAGGAGGGAGATCCTATCAAAACAAATAACACTGGTGAGGAGGAAGTCATGTGATCTTATAGATTATGATTCAATTTGATTGGCTTTGGTATATATAGGTCCTGCCTCCTTGTCTGGGCCGGGCAATAATACCCATGTGTATTGACATGGAGGGAAGCAGAAAGAAATGAGAACTTCACTTACCACTTACGGTAATTTCCTTTTCTTCTAGTCCCGACATGTCAGCACAGGGTTTCCCATCCCAATTTATTTGGTTATTAGGAAAATGCAAAACCTCTAACTGCTCTGACCCCTTCTCACTGGCAGGTTACACAGATAATGAGGCAGAAATATTACAGATAAAGGTAGAAGAAGAGGAACTGGAAGTGTTGCCCATAATACATAACGGTAAGTTGTCTTTTGGGAACAGCCAATAGCGTAAGGGAATGAAATTATGATTTATATGTATATTGCCATGGCTGAGGCATTGCCTAAAGACAAAACCAGCCTGATACAGCAGGTGCTTTCTCTAGTGGCCAAAATACACACAGAGATTATTGTGATATGGGCCTGTCCTTCTCCCCCACCTGACCATGGGAAAGAGAACAGCACAGGAGCAGAATATCAGGTTTGCAGCAGGGTACCTGGGGGAGAGATTAACCAGAAAAAAAGAAAGAAAAAGTATGACCCATAGTTTTGCACCTTCCCACTCTTTTAATCTGAGGTCCCAATGACAGGAAAATAAATAAAACCTAACTTTTATTATTAACCTCTAAAATTGTTACCAAACGAAAAAAAGCATATATTACATTTAATAAAAACAAGGTTAGGTGGAATAGACACAAAGTCAGCAGCTACTAAACGGTTTTCAAAAATTGAGATAGTTCTATGGGTTTCAATTGACAGTAAAGACTGTTTCCCCACGTCTAACTCAATCAGCAGCAAGGTGCCCGTGATCAGCGATATATTGGCGGACAGAATGGACCCGAGTGGTATCACAGGTCACTCAGTAACCTAATATTGGGTTAAGCCAGAGTGTGGCAACACACAGATCAAAATGCCTGTACTTGTGTACATATGTGTGAAGGGGAAGTTGACCTAAACGTCAGCTTGAGTAAGGTTGCAACGAGGGGGGACTAATCGGTCCAATATTCTACACCCTCCCAAACCTTCCTTAGCAACAACGCCTTCCTATATCGAGGCTGTAGGGAAGTGGGGGCGTAATCAATGAAGGAACAAACCTTCCAATGTCAAATACAGAGTCCTCCCACACCACCCTTCCTTAACCGTTCGCCCGGAGAACTGAGCGCTGTTATCCGACTAGCGCCATAGATCGAGCCCACAGCAATGTGCCATAGCACACCAAGCCCCCCTTCCGACCTTCCACCTGTTCGCCCACCAGTCTCTGCAGATAACCGTCCCTGCCTAACAATTTAAAATTTAGGCGCTTCCTTCAATTATAATTTTAAATTGTTAGGCAGGGACGGTTATCTGCAGAGACTGGTGGGCGAACAGGTGGAAGGTCGGAAGTAGGGATGCACCGAATCCACTATTTTGGATTCACCCGAACCCCCGAATCCTTGGCGATTCGGCCGAATACCGAACCAAATCCAAACCATAATTTGCATATGTAAATTAGGGGTGGGAAGGGGAAAACATTTTTAACTTCCTTGTTTTGTGACAAAAAGTCACTCAATTTCCCTCTCTGCCCCTAATTTGCATATGTAAATTAGGGTTCGGATTCGGCTCGGCCGGGCAGAAGGATTCGGCCGAATCCGAATCCAGCTGAAAAAGGCCGAATCCCGAACCGAATCCTGGATTCGGTGCATCCCTAGTCGGAAGGGGGGCTTGGTGTGCTACAGCACATTGCTGTGGGCTCAATCTATGGCGCTAGTCGGATAACAGCGCTCAGTTCTCCGGGCAAACGGTTAAGGAAGGGTGGTGTGGGAGGACTCTGTATTTGACATTGGAAGGTTTGTTCCTTCATTGATTACGCCGCCACTTTCCTACAGCCTCGATATAGGAAGGCGTTGTTGCTAAGGAAGGTTTGGGAGGGTGTAGAATATTGGACCGATTAGTCCCCCCTCGTTGCAACCTTACTCAAGCTGACGTTTAGGTCAACTTCCCCTTCACACATATGTACACAAGTACAGGTATTTTGATCTGTGTGTTGCCACACTCTGGCTTAACCCAATATTAGGTTACTGAGTGACCTGTGATACCACTCGGGTCCATTCTGTCCGCCAATATATCGCTGATCACGGGCACCTTGCTGCTGATTGAGTTAGACGTGGGGAAACAGTCTTTACTGTCAATTGAAACCCATAGAACTATCTCATTTTTGAAAACCGTTTAGTAGCTGCTGACTTCGTGTCTATTCCACCTAACCTTGTTTTTATTAAATGTAATATATGCTTTTTTCGTTTGGTATCAATTTTACAGGTTAATAATAAAAGTTAGGTTTTATTTATTTTCCTGTCATTGGGACCTCAGATTAAAAGAGTGGGAAGGTGCAAAACTATGGGTCATACTTTTTCTTTCTCTTTTTCTGGTTAATCATATACGATATTTGACCTTGCACACCACCATTTTGGACTAAATCTCTTTCAATGGATGGTGCTACCTATCTTCTTTTTTATTTTGTATACCTGGGGGAGAGAAATGTTGTCCTGTACTAGTGGCTAATGCAAGTGTGCGTAGGGTTCATCTGAAGGGGACTTACACTATAAGCTATTTGCTGTTAATAATCCATATTTTATAAATGTGTAAATGTATTAAAAGGAGATATTTTTTCCCTCCGAGTGCAGAGAAGGACAACTATCAAGGGCCAGTGATGAGGAAGCAAAGGCAGAGAGTGGTTGGCACGTCAGGAAGGGCTGCCCGATTCTCTTCTGGGGAGAACAATGCGCTGATGGGCCGGATTGTGCAGCATTACGACTACATTATTGGGAAGGGGGCGGCCCGGACCCCCGCCTGCAGGAAGAAAGCAATATGGGGGGAGATAAGAGACGCTGTGAATTCTGTCAGCAATTTTCAGCGTTCGGATTGCCAATTGCAAAAAGCGCTACCAGGACATTAAACGTCTCCTGAAGAAGAAGCTCTCGGCTGCCAGGAAACAGATCAGAGGTTCAGGCGGGGCCCCACCTCAATACTTGGGCTTGTTCCCTTATGAAGAACAACTGCATCAACTGCTGGGCCCAGAGCTGGAGGGAGGAGACCGGGACATGGATCACCCTGGTAAGTACGGCAACAGGAATCCGCAGCCTGAAGCACTTTACATGTTGCTGAACTACAACTCCCAGCATTCACAATAACCTTCTCATAGGTAAATTCTGTACATTTGTGTCTGTCCTAGGGGGATGCCGTCATTCTGTCCCTTTGATAATACCATACGGTGCTGTCATCTACAATTAGGGATGCACCAAATCCAGGTTTCGGATTCTGCCATTTTCAGCAGGATTCGAATTCGGCTGAATCCTTGTGCCTGGCCGAACCGAAAAACGGGAAGGGAAATCACGTGCCTTTTCGTTACAAAAGAAAAATTTGTTCCACTTTTTCCTTTCCTGCCTGCCTAACCCTAATTTACATATGCAAATTCAGATTCAGGTTTGGCCAGGCACAAGGGTTCGGCCGAATCCTGCTGAAAAATGCGTAACCAAATAGTGGATTCGGTGCATCCCTATCTACAATAGAGAATCTGAAGTTGCTTAGAGCAAAGGGTCTGACGTGATATATTTTCACCAACAGAAGTCGGAGGGCCCTCAACACGTTCTCGTGCAAGAATTCACCACAAGTCACAAACAGGAGGAACATCGGCTCAGTGCGCACCCTCAGATCCACTGTCTCCCCTGGGGCCAGATGCCGAGGCTTTTGAAGTAGACGAATCTTCCTCTGAAGATCCCTGTAAGTCAAAGTCTGTCAATTTTAATAAATAGTTTAAACCCCACTTGAAGGTCCGACCTTTGGCCAAACCCCCCTCGAATGTCGAGCTTTTGGTGAGGTCCGACCTTAGCTCATGAAATGGATCAAGATCCATTGGATCAAGATTCAGCAGAATCCAAGAGGGAAAGTTGTGCTCAACACTATTTTTTAAAACCATTAGGCGGGGGTGCAATGAGGCTGTGACCACAAAATACATATAGACAAATACAAGAGTCCTCTGCACTCAACCCATTATCAATATATTTAAGACAGAGACATTTTGTGCATACTGCCTAATGGTTTTAAAAATTAGTGGTGAGCACAACTTTCCCTTGTTTGTTATAGTTATACAGGAGCAGTGACCAGCTCCATGTTGTAAGCTCCCACCCTTCCCAGCTATAGTCAGGTGATCCCACTGGTGTCTAATAAAAGGGCAGCCAAGTATGGGGGTTTACTTTGAAAGCAGCAAGTAAGTTGCAGGTAAAACTTAGTCCCTTTGTAAAATGTATAATGAAGCAATAGAATTCTTAATGAATCAGATAAAATTGAGAATAGGACTGGCCAGATATGGGATGACTTTGATGTAGTTGTTCAGCTTAAATATATTGCAATATATGGACAAACAATCCTGTTTTGTTTAAAGGGTAAGGCATTTTTCAGTAGCAGTAGCACAAAATGTCTCTGTCTTAAATATATTGATAATGGGTTGAGTGCAGAGGACTCTTGTATTTGTCTATATGTATTTTGTGGTCACACCCTCATTGCCCCCCGCCTAATGGTTTTAAAAATTAGTGGTGAGCACAACTTTCCCTTGTTTGTTATTGTATAGGAGATAGCCAGGGAGGAGAAGTCTAAACCAACCGCGACAGCATTTCGGCAGGTTTTATTCTCCGCACCAGTATTATATAATATGCTATTATCACATTTTATTATTTTGTTGTATTCCAGCCCTCTGTGTTCCTGCAGGATTTGCCCAAATCTCTGAGCCTCTGGCTGATATAGATTCAGCCTCCAACTTCTCAAGTAAGTGTAAATATTCTTGTCTCATATTATCAGTAATGGTGTCACGTCATTTCCTGTGTTCGTTCCCAGGAAGTTCTTTTGTCGCTGTGCATGCTGGGTATTGATGTTCAGTGGATATTCCGTGTTCCCGTAGGTGACGCTGAGTCAAACAAAAGAAGGTTACGAGTAGTAGACACGGCAGATACACAATCAACGTTGGCTCCTCTACTTCTCCCCAAGCGTTCTTCTGTGAGGTCAGAAACATCGGTGGAACAGTCGCCCGTAACATTGCAGAGGACGGTAGAAAGCGTGGCAGCCCCAAGCCATTGGTTCAATGAATTGCAAGCTCCACCCCCGCCAGAGCCACAGGAAGAGACTCAGAATTCCCGCAAAGGCATGGACGCTCTCATCCGCGAGGTGCGACTCCTGAGGGAGGGCCAGGAACGATTCTTATCTCACCACCTGCAGCTGATGGAGCAACAAAATCAAATCTTCAGGCAAATGATGAATCTTGTTGCTGTGTTGGCTCCCATCCCCTGTGCACAACCCCAGCACCCCAATTCTACAGTTGAGGGGGATCCTATATTTTTAGAAAGGAGAGCACATTACCCATCTGTGGCTGAAGAAGAATGCAGGAACTTTAAGCAAAAGTAGGACTACGCTCCCGATATCGCCATAATTCTCATCAAGATTGTTCCTAGCGCTGTATTCAGAATTTGTATCCCTGTCCATCGGGGATTCTCAGGCCAGAATGAAGCCGAGGTCAGAGTTGAACCCTGGTTTTCAAGTTCACTGCCTTTGTCTCTTTGCTTCCATAATGCTGCCATACTGTTCCTTTTCTGGTTGGAAGAGCCATTAATAACCTTGATAGTGGTGGGAATTTTACAGACCCTGCTGCTGATGTCTCGTCATTTTTATTTCTTATATGATATTAAATTTGTTTTAATTTAAAGGGGTGGTTCACCTTCAAAGGGGTTGTTTGTCTTTAAATGAACTCTTAGTATGATGCAGAGAGGCAAATTCTGACACAATTTGTAATTGGTTTTCATTTTGTATTATTTGTGGTTTTTGACTTATTTTGCTTTTTATTCAGCAGCTCTCTAATTTACAATTTCAGCCATCTGGTTGCTAGGGTCTGAACAACCCTAGCAACCATGCTCTGATTTAAATAAGAGACTAGAATATAAAAAAGGAGAGACATGAATAGAAAGATCAGTAATAAAAAGTAACTATAACAATACATTTGTAGCCTTAAAAAGCATTTGTTTTTTACATGGGGTCAGTGACCCCCCCCCCCCATTTGAAAGCTGGAAAGAGTCAGTAAAGAAAGGCAAATAATTAAACTATACAGAAATCAATAATGAAGTCTAGTTGAAAAGTTTCTTCGAATAAGCCATTCTAAAAATAATTTTAAGGTGAACCACCCCTTTAAGTTAACTTTTAGTATGTTAAAGAATTCTCAGCAACTTTTCAACTAGTCTCCATTATTTATTTTTTATCGTTTTTTAATTATTTGCCCCTTTCTTCTGAATCTTTTCAGTTTTCAAATGGGGATCAGTGACCCCATGTAAAAAACAAATGCTCTGTAAGGCTACAAATGTATTGTTATTGCTACTTTTTATTACTCCTCTTTCTATTCAGGCCTCTCCTATTCATATTCCAGTCTCTTATTCAAATCAGTGCATGGTTGCTAGGGGAATTTGGACCCTAGCAACCAGACAGCAGAAATTACAAACTGGAGAGCTGCTGAATAAAAAGCTAAATAAGTAAAAAACCACAAATAATATAAAATGAAAACCAATTACAATTAAATATCTGTCACTACATCACACTAACAGTTAACTGAAAAGTGAACAACCCCTTAAACGCTCTAATGTTGCTTAAACGAGACCTATACAGGTATTGTGTAAGTGAAACCTAACCTTGTAGGTAATATTGATTAATATGAGGTGCCGGTTTCACTAAAATTTTATATTATCTTTAAAAACGGCCCCTTTTTTAGAGCTCCCCATAGATCTGCTACAGTCGCTGTCCCTGTTTAACTGAACATGGTGAGAGAAGTTGAAGAATTATTCAAAAGTTATTTCCCAACTAGAAATGACAGGTAAGTGCCAAAACAAAAGGAATTAAAGGGCATGTAAAGGCAAAAAAAATAAAATCCCCCCTTTAATGAAAAAGAAACCTATCTCCAATATACTTTAATTAAACAACGTTTACTGTTTTTATAAGAAACCTGACTGTATGCAGTGAAATTCTCCCTTCATTTACTGCTGTGGATAGGAATTGTCAGACGGTCCCTAACTGCTCTGTAGTGAAACAATCATACTTATGAACAGCAGGGGGAGCCCCCGCCTTACTTCCCAGCCATGCAGAACTCAAGCAGCTTTGTTTGTTTCCCTGTAGAGCAGTCGGCGACTGTGTAGAGATTTGTATTGGATTTTATTTTTGCCTTTACATCCCCTTTACTGTTTCCAACTCCAGCTGCAGGGACAAAGATCATGGAGGCAGATTTAAACAGATAAACTGGGATTCTATTTGGAGGATTATTTTGCTGCAGCCACTGGTTCTGCAGAGTTGGAGAAAGTTTCTATTAAACAATACAAAAACTATAAAATCCACATTAGATTACATGACAACACAGGACCCAGTGCAGTCTGTATATTCTGATTATTAATCAGTCTTGTGTATCGGCTTCTGGCAGATATTATTTGACTTGTGCTGTTTTGATCATTTATGATGATCCCTAAGCAGCCCAGATCACACTGAGCATGTGCACAGTCTTGGTCTTGCAAAGGTGTATAACAAAGTTACAAGATGGTGACCCCTGTGGCCAACTTTGAAAGCATAAATCATTTGTTTGATTAGGCTTGTGGTGCAGTAAGTTCATGTTTATGTTTAGTATACAAAATACAGCATTTCTAGCCTTATTCTATTTTACACTTTACTTCCACTTTAAAGGAAAACTATACCCCTCAAACAATGTAGGTCTCTATAAAAAGATATATACATAACAATTCATATGTAAAACCCTGCTTCATGTAAATAAACCATTTTCATAATAATATAATTTTTTAGTAGTATGTGCCATTGGGTAATCATAAATAGAAAATTACCATTTTAAAAAATAAGGGCCGCCCCCTGAGATCGTAAGATTCACTGTGCACACAAAAAACCATACATGTTAGATCACATGAGCCAATTAACAGACAGAGTTGTATCTTTTGCTTCCACACTTCTTCCTGTTACAGTCAGAGCTGCAGTATTTCTGGTCAGGTGATCTCTTCCTGTTACAGTTAGAGCTGCAGTATTTCTGGTCAGGTGATCTCTTCCTGTTACAGTTAGAGCTGCACCAAATCCAGGATTCGGTTTGGGAAACGGCCGAATCCTTCTGCCCGGCCACAGGGCCGCCACCAGGGGGTCACGGGGGGGGGGACAGTTGTCCCGGCCCGCAGGATTTTGTGTTTAAGAGGGGGCCCGGCCATGCTTCACTTACTTGATTAGCCGGGCCCCCTGCTTTCATGCTGTCAGCTTCATAAAATAGGAGACTGCAGCTCTGTGCACGGAAGCTTTTCTCTTATTAAGATTTCCTGTACCCTCATTGGTCCTTTAAGAATAAGTCCTGGTAAATCTGCATTGGGATTGGATGCCCTTATCCAATCCGTGCACAGAGCTGCACAGAGCGGTCTGTTAATTGGCTCATGTGACCCAACAAGTATGGTTTGTTTGGTATGTTTGTGTGCACAGTGAATCCTACAATCCCAGGGGGCGGCCCTTATTTTTAAAATTTTCTATTTATGATTAACCAATGGCACATACTACTAAAAAAGTATATTATTATGAAAATGGTTTATTTACAAGAACCAGGGAAACTGACAATATGTCTAGCCCCATGTCAGATTTCAAAATGAAATCTAAAAAAAATCAATTTGCTCTTTTGAGAATTGGATTTCAGTGCAGAATTCTGCTGGAGCAGCTCTATTAAAGGGGTGGTTTACCTATAAGTTGACTTTAAGTATATTATAGAATGGCCAGTTCTAAGCAAAGTTTCATTATTTATTTTTTATAGTTATTTTTAAATATTTGCCGACATTCTTCTGATTTGTCCCAGCTTTGAAATGGGGGTCACTGACGCCATCCAAAAACAAATGCTCTGTAAAGCTACACATTTATAATTATTGCTGCTTTTTTCGACTCGTCTTTCCATTCAGATCCTATTCATATTCCAGTCACTGATTCAAATGAATACATGGTTGCTAGACTAATTCGGACCCTAGCAACCAGACTGCTGAAATTGCAAACTGGAGAGCTGCTGAAGAAAAAGCTAAATAACTCAAAAACCACAAATAATAAAAAGGCAAAACCAATTGCAAATTGTCTTAGAATATCCCTCTCTACATCATATTAAAAGTTAATTCAAAGGTTAACAACTCCTTTAACTGATGCATTTTGAAAAAAAAAAATGTTTTCCCATGACAGTATCCCCGTTTCCCTACTCCATTCATGGGAATTGCCTGACAAGTGCAACAGCCACATCCAGGTAATTGAAATTCAGATGAATGGAGGGGCAATATCAAGTATTTAGTGTTTGGTCCCCAGCCTCATGGTCTACTCAAAATCCCAGGGAGACAAATTTGCTCAATTTGCTGTCCTAAAAACTTTAGCACCATGAGTTAGTGATAAACTCTCTGGACCTTTTCATGGTACAAACACGTTACAACTCTTTTATTGAAACCAACGCGTATTTAAGCGTAAGTTACGCTGATATAACAGAGAACTTGTGCACAGAACTTCCCCTTGCTTCCATATTGTCATAAAACCCCTCCGCTTCAGCTGTCTGTGGGCCGGCCATATACACCCCAATAAAACAAGCAGATTTGGGGGAAGGCCTGATGTAACGGCAGGTCAGCATCTCCACTGCTAGAAGCACCCCACAAACTCCTCACAGCTTTAGGCTTTTAAACTTTGCCAACTGTTTTGGGACGGCATAACACGTTGCCAAGGGTTCAGAAACGTGGGCACATCATAAAGTGTTTCCAACATTCTGTAGTTCAGCAGGTACATCCCAAGCTTACGTTCTGCACCAATATACCAAGGGGCAACAAACGTGAGCCAAATTCCAGGTAAAACCTCCTCAGCTGTAAGAAATTCCTTCCCCAATTTTACAAAAACATTTTCTGTTCATGAACAAACTACAAGTTTACCCTCATACGGGGTCAAGGGAAAGGTCACCCTAGAGTCCTGCAGAGGGTCAGGTACCTGCAAAAACCTGCGGTTTGTGGGTAGAAGTTCTGGGTGCGGGTAAAGACGCTGGTCAGTGATTGTGGGTCAGGCCGCGGGTCTTCTCAATATCAATTTTTACTCCTTTTTTCTGATCACGCCTACTTCTGATGATGTCACTTCCGGTTTACTATGACAGCACTTCCTGATTCTTGATGGTCAGCGTGTCCGGGTTGCGGATAAGGTACTTGCGGGTTTGGTAGAGGGTCCAATCGGGTAAGAATGCGGGTCTGGGTTGCGGATTGCAGGTTGGAAGGTTGTGGGTACGGGTTCCAAAAAATGTACCCGCGCAGGATTCTACGTCACCCCCTCTTTGCAGTCGGGCTCTATGCACAATTGATCGGACACTGAAATACTCACACACATATAAAACTCAACGACAATTGTTCTGGGGACATAAATTAAGGAATATTAAAGGAACACTGGTCAAAAGATCATCCCGTCAAGGAAAACGTTATCCATATGTGGAAGGTGCTCCCTCTCGTGCAGCTTGCGGTGCTTGTGAAGGTTACACACCAGAGAGAACTTCCTCCCGCATTGGGGGCAGCTGAACGGTTTCTCCCCCGTGTGACTCTTCTGGTGCTTGCGGAGGTCGCTGTTCTCGTAGAAGCTTTTGCCGCACTCCATGCAGATGAACGGCCTCTCCCCCGTGTGGATTTTTTGATGGCTGTGAAGGCTGCTTTTCCGGGAGAAGATTTTGCCGCACTCTTTGCATCGGAACGGCTGCTCGCACGACTGGTTCCTCTCGTGATTGGAAAGGCTGCTCCGCAGAGAGAACTTTCTCCCGCACTGGTTACACTGGAACGGTCTATCCTCTGCGTGCATCATCTGATGGAACTGTAGAGACGGCTCATCCGCAAAATCCATCCCACATTCATGGCATTTGAAAGGTTTCCCTTCAGCGTGGCTGTAACGTTCCCCCTTTGCCCCGAGGGGGTCGCCGACTTCTGAAGAATGCTGAGAAACAATATTGTTTTTCCCCACACACAGGTGCTTTATAAGATCCGTCCTGGTAGAGAAAGTCATTCCACACTTGGAACAAGGGAAATGTGTAATTTTCCACCTTGTCGAACGCTGCCTGTTTCTTGGGCTCGAGTTTAACTCCGGTTTAGTTTTTTCCCTGGGAAGTGAAAATCCTTGAGATTCGTCGGAGGTTTGGGACGACTCCGGGGTATGTGTGGAAGTCTTGGCTTCAGGAACTTGTAGGTTCAGCTGCGTTAAATCAATCCTGTGCATTCCAAGGTCCCAACTTGCCTTGTGCTCCAAGCAACGCTCTACTGAGAAAAAAAAAACACAAGGGTCAGTAATGTTATGGGTTGGTTAAAACTTTACAGGACTTAAAGGGATACTGTCATGGGAAATTTTTTTTCCCAAATGCATCAGTTAATAGTTCTGCTGCAGCAGAATTCTGCACTGAAATCCGTTTCTCAAAAGAGCAAACTGATTTTTTTCTATTACATATATTTATATATAAATCTGACATGGGGCTAGTCATATTGTCAGTTTCCCAGTTGCCCCCAGTCATGTGACTTGTGCTCTGATAAACGTCAGTCACTGTTTACTGCTGTACTGCAAGTTGTAGTGATATCACCCCTCCCTTCCACCCCCCAGCAGCCAAACAACAGAACAATGGGAAGGTAACCAGATAGCAGCTCCCTAACACAAGATAACAGCTGCCTTGTAGATATAAGAACAGCACTCAATAGTAAAATCCAGGTCCCACTGAGACATATTCAGTTACATTGAGTAGGAGAAACAACAGCCTGCCAGAAAGCAGTTCCATCCTAAAGTGCTGGCTCTTTCTGAAATCACATGACCAGGCAAAATGAGCTGAGATGCACCTACACACCAATATTACAACTAAATACACTTGCTGCTTCAGGAATGACATTTTATATTGTACAGTCAATTATTTGCAGTGTAAACAGTGTCATTTAGAAATAAAAACTACACCATAAAAATCATGACAGAATCTCTTTACAGAACAAGTACATCCAGCCCTGATTCACACAGATATAAACTGCTCTGATTGGATGTGAGCCCCGGAGACAACCAGTTTGAGCAGCCCTATCACCTGCCTGTTATATGAATATTCACAAACAACCAGATCTATGTATGTGTCATAACTGCTATAGTTACTATATAATATGTATATACAGTTTTGTCTATTTACTAGGGATGCACCAAATCCACTATTTTGGATTTGGCCGAACCCCTGAATCCTTCGCAAAAAAGACTCTGGCAAGTACCGAACCGAATCCTAATTTGCATTTGCAAATTGGAGGTGTGAAGGGGAAAACATTTTTTTACCTCCTTGTTTTGCGACAAAAAGTCACGCAATTTCCTTCCCCGACCCTAATTTGCATATGCAGATTAGGATTTGGTTCAGATGGGCAGAAGGATTCGCCGGATCCCAAACTGAAACATGGATTCGGTGCATCCCTACTATTTACTCTTATCCTTTAGTTCTAGGCTACAGTTGAAGGATTCCGTGGGGGGTCATTTAACAACACTGGGCAAATTTGCACCTGGGCAGTTACCCATGACAACCAATCAGATGTTTCCTTTAATTGTTCTACTTGCATTTGGCTCAGGAAAGCCAGCCAATCAAAATGCTTACCCCCTGCTGTAAATGCAATCTCAGATCTTCCCATCGGGTTCGGCTGATGTTCAGAGTCCGGCTCTTCTGTCTCTGATTTTATCTGCAACTTGTTGGGATCCGCCGCATGGAAACCTGTTAATAAGGAACACGCAGCCATAATGATTGCACCGACATAGTATTTTGTTATCCTACTAAATTACTCTATTAGGCTCATGATAGGTGTGGCCCTAAAATACACCCCCTGTGTCCCCCACGAGAGAGAAAATACTATCAATAATTATTTTATTAGCCAGAGGCAAGTTGACTTTGGGGCTCATTTATAAACAGTGGGTACATTTGCTCCTGGGCAGTAACCCATAGCAACCAATCAGTGATTAGCTTTTTCACTCAGCTGTAGGTTGGACAAGGGATACTGCCCAGGTGCAAATTTGCCCAGTGTTTATAAATAGCCCCCCTTTATGTTTTGCAGAAGAATTCGTCTCCCTGGAGACAACGCACTCCCTCAGGTCACTCCCCAATGCTACTGTGAAATGGTTCCATCTGATCTCACACAGTAATTCATGTGATTTCCCCATAATGCATTGTCTAAAATTGCCCCAGGCTTCATACTTCCTCTTCATTCTCACCCTTGATTGACAGTTTGTCATGCATACACAAGGACACGCAGGAAATACATTGAGAGCTCCCTGGTTAATTACCCCGTGCAGCAAGTGCGTTTTCCATTGGCCGAGGATCATCTGCAGAATACGATTCTTCTTTCTCCACCTTTATCGGGAAGAAATCAGTTCCGGCCCCGGGGTAACCTGTTAATAAGGAGCAAAAAGGGTTTGGTAAAAGCGCGCAAGGGGAAATCATGCTCTTGTTCAGGAAAATACATGTAAGAAAGTAATGTTCCTACCAAGGCCGCCAGGAATTGTTCCGCCCATCAAAGATGACTTTGGAGAAGAACCATGGAGATGATCCACCATAGCGTTGTACCACTCAACCAAGGACACCAACTGATCCACATCTCTGGGGCCCCTTTTACCAATCCAAACTTGAATGCTGGAGGGAAGGGATCTGACAAACTTGTCCAGCACAACCCTCTCTATAATCTGGGCAGGTGTAGAGACCTCTGGCTGGAGCCAATTGTTAGCCAGAGACAGCAGGTCATACATCTGAGAGCGGACGGACCTCTCGGAGGAGTAGCTCCAGTTGTGCAAGCACTGCGCATGGCCAGCCAACGTGATCCCCTCACTGGATAGGATTTCTTCTTTGAGTTTAGTGTAGTCTTTGGCATCCTGCTTGCTTAAACCTAAGTATGCCTTCAGGGACTTACCTGACAAATAAGGAGCAATGACTGCAGCCCACTCGTCATGAGGAAGCTTTGAGTGCTCTGCAACCCTCTCAAACACTGCCAGGAAGGTTTCAATATCATCATCCGGGCTCATCTTCTCCAATAGATTCTGCACTGTCTTATAAGCAGAGGTGGTCCTGTACTCCATCACTGCAGGTCTTTTCCAGATCGTCTGCAGCCTCTTCTTCTGCACCACCATGCCCCGCTGCTCCGTCTGAGTGAACCGGTTTTCTATAGGCTCCTGGGCAGCCTTGTCTGTTTCCTGCTGCAGAATCCCAGACTCCATGTCCATCTGCTGCTCTGCTCTCATGTGGTCCTGGTGAGCCTGCTCCTGGGCAGCACAGTTTTGTTGCTGACCTCTCATGACTTCTGATGCAACTGCTGCTGCCCTTGCGTCACTTCCTGGTGTAACTGCTGCTGCCCTTGTGTCACTTCCTGGTGTAACTGCTGCTGCCCTTGTGTCAATTCCTGGTGTAACTGAACTGCTGTTGTCCTTGTGCCACTTCCTGGTGTAACTGCTGCTGCCTTTGTGCCACTTCCTGGTGTAACTGCTACTGTCCTTGCGTCACTTCCTGGTGTAACTGCTGCTGCCCTTGTGCCACTTCCTGGTGTAACTGCTGCTGCCACTTCCTGGTGTAACTGCTACTGTCCTTGCGTCACTTCCTGGTGTAACTGCTACTGTCCTTGCGTCACTTCCTGGTGTAACTGCTACTGTCCTTGCGTCACTTCCTGGTGTAACTGCTGCTGCCCTTGTGTCAATTCCTGGTGTAACTGAACTGCTGTTGTCCTTGTGCCACTTCCTGGTGTAACTGCTGCTGCCACTTCCTGGTGTAACTGCTGCTGCCACTTCCTGGTGTAACTGCTACTGTCCTTGTGTCACTTCCTGGTGTAACTGCTACTGTCCTTGCGTCACTTCCTGGTGTAACTGCTGCTGCCCTTGTGTCAATTCCTGGTGTAACTGAACTGCTGTTGTCCTTGTGCCACTTCCTGGTGTAACTGCTGCTGCCACTTCCTGGTGTAACTGCTGCTGCCACTTCCTGGTGTAACTGCTGCTGCCCTTGTGTCACTTCCTGGTGTAACTGCTACTGTCCTTGCATCACTTCCTGGTGTAACTGCTACTGTCCTTGCGTCACTTCCTGGTGTAACTGAACAGCTGTTGTCCTTGTGCCACTTCCTGGTGTAACTGCTGCTTCCCATGTGCCACTTCCTGGTGTAACTGCTGCTGCCCTTGTGCCACTTCCTGGTGTAACCGCTGCTGCCCTTGTGCCACTTCCTGGTGTAACTGCTGCTGCCCTTGTGTCACTTCCTGGTGTAACTGCTGCTGTCCTTGTGCCACTTCCTGGTGTAACTGCTACTGTCCTTGCGTCACTTCCTGGTGTAACTGCTACTGTCCTTGCGTCACTTCCTGGTGTAACTGCTACTGTCCTTGCGTCACTTCCTGGTGTAACTGCTGCTGCCCTTGTGTCACTTCCTGGTGTAACTGCTGCTGCCCTTGTGTCAATTCCTGGTGTAACTGCTGCTGCCCTTGTGTCAATTCCTGGTGTAACTGAACTGCTGTTGTCCTTGTGCCACTTCCTGGTGTAACTGCTGCTGCCCTTGTGCCACTTCCTGGTGTAACCGCTGCTGCCCTTGTGCCACTTCCTGGTGTAACTGCTGCTGCCACTTCCTGGTGTAACCGCTGCTGCCCTTGTGCCACTTCCTGGTGTAACTGCTGCTGCCACTTCCTGGTGTAACCGCTGCTGCCCTTGTGCCACTTCCTGGTGTAACTGCTGCTGCCACTTCCTGGTGTAACTGCTGCTGCCACTTCCTGGTGTAACCGCTGCTGCCCTTGTGCCACTTCCTGGTGTAACTGCTGCTGCCACTTCCTGGTGTAACTGCTGCTGCCCTTGTGTCACTTCCTGGTGTAACTGCTGCTGTCCTTGTGCCACTTCCTGGTGTAACTGCTGCTGCCCTTGTGTCAATTCCTGGTGTAACTGAACTGCTGTTGTCCTTGTGCCACTTCCTGGTGTAACTGCTGCTGCCACTTCCTGGTGTAACTGCTACTGTCCTTGCGTCACTTCCTGGTGTAACTGCTACTGTCCTTGCGTCACTTCCTGGTGTAACTGCTGCTGCCCTTGTGTCACTTCCTGGTGTAACTGCTGCTGCCCTTGTGTCACTTCCTGGTGTAACTGCTACTGTCCTTGCGTCACTTCCTGGTGTAACTGCTGCTGCCCTTGTGTCAATTCCTGGTGTAACTGAACTGCTGTTGTCCTTGTGCCACTTCCTGGTGTAACTGCTGCTGCCACTTCCTGGTGTAACTGCTGCTGCCACTTCCTGGTGTAACTGCTACTGTCCTTGCGTCACTTCCTGGTGTAACTGCTGCTGCCCTTGTGTCACTTCCTGGTGTAACTGCTACTGTCCTTGCGTCACTTCCTGGTGTAACTGCTGCTGCCCTTGTGTCAATTCCTGGTGTAACTGAACTGCTGTTGTCCTTGTGCCACTTCCTGGTGTAACTGCTGCTGCCACTTCCTGGTGTAACTGCTGCTGCCACTTCCTGGTGTAACTGCTACTGTCCTTGCGTCACTTCCTGGTGTAACTGCTACTGTCCTTGCGTCACTTCCTGGTGTAACTGCTACTGTCCTTGCGTCACTTCCTGGTGTAACTGCTGCTGCCCTTGTGTCAATTCCTGGTGTAACTGAACTGCTGTTGTCCTTGTGCCACTTCCTGGTGTAACTGCTGCTGCCACTTCCTGGTGTAACTGCTGCTGCCACTTCCTGGTGTAACTGCTACTGTCCTTGTGTCACTTCCTGGTGTAACTGCTACTGTCCTTGCGTCACTTCCTGGTGTAACTGCTGCTGCCCTTGTGTCAATTCCTGGTGTAACTGAACTGCTGTTGTCCTTGTGCCACTTCCTGGTGTAACTGCTGCTGCCACTTCCTGGTGTAACTGCTGCTGCCACTTCCTGGTGTAACTGCTACTGTCCTTGTGCCACTTCCTGGTGTAACTGCTGCTGCCCTTGTGTCAATTCCTGGTGTAACTGCTACTGTCCTTGCGTCACTTCCTGGTGTAACTGCTGCTGCCCTTGTGTCAATTCCTGGTGTAACTGAACAGCTGTTGTCCTTGTGCCACTTCCTGGTGTAACCGCTGCTGCCCTTGTGCCACTTCCTGGTGTAACCGCTGGCTCTCTTTTAGTTCCGGTCCTGAGGATAAGAAAGAGACAGGACTAACATTAAACGTAGAATAAAAATGGCCTCATCATAAAAAGATCCCCAGTAATGTATCCAAAACCACATACAAAGGTTATACAAAATGGCACAATGCATAATAACAAGATATTAGATATTAGCTCCGCCCAGCAGTTGCAGTGGTTGTGGAGGGGACAGATGTTGGACAGATCTAATAACACATTTATTGTATTACAGTGAAATAAATAAAAAGTTGGTCCCTACACGTGTCAGTGTCACTTTAACTGTGTGATCCCTGCAGTGAGTTAATAGGTAACTGGGTGTGTCACTGGGTTTGGAGCCAATCAGGAGAAAGCCGCAGACAGACAGACGGACCATATACTCAGTGTGGAGGTTGTTTATTGGCAGGACAGTTATATGCGCTCGTTGTATCAAGTCCGGCAAGTCTGACTCTCAATGATCCGTCTGTATCTGTGACATGTTGGCCACGGGAACATTAAGGAGTCATTTGAATGTCTCCGCCCATAATTGCTAATTGGAGGGTTAAACGTCAGCTTTGCTGCCGGCAGTGCTATGACACAATATCTTCTGTATAAGAAACATTCAGTCTCTTGGAGGCAGTGACGGGGATGAATTCAGTTTGGGCTAAAATGGACAGTGACCCCTTTATTTGAGCTTCCCATAATCCCTGTGTGTGTCCTAATGGTTCTTTCCCAGGAATTCAGTAGAGGGTGGGTAGCCAATCAAAAGTCTGCTTTCACCCTAAAAGACAAACAGCAGTTCCCTATCAGGTTCACCTAACTGCCGTTTGGTTGGAATCAAGTGTTGAGAGTCGTTCCCTGCACAGTCTGGCACATCATCAGGAGTGGAACAGAGGGGCGGGGCTACCAGAGTTACTCCCCCTGACATCACAACACTAGAGACACAACTCCCCCTGACATCACAACATCACTAGAGACACAAATCTCCTTTGAGTGATGGGAAATAGTCCAGGAGACGTGAGGATTTGGGAGATCAGAGTAACACTAATGTCCCATCTCGTCAGAGAGGAAAAGAAGAGAAATAAAGTCCCAGCTGTCAGTGGTCACATCACTATTCCCTGCTCCCCGCCCCCAGTCCTTTCATCCCAATAGTATTTATACCCCCAGCTCCTATTCTCCATCACACAGTCCCGTATAGCAGATCCAAGCACTGCACACAATACTCTCCTCTATAAAGCGGCAAAGCAGCAGCGGACTGACACAGGCAGGTAACCGCTTCACTCACCCACTTATTCCATCTTTATGTTGATCGTGCGAGACACTAGGCCCCAGGATCCTTCCAATCTCCTCTCAGCGGGTAGGACACACTGTGCTCCGCCCACAAATCAAGGGCCAATAGAATGAAATCTGAGGTTGAACTCGGCGCCATGTTGCTAGCGGAGTTCTGGAACCGTACTACGACGTCACGAGGGGCGTGTACCTTGCGGCCTATAAAGGGCGGGTCCATTAGTTGGCGGAAATTACTTGAGAGTTAGGGAAGCGGCTGCGGGTGTATGAATACACTGAATTCGTGAGAATGTTCAAAACATCAACCGTTATTACTTAAGAGTATAAGCAGCAACTCAGAGTAATTAGCAACTTATAAAGTGGAGTTATAGAAATATGTGCTGCTGCCTCATTCATTGTGGCCTAAAAACTAATGTTACCTTTAAAAATGGCCCTTTTATTGGAGCTCCCTATAGTTCTGCTAGGGCCCCTGCCAGAAGCACAGCAGGAGGGGAGAGCCAATCACAGCCCTGCACTCACACAAGCACAGACAGGCGTCAGTTCCCTATCAGGTCCTGCTAGCTGCTGATTGGTTCCTGTCCCAGAGTACTGAGTGCCAGTGGCTCCCCTGCACAGCCTGGGAAAGGAGGCAGTTTCTGAAATGTTGTATCTTTTTCTGGAGTCAGTGCTGGGGATCAAAGAGAAAGTCAGGACATTTCAGTAAGAAACCCGGGAATGGGGGCTGAGCTGTCAGAATTGGGACTGTCCCATGAAAACCGGGACAGTTGGGAGGTATGCCCTGGCATATTCTTGTTTTCTATACAATACGCCCTCTATACAAGTGAGCTGTAAATAAAACACCTGGGAAGATGGTCCAAAGGTTTTAAGAGATGCATCAGGCCATGAGATAGAGGTGACTTTTTAGAACAAGGAATAAAGGTATTCTTTAATAATGGGAATTGATGGTTCTTTCTAGGAATGCACTGAATCCAGGATTCGGTTTGGGATTCGGCCAGGATTCTGCCCTTTTCAGCAGGATTTGGATTCAGCCGAATATGCAAATTAGGTGTGGGGAGGGAAATCACGTGACTTTTTGTCAGATAAGAAGGACGTACAAAATTTTTCCCCTTTCCACCCCTAATTCGCATATGCAAATTAGGGTCCGGATTCGGTTCGGTATTCGGCCGAATCTTTCACGTAGGATTTGGGGGTTCGGCCGGATCCAAAATAGTGGATTCGGTGCATCCCTAGTTCTTTCCAACCAATGGAAATGTGGATATTTGGCGAGTCTTTTTATTTGCAGGGCCCATAGGAGCAGTAGGACAGGTATATTCTGGCACAAAAACACTGGCACCCTCAGAGAATTTCATGCGGCACTAATTTGCACAAGAAAAGTTCCTTTTTGGCGGCATGTATTATTGGCATTGTCTTTTATTTTGCATCTTGCACAAGTTGAAACTGAGAATAAACAAAAATATTGTACTCTTGGTTAAAGGGGACCCATTACCCCATAAAAATATTTAAAATCCTATTTTATCACATTAGTCAAGCAAAATGAACTTTAATTACACAATATAAATTATTTGAATCTTGTTTCCTTCACTCTGGGAATTCATAATTATAACAAGCAGGCAGGAGCCATTTTGTGGACACTGTTATTAAGACAAGTCTTGTATCATCTCAGAATCTTGTTTGTGCACAAGAATGGGGGACCTGATGTCCATCCCCATGTCCTGGTTACACAATTAAATGGTGAAGAGATTGGGGGAATGTGGGGAGAGCAGTGACATGTAGGAAAGTAATTGCCTAAGGCATAGAGGAGGGGCAGACAATATTTGATTGACAGCTGAGATATTTAAATGAGCTTATAACAGCTATGAATACTTTAATAAAAATAGAAATTGGATTTCATGTTTAATTTGAAAAGGACTTTTATTATACAGATTTTTGTGTCTGGGTGTCAGGTACGCTTTAAAAAGTTGTGGTGGCAAGTACTGCTGGTAACTATGCTGGTACCATGGGATTGCTTCTCTTTTAACCAGGACTGTAGCGGAGCCCCCATCTCTGAGGATGGCCACATTCAGAAGTTTGGCAACTGCATAAAAATGGGTCACAAAGTGACCACCTCTTCAGCTCTGACGTAAGATTTAGCCGGGGAATTTTTTTAGAAACATCCAAGGGCTGATCCCCTAGGCCTTCAGGTTCCTACCTATAAATATGGGCCTGCTGGTAGCACTTGTAACTAGGGTGGGTATGGCTGGTAATCAGATTGGATATAGCTGGTAACTAGGGTGGGTATGGCTGGTAACTAGGGCGGATATGGCTGGTAACTAGGGCGGTATGGCTGGTAACTAGGGCGGATATAGCTGGTAACTAGGGCGGGTATGGCTGGTAACTAGGGCGGTTATGGCTTGGAACCTGGGGCGGTTATGGCTGGTAACTAGGGTGGGTATGGCTGGTAAGTAGGGTGGGTATGGCTGGTAACTAGGGTGGGTATGGCTGGTAATCAGATTGGATATAGCTGGTAACTAGGGTGTGTATGTCTGGTAACTAGGGCGGGTACTGGTGGTAACCAGGGTCGGTATTGGTGATAACCAGCAAGAAGATAAAGGTGTTTCCCCCTCTTTAGTCTTGACGTAACTAGATATTATTTTTCAGGCCAAAGTGTCTGTAGGCTGATCTGTTTTACTAATATTTATTGAAAGTGTAAATGAATTTGGGCTCCTGTAATTCCTGGCTCCTCCCCCTGATTCCAGCAGACACAGACCCCGGGGCAGCGCCAGATGAAACGAGAGGAATAAGCAGCCGGTGTAACACAATCAAGTGATGATTCAGTAATGAGCGGAGACACTGGGGCACAAGACACGACTGGAAACACCAGGAAAAGAACAGAAGCCGCAAACACCGGCGGTTGCCAAGGTAGCTGCTAGTTCCTAGTTGATCTTGGAACAGCGGGTGACGTCATGTTCACGTGACGGACACGTGATATTGAGCGCCTATTCGGCGCCTTCTTCAAGGGGCTATATAAGCCGAATGCACGTGAGTCCAGCTTAGTGGTTACGCGTGGATACGAGGAGAAGAACGCGTCATTGGTTGCAGTGAGTGCTACATACTTTCATGGTAGCGGCTAGTTCCCATCCTCGGAAAGGACCTGACGTCACGGTCATATGATCATACCATGTGACCGTTCCATTGCGCATTATCCATTATTGGGCGGTAGATTCAAATAAGCAGAAGCGCTAATGCATTGTACGGGCAGGCAGCGAACATTTCAAAGGACGTGCAGCTTAATCTCTGGAACTGCCAACTTCTGATGTAAGTTGTTACAGGCTGCAACCTCTACCCTAGGTTTTAGGGCAGTTAACTGGGTCACTGTGCCTCGATTTCTGTGGGCTATAGGGGTGATCGCTGTACCTCTGATTTTTTGGTGGGTGATGGGGGGGGGGGGGATCACTGTGCCTCTGTGTGGGCTATATGGGGGGGATGATCGCTGTGCCTCTGATTTTCTATAGGGGGGATCACTGTGCCTCTGATTTTCTGTGGGCGATGGGGGAGGGGATTGCTCTGCTTCTGATTTTCTGTGGGCTATAGGGGGGTCACTGTGCCTCTGGTTTTCTGTGGGCTATAGGGGGGATCACTGTGCCTCTGATTTTCTGTGGGCTATGGGGGGGATCACTGTGCCTCTGGTTTTCTGTGGGCTATAGGGGGGATTGCTGTGCCTCTGATTTTCTGTGGGCGATGGGGGGGGGGGATCACTGTGCCTCTGATTTTCTGTGGGCTATAGGGGGGATCACTGTGCCTCTGGTTTTCTGTGGGCTATAGGGGGGATTGCTGTGCCTCTGATTTTCTGTGGGCGATGGGGGAGGGGATCACTGTGCCTCTGATTTTCTGTGGGCTATAGGGGGATCACTGTGCCTCTGGTTTTCTGTGGGCTATGGGGGGGATCACTGTGCCTCTGATTTTCTGTGGGCTATGGGGGGGATCACTGTGCCTCTGGTTTTCTGTGGGCTATAGGGGGGATTGCTGTGCCTCTGATTTTCTGTGGGCGATGGGGGGGGGGATCACTGTGCCTCTGATTTTCTGTGGGCTATAGGGGGGATCACTGTGCCTCTGGTTTTCTGTGGGCTATAGGGGGGATTGCTGTGCCTCTGATTTTCTGTGGGCTATAGGGGGATCACTGTGCCTCTGATTTTCTGTGGGCTATGGGGGGGATCACTGTGCCTCTGATTTTCTGTGGGCTATAGGGGGGATCACTGTGCCTCTGATTTTCTGTGGGCTATAGGGGGGATCACTGTGCCTCTGGTTTTCTGTGGGCTATAGGGGGGATTGCTGTGCCTCTGATTTTCTGTGGGCGATGGGGGAGGGGATCACTGCGCCTCTGATTTTCTGTGGGCTATAAGGGGGGTCACTGTGCCTCTGATTTTCTGTGGGCTATAGGGGGGATCACTGTGCCTCTGATTTTCTGTGGGCTATGGGGGGGATCACTGTGCCTCTGGTTTTCTGTGGGCTATAGGGGGGATTGCTGTGCCTCTGATTTTCTGTGGGCTATAGGGGGATCACTGTGCCTCTGATTTTCTGTGGGCTATGGGGGGGATCACTGTGCCTCTGATTTTCTGTGGGCTATAGGGGGGATCACTGTGCCTCTGGTTTTCTGTGGGCTATAGGGGGGATTGCTGTGCCTCTGATTTTCTGTGGGCTATAGGGGGATCACTGTGCCTCTGATTTTCTGTGGGCTATAGGGGGGATCACTGTGCCTCTGATTTTCTGTGGGCTATGGGGGGGATCACTGTGCCTCTGGTTTTCTGTGGGCTATAGGGGGGATTGCTGTGCCTCTGATTTTCTGTGGGCAATAGGGGGGATCGCTGTGCCTCTGATTTTCTGTGGGCGATGGGGGAGGGGATCGCTGTGCCTCTGATTTTCTGTGGGCTATAGGGGGGGGATCGCTGTGCCCCTGATTTTCTCTGGGCTATAGGGGGAATGCTGTGCCTCTGATTTTCTCTGGGCTATAGGGGGGGGGATCGCTGTGCCTCTGATTTTCTGTGGGCGATGGGGGAGGGGATTGCTGTGCCTCTGATTTTCTGTGGGCCATAGGGGGATCACTGTGCCTCTGATTTTCTGTGGGCTATATGGGGGGGATGATCGCTGTGCCTCTGATTTTCTGTGGGCTATATGGGGGGGATGATTGCTGTGCCTCTGATTTTCTATAGGGGGGATAACTGTGCCTCTGATTTTCTGTGGGCGATGGGGGAGGGGATTGCTGTGCCTCTGATTTTCTGTGGGCTATAGGGGGGATCACTGTGCCTCTGATTTTCTGTGGGCTATATGGGGGGATGATCGCTGTGCCTCTGATTTTCTATAGGGGGGATCACTGTGCCTCTGATTTTCTGTGGGCGATGGGGGAGGGGATTGCTCTGCCTCTGATTTTCTGTGGGCTATAGGGGGGATCACTGTGCCTCTGATTTTCTGTGGGCGATGGGGGAGGGGATTGCTGTGCCTCTGATTTTCTGTGGGCCATAGGGGGGATCACTGTGCCTCTGATTTTCTGTGGGCCATAGGGGGGGATCACTGTGCCTCTGATTTTCTGTGGGCTATAGGGGGGATCACTGTGCCTCTGATTTTCTGTGGGCTATATGGGGGGATGATCGCTGTGCCTCTGATTTTCTATAGGGGGGATCACTGTGCCTCTGATTTTCTGTGGTCGATGGGGGGAGGGGATTGCTGTGCCTCTGATTTTCTGTGGGTTATAGGGGGGGATTGCTGTGCCTCTGATTTTCTGTGGGCTATAGGGGGATCACTGTGCCTCTGATTTTCTGTGGGCGATGGGGGAGGGGATTGCTGTGCCTCTGATTTTCTGTGGGCGATGGGGGAGGGGATTGCTGTGCCTCTGATTTTCTGTGGGCCATAGGGGGATCACTGTGCCTCTGATTTTCTGTGGGCTATAGGGGGGATCACTGTGCCTCTGATTTTTTGTGGGCTATGGGGGGGATCACTGTGCCTCTGATTTTTTGTGGGCTATGGGGGGGATCACTGTGCCTCTGATTTTCTGTGGGCTATAGGGGGGGATTGCTGTGCCTCTGATTTTCTCTGGACTATAGGGGGATCACTGTGCCTCTGATTTTCTGTGGGCTATAGGGGGATCGCTGTGCCTCTGATTTTCTGTGGGCTATATGGGGGGGATGATCGTTGTGCCTCTGATTTTCTATAGGGGGGATCACTGTGCCTCTGATTTTCTCTCGGCTATAGGGGGGGATCGCTGTGCCTCTGATTTTCTGTGGGCTATAGGGGGGATTGCTGTGCCTCTGATTTTCTGTGGGCGATGGGGGGGGGGATCGCTGTGCCTCTGTTTTTCTCTGGGTTATGGGGGGGATCACTGTGCCTCTTATGTTCTGTGGGCGATGGGGGGGGGGGAATCACTGTGCCTCTGATTTTCTGTGGGCTATAGGGGGGATTGCTGTGCCTCTGATTTTCTGTGGGCTATAGGGGGATCACTGTGCCTCTGATTTTCTGTGGGCGATGGGGGAGGGGATTGCTGTGCCTCTGATTTTCTGTGGGCCATAGGGGGATCACTGTGCCTCTGATTTTCTGTGGGCTATAGGGGGGATCACTGTGCCTCTGATTTTTTGTGGGCTATGGGGGGGATCACTGTGCCTCTGATTTTCTGTGGGCTATAGGGGGGGATTGCTGTGCCTCTGATTTTCTCTGGACTATAGGGGGATCACTGTGCCTCTGATTTTCTGTGGGCTATAGGGGGATCGCTGTGCCTCTGATTTTTTGTGGGCTATATGGGGGGGATGATCGCTGTGCCTCTGATTTTCTATAGGGGGGATCACTGTGCCTCTGATTTTCTCTCGGCTATAGGGGGGGATCGCTGTGCCTCTGATTTTCTGTGGGCTATAGGGGGGATTGCTGTGCCTCTGATTTTCTGTGGGCGATGGGGGGGGATCGCTGTGCCTCTGTTTTTCTCTGGGTTATGGGGGGGATCACTGTGCCTCTTATGTTCTGTGGGCGATGGGGGGGGGGAATCACTGTGCCTCTGATTTTCTGTGGGCTATAGGGGGGATTGCTGTGCCTCTGATTTTCTGTGGGCTATAGCGGGGATTGCTGTGCCTCTGATTTTCTGTGGGCTATAGCGGGGATTGCTGTGCCTCTGATTTTCTGTGGGCTATAGGGGGATCACTGTGCCTCTGATTTTCTGTGGGCTATAGGGGGATCGCTGTGCCTCTGATTTTCTGTGGGCTATAGGGGGGGATTGCTGTGCCTCTGATTTTCTCTGGACTATAGGGGGATCACTGTGCCTCTGATTTTCTGTGGGCTATAGGGGGGATTTCTGTGGGCTATAGGGGGGATTGCTGTGCCTCTGATTTTTTTTGTGGGGGGGTCACTGCACTGTGCCTCGATTTCTGTGGGCTATGGGGGAGTCGCTGTGCCTCTGATTTTCTGTGGGCGATGGGGGAGGGGATCACTGTGCCTCTAATTTTCTGTGGGCGATGGGGGAGGGGATCACTGTGCCTCTGATTTTCTGTGGGCTTTGGGGGGGATCGCTGTGTTTCGATTTCTGTGGGCGATGGGGAGATCATTGTGCCTCTGATTTTCTGTGGTGTTTGGGATCACTGTGCCTCTGAAATTCTTTGGGGTAAAGGAGGGGGCTGTGCCTCTGAATCAGTGGCATGAGTGGGGTGTCACTGTGCCTCTTCTGTGGGTTGATGTGCCCTTTAGCGGGGGGAAGGGGAGTCACTGTATATTTGAAAGTCGATGGGGTGGGAGTAGGGTTGCCAGCTGGCCTGTATTTCCTGGCCTGGCTGGTAAAAATGTTGCATAATTGCAATGTTAAGTATAGGGAAAAACCATAAAAACATAGGAAGGCCGGTATTTTTTTTTTTTCTAGAAAAGGTGGCAACCCTAGGTGGGAGGTCACTGTGCCAGTCTTGGATATCAGAAATCCCTCATCCTCCTGTAGTGGGATATGGCTTGTTATCCCTTTTTATTATAACTTAAAGGAGAATTCAACCCCCCTTGATGTTAACTGCCCTTCTGCCCCCCCCCCCCCACACAGTCTTACCTCTGAATCCTTCTCCCTCCAGAAATAGCGACTGGAAAAGCAGTGTGAGTGTAGCGGAGCTTCCAGCCACCATCTTGTTTTCTTCTTTCTCCTCCTCAGCACATCCCGTCTTTTTTCGGCGCATGCGTATTTTTCAAACCCAGAAATTCACTACAACTGCGCATGTACCAAAAATCCACTCGATTCATGAGATTTAGAAGATGGTGGCTGGGAGCACTCACTCTGCTTTTCCGGTCGCTATTTCTTGAGCGAGAAGGATTCAGGGGTAAGACTGTGCAGGGTGAAGCAGGGAGGGGTACAAACTGAGTGGGGTCAGATGTGGACTTATCTCCTCCTTTAATTCACAGAACTATTTAATTTTAGTAATTGTTTAATGACATCAGTTTTTTCAATTTATTTAGATAAGAATGTGTTCATTTATTTTTTTTTCTTTATTTTACAGCTGCTGTTGGATTCCTCACATCCTGACTCCTTTTGTCGCCATCATTTTGTGCAGTTTTCTATTGTTTTGCCAGGAATGGAAGTGGTACTCTTTAAAGAAAATCTTTGGTTTTATTTATTGTGTCTTAGATTTGTTGTATGATCCTGCTTCATGTTTTCATTCATGTTTTAATAAAATATATAAATAAAATTACTTTTTTGTTTGATGTACAGTTTCTTTGGCCACTTTTTAGAATCAAATAGGTAAATTCATCTACTTGGCTAGAAATAGACTATGCGCGTTACATTTGTCAGTCAGCCTTAGTTGATTGCATTGTAAGTCCTGGCTAAAGACTTTCAGGGTATTTGGGAGCTGTAGTTCAGTAATATGTGTGCAATTCATTTTGCACAAACAGAGAAAATGTATTTTCACCACACTTGTTTTAATCAGTTAAAATAAAGTAGAACTCTTGTTTAAGCTTTAGTTTTTGAGAACACCAAGAAATGTATCATTCATGTATCCACTATGTCTTTATTGGCTGCTTTCATTTATTCTTGTCGAAATATAATTGAAACCTCCAGTGCCACTGGTTATTTCTTCAATTTGCAACTAACTACTCCAGTTGCTACAGGTGTTTTTCACAATTTTTTGGCCATAGGAGGATGCCATTAAACTCAATGTCAGATTTGATTATTTCTCGACTAGTACCATTCTGCCACGTTTGAAAGTCTAGGTCAGTGATCCCAACCAGTGGCTCATGAGCAAAATGTTGCACCGTGTTGATGTTGCTCCCAGTGGCCTCAAATCAGGTGCTTCTTTTTAAATTCTATTCTTGGAGGCAAGTTTTGGTTGCAGATAAAACGGGTGCACTGCCAAACAGCCTCAAGATAGGTTGACAATCCACATAGGGGCTACCAAATGGCCAATCACGGTGCTTATTTGGCACCCCAAGAACATTTTTCATGCTAGTGTTGGTGCCCAATTACTTTTACTCCTGAATGTTCCTCACAGGTTCCATGCTCTAGGCAATGACCTGCACTGCTTCTCCACAGCTCTTGGAACCCTGCCTCCATGCAGTGTATATATTCCTGCAGACAACTTCTAAAAAATGCCCCTGTACACCACTGACTGATCGCAATGTTATTTGACTGAAATCATGTGTTTTTAAAGTGATGTTTTCCCGACCACTTTGTACATCAGCACTTTATATTATATAACATTAAAAGTGTGGCAAGACAAATGTGCGTTGACCAATGTTTTCAACAAAAGGCTAATGGTTCCAGATTTGTAGAAAGATGCATGTTCTTCCAATCTGCTCTTTCCTGTATTTCAGGGACAGGTATGGTAGTTGCCTATGTGCAGATACGCAGCCCTTATTTCACATCTGCTCTGTGTGTCTGCACACAGGACAATTCTGTACCTGTCCATAAAAATATAGGAAGGAGCGAATTGGAACCATATTTATCTTTCTATACCTGTGGAGAAAAGCAGATGTAGGGCCCCATGTGCCATTATTATGTCTATTCCATGGTAGCTATTTTTTTTACTGGTGTAGTTACACTGGTAGAGAAAATAATGGTCGACTTCCTTCTGCTCTGACAATCCATGTGCACTGAATGGCTTGGTTTGGCATTGCCATAATAAAATTACTTTTTTCTTTGAAGTACTGTCCTCAACTTTTAGTTGGTCTTTGCCAATGCCAATTGCTATAGAGTGTAGACGTGTTAGGCTAGACTTACAGATCTGCCTGTGTATGGCTGCTCTCATATGCCCCATCTGTATTTCCAAGTCTATTCTATCAGTAAATTGGAGAAATGGAAAGAGAATATTAGTAAAGTTGTAGAAATGATAGTGTATGTTAGGGTAAATTGACCTGCCGACATGTTTGGTTCCATGTGAATAAATTAGGTTTTTGACATTGCATCCATGAATAAAGTGCATCATAATGATAATTGAGTCTGCCAATATATTTTCATAATGTTGGGGTCAATGGATGAAAGGTGCCATATTGATAAATGTATTGTCAAGTTTGCACAAGGCAATAAATAAATCATGTAAATAAATCAATCTGCATTTTTGTAAATGGATGTATTGCCCCATACATATACTATTATGTTTGCACAATGGGGGCTGCAAACACTAATTTATCCACTAGGTGGCATACATACTAAATAAATTTCCAGTAGCTGTGTTTGTCAAGTAACTTGTTGGTATAGCAACTAGCCTTTATGAGCACGGTTGCGACTAGTTCCCATCCTCAGAAAGGACCGTCCCTCTATTGGATAGGAAATAGCTGATTCATATGGCAGTGAGCTAGTTCCTATCCCTAGAAAGGACCTAATCCCCCTAGTGGTGAGGTACCAGAAAAGGATAGGAATTAGTCCATTCTATACTGAAGCTACTAGTTCCCATCCTCAGAAAGGACCGTCCCTCTATTGGATAGGAAATAGCTGATTCACATAACAGTGAGCTAGTTCCTATCCCTAGAAGGACCTAATGCACAAAAGCAGCAGCACTGCGGGACAGGCTCTCCATGGCGCTACTATCCACTTCTTGATGCAGCCGTACTGGTCCTGGTGGTGATCATCTACGGGGCTTGCACAAAACCGGCGTGCGCTGGACTTCTCCCTGCACACTCGATGTGCTGCTGCTGCGGACTCTGAGCCCTGCTGCCCCTTTGTTTCCCGTGCACCCTGTGTAATGGAGGTCCCTGCTGACTGGGGGTCTGCGGCGGAGAGCGCTTGTTGTTGCTCCCACCGCCGGGCCTGTCACTCCTGATCGCTGCTCTCGCAGTGCTGCTGCTTTTGTGTGCTGTCCGTAGCGCTGTCCCAGGCGCTGCCGTCTGAACTGAAGCGCACGCACAGCCTCTTTGTCTGGGAGGCTTCCTACTCAGCTCTAGTTCTTTCTCCGCTGCTGTTACTCTCAATATTGTCCTTCTTCCTGTAACCTCAGTGCTGTCTCTGTTTCTCTCATAACTTTAGCACTGTCGATACTGAGCAGAGCGCACCTGAATATCGCAGGAAACCCTTTCTTGCATTGGAACTGGGCGCAGCGCTACTTTCCATGAGAGCAGCGATCAGGAGTGACAGGCCCGGCGGTGGGAGCAACAACAAGCGCTCTCCGCCACAGACCCCCAGTCAGCAGGGACCTCCATTACACAGGGTGCACGGGAAACAAAGGGGCAGCAGGGCTCAGAGTCCGCAGCAGCAGCACACCGAGTGTGCAGGGAGAAGTCCAGCGCACGCCGGTTTTGTGCAAGCCCCGTAGATGATCACCACCAGGACCAGTACGGCTGCATCAAGAAGTGACTGGAGAAGAAGAAGCTGGCTGTCAATCTTGCTGGCAGAGCGCGGCAGACATAGAGTGGCCAGGAGAGATAGCCAGGGAGAAGAAATCAACTGCTGCAGGAAGGATGGTCGCCGTTTCTGAAGAGGACAGGAAGTGGAGTTTCAGTAAGTTATTTTTTAATAAAGGCTTTGCAATTTAAAATTTTAAAATGTGTTGGTGTTTATATTTCGATGTATACTAACGAATTTTGTAAAAAAAAATTTTGACGTTACTGGTCCTTTAAGCAACTAGGATATAGACGCTTCACACTGAAAACACTAGATCCTAGTGGATAATGATATCCCTGTGAAGATGTATTTAAGCAACTAGGATATAGACGCTTCACACTGAAAACACTAGATCCTAGTGGATAATAGTATCCCTGTAACTGAAAGATGTATTTAAGCAACTAGGATATAGACGCTTCACACTGAAAACACTAGATCCTAGTGGATAATGGTATCCCTGTAACTGAAAGATGTATTTAAGCAACTAGGATATAGATGCTTCACATTGAAAACACTAGATCCTAGTGGATAATGGTATCCCTGTAACTGAAAGATGTATTTAAGCAACTAGGATATAGATGCTTCACATTGAAAACACTAGATCCTAGTGGATAATAGTATCCCTGTAACTGAAAGATGTATTTAAGCAACTAGGATATAGATGCTTCACATTGAAAACACTAGATCCTAGTGGATAATGGTATCCCTGCAAAGATGTATTTAAGCAACTAGGATATAGACGCTTTACACCGAAAACACTAGATCCTAGTGGATAATAGTGGAAAATTCACTTGGATGGAAATTAGTTGGCATAAAAAAGAAAAATGCGACGCGCGTTGAAAACAAGATGTGCGTCGTTTCACAAATTTTTCGCCAATTTGCGCATTTAGCTGGAAATTCGTTCATTTTTCGGAAAAGCGAAACTGCTTAGATTCGCTAATCACTAGTAAAGATGTATTTAGTCAACTAGGAAACCGCGGCAAAAATTAGCTGCGTCAAAAAAAAAAATTGGAGCCCGCGTCAAACATAGTTGCTGCCGTCGAAATTTGCGTTTCCCTAATTTTTAGCTCAAAATTCACAAACTTTTTCGGCTAAGGAAAATGGAACAAATTCATCCATTACTATCTATTTCCTAATCTATATAGTGGCTTTGTTCCGTTAGCAACTAGGATCTAGCTATTTCTGACTGAATTGTCTAATTTCTAGTGCTGTACCATTTGCCACTAGGATCTAGCTAATTCACACTGAAACATCTATTTCCTTATCTCTAAAGTTCCTCTGTTCCAAAATCAACTAGGATCTAGACACAACCCGGTTGCCAATAAGCAGCACGGAGTAACTTCCTGCAACACCGACGCACGCCGCCATTCCTCCCCTTACGGCTACGTGCGCGTGACGTCACAGCCTCGCGAGATGAGACTTGTGACGCCTGGATTAGTTGTGCGGCAGGAGTGAAGGCGCCGGACGTTATTGGCTCTGCGGGACTTTTAAGCGGTGATTGTGGGACTGCGGCTGAGCGCGCAATACCGGAATGGCCTCACTATAAAGCGCAGCTGTAGCGTCTCCGTGTGACTGGGACACTCTCAGCGTCACTTACAGGCGCTACAGACCGACCGCCGGCGCTAATACTGAGGCAAGTGGCGCAACTAACTGTACAACTTACTCCATTTACTTCTTATTCACCGCTGTCCCCGACTCTCTGTCACTGGCGGGGTCACAGGCCACTTCTGTCCTCAACTCGGAGGCAAGTCAGGGAATTGTCAGGGATTCTGGGAAATATCCCCCCCATGTGTCACTTCCACTGAGACTTGTGTGACCCCTCCCCCCTGTATCACCGGCCCAATCTTATTCATTGTCATTCCATGTGTCACTGTCTCCTCACAGATACTCTTAATATCACCTCTGTCTGTCGCTATATCACCTCTATGTCACCTTAATATCACTTGTATGCCACTTTATTACCTGTATGTCACCCGTGTGTCACCTGTCACCTTAATATCACCTGAATGTCACTTTATTATCACCTGTATGTCATCTGTGTGTCACCTTAATATCACCTGTATATCACCCATGTGTCACCTGTATCTCACTTTAATATCACTTGCATGTCACATTAATATCACCTGTATGTCACCTGTGTGTTACCAGCGACTTACCTGCATATCACCTTAAAGGGATACTGTCATGGGAAAACAAGTTTTTTTTCAAAACACATCAGTTAATAGTGCTGCTCCAGCAGAATTCTGCACTTAAATCCATTTCTCAAAAGAGCAAACAGATTTTTTTTATATTCAATTTAGAAATCCTTCATGGGGCTAGACATATTGTCAATTTCCCAGCTGCCCCCAGTCATGTGACTTGTGCTCTGATAAACTTCAGTCTCTCTTTACTGCTGTACTGCAAGTTGGACTGATATCACCCCCTCCCTTCCCCCCCAGCAGCCTAACAACAGAACAATGGGAAGGTAACCAGATAGCAGCTCCCTAACACAAGATAACCGCTGCCTGGTAGATCTAAGAACAACACTCAATAGTAAAAACCCATGTCCCACTGAGACACATTCAGTTACATTGAGTAGGAGAAATAACAGCCTGCCAGAAAGCAGTTCCATCCTAAAGTGCAGGTACAAGTCACATGACTGGAGGCAGCTGGGAAACTGACAATATGTCTAGCCCCATGTCAGATTTCAAAATTGAATTTAAAAAAAAAATCAGTTTGCTCTTTTGAGAAATGGATTTCAGTGCAGAATTCTGCTGGAGTAGCACTATTAACTGATGTGTTTTGAAAAAAACATGTTTTCCCATGGCAGGATCCCTTTAATGTCACCTGTATGTCACCTTAATATCACCTTAATATCACCTGTGTCCCAGTATGACTCTTCTTCTCTCAGAACCCCGATCATAACATCACCGCACCCCCATCATAGCCATTCTGATTTGAGAAAGCCAATTGGGTGACATCTTCAAGAGCAAAAAAGTCCAGTTGATTGGACACGCCCACCACTGATTTGTTACCCCCCCATCACTCAGAATGTAATCAGAATGTGTTTTTCATTGTTACATGACGGGGGATTTATATAATCGCTATTTGTCCCCTTTTAGTGACAGAATGCAGCCGTCTTGTGCCAAAGAGATAAGTAAATGTGGCCTGTGCCCCTTCTGCTGGTCAGTCATCCCAGGGATTCACATTTTAGCTCTAGGACTTTGCAAAAGAAGCACTTATGTTCCTGTAGCAAAAATCACCATTTTTTTTTTTACTAGTAATTTAAATCATCCCCTATTCTACAGCACTTTATGGAAGGGACTTGCCCAACCCCCTGATCCAGCATGTAAAGCAGAGATTGGCAGTGGGGAAGAAGTGCCTCAAGAGCTTGCACTCATTCAGTTGTTCAGGGGCAAGTGAGTATAACTTATGAGTAGTCTTGTTTTCCCAAGTGTTCTAGTACATAACACAGTGCTGTCCTTATGTGAGGTCCTTAGCTACTGCTGATCTTTCACTTGTACAGCGGATGTGCAATTAAAGGTATGGGACCTGTTATCAAGAATGCTTGAGACCTTGGGTTTTCCGAATAATGGATCTTTCTGTAATTTCAAATCACCATCAAAAAACTAGTTGTTTTCAGATGATCACCAGAAATAACGACTTTTTCCCATTACTTTCTATTTTCTATGTGTCGCTGTTTTTCTAATATTGAAGTGTAAAGTGTAATTTTTCACCTTTGAAAGCAGCTCTGGGAGGGGGTCGCCGACCTTTTAAGCTGTTCTAAATTGATACATTTAGTTGTTTCATTTCTTATCTTTGTCCCTGCTGAGCAGAATCCCTGAGTTTCATTACAGGCAGCTGTTAGACTTGATACAATAGTTTCTAATACTCCAGAGATGCTGCTGAGAAATGGATCAACTAATTGTTGTAAAATTGTAACAGAATCTGCACCTGAATTACTGAGCTGTCAGACTCAAACACCAGAGACACCAACATTCAACTTTACACTTAGATTTTGGAAAAACGGTCAAAAATAAATAATGGTAATTGAAAAAAACTCTTTATTTCTGGGGAACAATCTGAAAACAACGGAACTGATAAAAGTGTTTGGAAAGTGAACAACCCCTTTAAATCTACTAGAAAATCATGTAAACTTTAAAGGTGTTGTTCACCTTTAAATTAACAGTCAGTATGATGTAGAGAGGGATATTCTGAGACAATTTGCACTTGGTTTTTATTATTTGTAGTTTTTAAATGATTTAGCTTTTTATTCAGCAGCTCTCCAGTTTGTAATTTCAGCCATCTGGTTGCTAGGGTCAGAATTCCCCTAGCAACCATGCACTGATGTGAATGAGAGACTGGAATAGGAGAAGGTCTGATAGACAGATGAGTAACAAAAAGTAGCAGTAACAATACATTTGTAGCCTTACAGAGCATTTGTTTCTAGATGGGGTCAGTGACCCCCATTTGAAAGAGTCAGAAGACAAAGGCAAATAATTTGAAAAAAAAATAATGAAGACCAATTATAAAGTTGCTTAGAATGAGCCATTCTACAACATACTAAAAGTTAATTTAAAGGTGAACCTCCCCTTTAAATAAACCCAATAGTCTGGTTTTGCTTCCAATAAGGAATAATTATATCTTAGTTGGGATCAAGTACAAGTTTTATTATTACACAGAAAAAGGAAATCAATTCTACTAATTTGGATAAAAAAAGACTCTGCCTTTTTTTTAATTCGGAGCTTTCTGGATAATGGGTTTCCGGATAACGAGTCCCATACCTGTATTAATAAATGATGCTTACCATTTTTATGTCTCGTTCTGAATCTGCACCTCCGATGGGAATCTCAGGGATTCAGCTGTTGTTCTGAATTCCTCCCCTGCCCTCATTGTGTGTCCGTATCCGTTTCATGGTCGATATAAATGTTTAAAGATTGGGCTTCAATCTGGAAGCCATTATCACTGACCAATGGAACGGTCGTAGAGGTGCCAGGGACATGGGTGCTATAAATGCTGCTGTTCACTCACAGTCTGTAGCAGTCAATACACCCTTGTGCTACACTCATACGTTTATTGTATGTGGTGCTTTATGTTCTACACCACAACATCCATTTTTTCCTTCCTCTACTGCTCTCTGGGTTTTGTTGGTGGCCCCATTGAGTTGCATACAGGTCCTGTCCTTGTCACCTGACATCTGCAATATAAACTGATCATGGGAAACTTGTTCCTTTCTCACCGTCAGGTGACTGTGTCTGGCAGTTAGAAGTACGTGTAAGTCTCCCGGTGGTTACAAAGTGTTTAATACTTGTGCATGTTTGTGCCGTTAGGTGTCCCAGAGGCTGATCCAGAAATATAACCGGAAGCAGATTGTGAGGGTCACCTGGAAGCGATGAAAAGCCCGTCAGTTACGCTTAATGATGGCGGTAAGTGGGCACAGAATATACTCGGGCATCAGGCTCAGAAATGGACAAGAAAAGCCTATTTCACTGGAGAGGAGTCAATTGCTAGTTTGTCTCTACAGACCGGTGCTCCTTTTCTTTGAAAAATGTACCAGCCCACAGAAAAACTGAGCTTTACTTCCAAGGCACCCCAAGTACATAGAAAACTTGCCGATTTATTTCACTGGGGGTGCCTAATATTTAGGGATGCACCGAATCCACTTTTTTGGATTCGGCCGAACCCCCGAATCCTTCACGAAGGATTAGACCGAACCCGAACCCTAATTTGCATATGCATAATTTGCATATGCAAATTAGGGGTGGGAAGGGGAAAACATTTTTTACTTCCTTGTTTTCTGACAAAAAGTCACGCAATTTCCCTCCCTGCCCCTAATTTGCATTTGCAAATTAGGATTTGGATTCGGTTCGGCCGGGCAGAAGGATTCGACCGAATCCTGCTGAAAAAGGCCGAATCCCGAACCGAATCCTGGATTCGGTGCATCCCTACTAATATTTTAACTCTCCCCCCCCCCCCCCCTTGTGAAATAGCATTTCCTTGTTCTTTAAAGGAGAAGGAAAGCTACGGAGGCATTTTATTGCCAATAGATTAGCTGCAATAGTGCAAGCTAGAATGCTATATTTATTCTGTAGAATGTTTTACCATACCTGAGTAAAAAGCTCTAGAAACTCTGTTTAGAATAGGAGCTGCAGTATTAAAGGACCAGTAACATAAAAAAATGTTTTAAAAAAATTCGTTAGTACACATCAAAACAAAAACACCAACACAAATTATACTTTAAAATCACAAAGCTTTTATTAAGAAATAACTTACAGAAACTGCACTTCCTGTCCTGTACAGAAACGGCGAAAAGGCGACCATCCATCCAGCTGGGCTTGATTTCTCCTCCTGGCTACTCTGCTGACAGCGTGTGAAGACTATTCACTGACAGGCATCGCCTCTCCTCGGCTCTCCTCTTCTTCACTGTGCATGGCTTCCCTCCTCCTCGCTGCTCCCCCCAGCCAGATCCCCTGAACAGAATGATGAATGATCGGCCCGCTTGTCACTTCACAGCCGCACAGTACCTTTATTGCTGCGTATTAACGGTGCGCAGGGGGAATGTCCTGAGGCGCCACATCCCTTTCTTTTCCTAACTGTGCTTCAACCACCCTTTCCGTCCCTGCTGCAATGCACAGAGCCTGAGAGAGCGGGCCCTCGCCTTTCCTAAACTTCAGCTCACCACAAGCCAGAGGCAGAAGGGGTCAGGATAAAAATGTGAGGGCAATGGACTGAGCAGCTTTCTCTGTCATCTTCCCCCTGCGCACCGTTAATACGCAGCAATAAAGGTACTGTGCGGCTGTGAAGTGACAAGCGGGCCGATCATTCATCATTCTGTTCAGGGGATCTGGCTGGGGGGAGCAGCGAGGAGGAGGGAAGCCATGCACAGTGAAGAAGAGGAGAGGCGATGCCTGTCAGTGAATAGTTGCTTCTTCACACGCTGTCAGCAGAGTAGCCAGGAGGAGAAATCAAGCCCAGCTGGATGGATGGTCGCCTTTTCGCCGTTTCTGTACAGGACAGGAAGTGCAGTTTCTGTAAGTTATTTCTTAATAAAAGCTTTGTGATTTTAAAGTATAATTTGTGTTGGTGTTTTTGTTTTGATGTGTACTAACGAATTTTTTTAAAACATTTTTTTATGTTACTGGTCCTTTAACATGGTGTGACATCACTTCCTGCCTGAGTCTCTCCCTGCTCTGGGCTCAGATTACAGCAGAGAAGGGGGGGGGGGAAGAGGAGCAAACTGAGCATGCTCTTGCCCAGGGCAATGAGGTTTAAGCTGAAGGCAGGAAGTCTGATACAGAAGCCCATGTGAAGGTAAGAAATGCTATGTTTCTTTTGACAGGGGACTCAGAGCAGCACTACTTTGGGGGTTTACTGGTATATTTAGATGGACCTTTCTGATAAGGCTTACTTAGTTTTAACCTTTTCATCTCCTTTAATTCAGAAACACAATGGGGCTTATTTATTCGTGAATCCACTATTTTGGATTCAGCCAAACCCCCAAATCCTTTGCGAAATATGCAAATTAGGGGGTGGGAAGGGGAAAACACTTTTATTTCCTTGTTTTATGACAAAAAGTCACGCAATTTCCCTCCCCTAATTTGCACATGCAAATTTGGATTCAGGTTCGGCCAGGCAGAAGGATTTGGCTGAATACAAATCCTGCTGAAAAAGGCCGAATCCTGGATTCTGTGCATCCCTATCATTTATCAAGAATTGGCGACGTTTGTACTTGGGTGGTAACCCATGCCAACCAATCAAAGGTTTGCTTTCATTTTTGAAGAAAGCCAGTCACTGATTGGTTGCTATGGGTTACTGCCCATGGGCAAATGAGTCCACGTGTGTAGCCACAAAACTGTATAAACGTGTACGTGGTGCTTCTTTCCTTGTTCTTTAAATTGACTCTTCTCATTTGAATTAAAAGGCAAGTAACACAAAAAATGAGGCTTGATATATCTATATTGAAATATCTTGTACTGTTAGTTCTTCTTTAAAATGTGTTTAGAAAGTGTAATATTTAGATGTTTTAGGGTCTCACTTTGCATAGCAGGTAACAGATAAACAATAACCGATGGATTTAATATTAGTTAGTTGCATGCTGCCCTGTGAGTATTATCTGGCATCCTACAATACATATGACTGAGTGCCCCAGCTCTCCTCAACAGCCTGGGAAACCCTGGCAAAGCAGCCAGAAGAAGTCTATAAACACACAAGTATTTTCAGTTGATATCAGTGGCCCTTTAAATGCTCTACATTCTATCCGTCATGTAACTTGCACTAGAGTTTGGCATGGACTTGCCAGGTGGTAGCCTAGCAGCCAGGCCTCTATTATCTCTACTGCCCAATCTTAAAATCCTTTAGGTTTCTGAACTCACAGGAGGATGCCCCAATATATTGAGCACTGGAGGAGGAGAACATTTAGTGAACCCCAGTGCAAGTTTGAAGGAAGGATACATGTTTGGTGATAACTCCGTAGGAAACAGAATGGGGGAATTGTCTATTCCTAATTGGCAGGTTTCTCGGAGAGTGAACCAGAAATATTACAGATAAAAATCGAGAGAGAACCGGACAACGACGATCATCTGGACAAGAGCTCTAGCGCTTCAGTTACATTTATTGATGAAGGTATGTACGAGTGAACTTATAGGCGGCTTTTCAGGTTTCCTTAAAGGGATACTGTCATGGGAAAACATGTTTTGTTTCAAAACACATCAGTTAATAGTGCTGCTCCAGCAGAATTCTGCACTGAAATCCAATTCTCAAAAGAGCAAACAGATTTTTTTATATTTAATTTTGAAATCTGACATGGGGCTAGACATATTGTCAGTTTCCCAGCTGCCCCCAGTCATGTGACTTGTGCTCTGATAATTTGGTCCTTTATGGGAATGGAGATGCTGGGTGTTTAGGAGGGGGTGTGGGATGGGGTGGGCTGTGTAGGGACCCTTATGCTTTTTAAGTACTAGTTCCTTTCAGCCATTCCACTAGCTGCATGGAGGTATCTCCATTAGATATGGAGTTCTAATTCCAAAACAACCTCTTAGGCCTTTCTGTGTGTTACTTGTTCCCCTTTTCATTGTCTAATTGAGAAAGAAACATTTCTAAGCTGAAGTTGGCTCAATGGATATCTTGTTGTACATTTCTCCAGTTTAGGGCAGAAGCCAATGGGAAGATTTGTTGCCTGCAATTATTTATGCACAACTGCGAGCGTCTCCATTGGAAATAACTAAAATCACGTGTGGTAAAACTAACCTATTGCCAAGCCGCCTGAAGTTTCCTCCCGAAGCACCTTTGGGTGATTGAGGAAAGATGAATCAATGTGTGATTTCACCCCCAGTGATTTCAATTCTTTTCAATGGAGAGGCATTTGTTGCTCGCAGTAATGCATTTTTATTGTGGGCGACAAATCTCCCCATCGGCCGCTGCAGGAACATGATATTTGGCTGTTACAGTGACCGTGAGGAGAGGGAGGAAGAGAGGAGAAAGAGAGGGGGGGGGGAGGATAAGAGGAGAGAGGGAGGAAGGATAAGAGGAGAGAGGGAGGAAGACAGGAGAAGGAGGGAGGAAGACAGGAGAAGGAGGGAGGAAGACAGGAGAAGGAGGGAGGAAGACAGGAGAGGGGAGGAAAGGAGGAGAGGGAGGAAAGGAGGAGAGGGAGTGAGAGGGAGGGACGGAGAAAGAAAAGGAGAGGAGAAGGAGGGAGGAAGAGAGGAGAGCTGAGAGGGAGGAAAGGAGGAGAGGGAGGAAAGGAGGAAGTGAGAGGGAGGGACAGAGAAAGAAAAGGAGAGGAGATGGAGGGAGGAATAGAGAAGAGGAAGGGAGAGGGCGGGTGGAGAGAGAGAGGATAGTGAGAGAGGGCTACTAGCAGTGTTGATATGGCTATGGGCAGTGCAGTTTTTCCGCGTGTAGCATAGGATCATAGTGTTGCTTTATCAGCCTCTCCACATTGATTACCCGTCATCCCTTTCTCCATCTTTACATTAAAGTTTTGCTCATGTTTTTATAGCAGGCTATCCAGAGACTGAACCAGAAACATTACAGATAAAAACAGAAAAGGATGTGCTGGATTCTGAAGACTATCTGAACATAATGAAAAGCCCAGCCTTATTATACGCTGATGGGGGTAAGTGTCTCCTTATTCCACCATTCAAATGATCTAAAATTTGGTGGCATATGTCTCATTCATGTGCTTTTATAATTCGGTTTTTTTATAATTCAATGCATGTTTTTTTTTTTTCTTAGCTATTTCTGGATAGTTCCTGCCTATTTATATAAAGAATTTTATCTGATGTTACAAACCAAGATTTGAATGAAATTTTTGTTCTTCTTTCCTCCAGAACTGACAAAATCAATGATTTCCTGTGGGCGGGAGGCCGAAGACTTTTCCTTTGGCAAAATGAGTGAAAGTTACCAACCTGAAAAGCTGTGGCGAAGTCATCAAAATGGTATAAAGTAATGGGATTTTACTAACGTTATATTATACAGATACAGGTTCCACAGATTGATTTATTCTTTATAAAGAGGCAGATCACCTATGAGTTAACTGTTAGTGTGACGTAGAGTGATATTCAATTTGCAATCGGTTTTCATTATTTGTGGTTTTTGAGGTATTTAGCTTTTTATTCAGCAGCTCTCCAGTTGGCAGCTGTCTGGTTGCTAAAGTCCAAATAGCCTAGCAACCATGCATTGATTTGAATGAGACTGGAATATGAATAGGAGAGGTCTGAATAGAAAGATGAGGAATACAAAGTAGCAATAACAATACTTACAGAGCATATGTTTTTAGATGGGGTCAGTGACCCCCATTTGAAAGCTGGAAAGAAGAAGAAGGCAAATAATTCAAAATCTATAAAAAAAAATAAAAAAATAATGAAGACCAGTTGAAGAGTGATTTAGGATTAGCCATTTTATAACATAGTGAAAATTAACATAAAAGTGAACCATTCCTTTAAATATATATGTACAATTCTAGGCCACTACTTGTCATTCTTCCCAGTTTTAATGTTCTCTAGAAACACAATGGGGCTCATTTATAAACAGTGGGCAAACTTGCACTTGGGCAGTAACCCATGGCAACCAATCAAATGATTGCTTTCACTGTTTAACCTGTGGTTGGCTGAAAAAAGCTAATCACTGATTGGTTGCTGCTCAGGTGCAAATTTGCCCATCGTTTATGAATAAGTCCCAATGATACACATGCATCTTGTGTGTTTCTGCAAACTGCGTGACTGTAGTTGTGGTTATGGGTCACACAAGGAGTTGTGTGCATTTGTAGCCATTACAACTGGGATCCCCATTCATTTTTACAGAGATAATTTGTCAGGACAATGGGGTCAGAATCACAGCAACAAGATGCCTGATGTCCCATTAGTCTCAGAAGTGTCTTACCTGCCCTTGTCCTAGAGTCCTGGGACTGTGCCTGTACCTGCCTGTTGCTTTATCTGCTGGACTTGTTCTTTACTGGTAGCCAAGGACTGGTAGCCAAGGACTGGTAGCCAAGGACTGGTATCATGACCGATATCCAAGGACTGGTAGCCAAGGACTGGTATCATGACCGATATCCAAGGACTGGTATCATGACCGATATCCAAGGACTGGTAGCCAAGGACTGGTATCATGACCGATATCCAAGGACTGGTATCATGACCGATATCCATGGACTGGTATCATGACCGATATCCAAGGACTGGTATCCTGACCGATATCCAATGACTGGTAGCCAAGGACTGGTAGCCAATGACTGGTATCCTGACCGATATCCAATGACTGGTAGCCAAGGGCTGGTAGCCAATGACTGGTATCCAATGTGTATTTCAGAGCTGGCTCACCGCTCCTCGTACTTGTCCAGGCCGTTTTGCAGCAGGCTGAACATCAATACCAAGCTGCTGATACACGAGGTACAGCAAAGGCCCGCACTTTTCAACAAGACTTTTCCAGACTATGGAGACAAGTACAAAAAGAAAATATTGTGGGATGAAGTGTGTGAAGTTCTGATCCCAGACTGGTATGAACTTAGCAAGAAGGAGAAAGCAGAAAGAAGTAGGTGCTTGCGCTTATAGCTATAGAATACAAAGCATCCCATATTTATCCTTATCCCACAGAACTAGGGATGCATCAAATCCAGGATTCGGCTTGGTATTTGGCCATTTTCTGCAGGATTCAGCCGAATCCTTGTGCCTGGTCTAACTGAATCCTTTAAATCATGTGACTCTTTGTCACACTCTACGCATGGCTTTCTTTTTCCCTCCCCCTCACTGATTTGCATATGTAAATTAGGGTTTGGAATAGGTTTGGTATTAGGCCAAATCTTCAGGGGGTTCGGCAGAATCCAAAGTAGTGGATTTGGTGCATCCCTACATAGAACCCAACTTTAATCAGTCCTCTAAGTCGCTGCTTTGCTCATTCAGATGTCCTATATTGAATGGACCTTTATAACAATACGCACACTTCTACTAAATCAACACTTCTACTAAATCAATTTGCCTTCTGTTACCATTAAATTATAGATTCTTACCTTTAAAACTGTTGATAGCTCTCCCTGTAACTATTGTATATGTTCTTATGTACAAACTCACAGGGATACTGGACTGCCAGGTTTTTTGCACAGGTGCAGAGACATAGATGTGCCCTATTTACAGCACTTCATCAGGCATACAGTAGGTGCAAGCACATAGGTGTTCCTGTCCCCTAACTTGCATCTGTTTTCTAAGTGCTCCTTAGGAAGCGCCAATTGCAAAGGCCACAACTGATTCCTGTGTGTATCACCTGCCCTGTGTGGCTGCCCGCACTGCTTTCTGCACATAGCCCCGGATTTACAAAAAAGTGATTTTTGGATGGGGCCATACGTTTCTGACCCTTACTGCTTTAGCACTTGAGCTCAGGTTCATAGAAAATGACCCCTATAAGCTTAATGATTCTCTGGATCATCATACATATCTGTTACAAATTCTGTGCCGTTTCTGAAATAATAAATCCCTTCATTCTCCCTCTCTCAGCATCTCCCTCTCTTCATGTAGGAGTTGGGGTCAGATTTGGATTCACAGTTAGATCCAATATTGTTTTTAAGGGGGGTCCCTTTCCTAGAAGATGTATTGGAGCTAACTCAAATAACTGATTCCAGTACAAAAAAAAATCAAACAAAATAACCAACTTTGGCACCAATTCTGCATGTAGAAAGACAGGATTTCTGGAGATTTGGATTCACAGTTAGATCCAATATTGTTTTTAAGGGGGGTCCCTTTCCTAGAAGATGTATTTGAGCTCACGCAAATAACTGATTTCAGTACAAACAAAATCTAAAATAATACCCGACTTTGGCTTGTATAGAGACAGGATTTCTGGTGATTTTTTAGGTTTAGCAATCAAAACTACTGATTTAGATTTCCTAATCTTGTGGATTTTAATGTGAGACAGAATAGACAAGACACTATTAAAGAATTTGGTTAAAAAAAAATTGCCATTTTTAAGAACTTGTATTGTGATGACCGTATTCTTTTATGTGTGTGTGTGTGTATATGTATGTAATTGTATAAAGATGATCTATTTGTGTTTCAGCAAAAGAAGTCCAGAAGCGATGGCGGTCTCTGAAGGATTGCTTTAGAAGGGAATTGGCAGCTCAGAGAAAAGCCAGAAAAAGTGGCTCCTCCCCATCTAAAAGAAAAATCTACATTTATTTTGATGATCTTGTATTCCTGTTACCCACCATGGAAGCAAAACCGTGAGTATAGTCAATGCATTACAAGGGAGGTCATATTCTTTGGATCAGTTTGCTTATACCTATATAATGACATCACTTATGTAGTTAAGGAGTAATGAGGGCTATTGTGCAAATTTGCTGCTGGGCTGTAACCCATGGCAACCAGATGAATGTTGTGGTGAACCTGCAGTTGGCTGAAAATAAGTTTATCACTGGTTGCTATGGGTTACTGCCCAGGTGCAAATTTGCTCAGTATTTATAAATGAGCTCCACTGTGTCTAAAATGCAGCCCTCCAGCTACTCTCATAGCTGCTTATTAAACGGAATAATGTACTAAGGGCTGCTCTGATGCAGAGATGTGCAGAGCCTTCAGATAGCACTGGATTCAACAGCTATCTAGCTGCAGGATAAGCCCAGTTTGAAGGATATTGAAGACTCCCCGAGTGCTGTAATTTCTGAGAAAGGTATAGGATCTGTTATCCAGAAAACTCTGCATTAAGGAAAAGCTGTCTCCCATAGACTCCATTATAATCAAATAAATTAAGTTTAAAAAATGATTCTCTTTTTCTGTGTAATAATAAAACAGTAACTTGTACTTGATCCCAACTAAGATATAATTAATCCTTATTGGAAACAAAACCATCTTATTGGGTTTATTTAATGTTTAAATGATTTTCTAGCAGACTTAAGGCATGAAGATTACAGAGAATTCCACTATCCAGAAAACCCCAGACCCCCGAGCATTCGGGATTACCGGTCCCGATAATTCTGGATAACAGATCCCGAGCATTCTGGATAACAGATCCCATACCTTTACCTGTAACTGACATAATAAATCTGTTCCAATAAGCGTGTGTGTGTGTGTGTGTGTGTGTGTATATATATATATATATATATATATATATATATATATATATATATATCTCTTTTAGGGGTGGGAAGGGTAAAAAAAATTGTACTTCCTTGTTTTGTGAAAAAAAAAGTCACAAGATTTGTCTCCCCGCCCCTAATTTGCATATGCAAATTAGGATTCCGTTCGGCCGAATCTGAAAACTGCTGAAAAATATATATATATATATATATATATCTAAAATACACGTGATGTCATCCGTAATAAACGGTGAGTAGTGATGTCATTTTGGTCGCATGACTCGCTAAAACTTGTGTATTATAATAAATAAAGTAGCCTTGTTGTAAAATATGAGGATATTAGAAGTCGCCTTGGAGTTCCTTCTTCCTCGTGCTTTTATATTGCCATGGAACTACTCAGTGACTTCTAATATCCTTATATTTCACATATACTTTATTCACCATATATTATAGATCTGTCAGCGCTACAGATGAGAGTGATGATGCTGCAATAAGCTTATGTGTATATATATCTTTTATATCTTTTAGAGCTTCAGGAAACATTTATACAGATGATAGTGATGATGAGTCCACATCAGGACAAGTAGCGTCGTGTGATCTCGAAGAACTGTCCCAACAATCCTCCATAAACCGAGCGCCCAAAATGCCTTCTGGGAAACACGCCAAAAAGTTGAAAAACGTCCCCGACTCTGTCGCAGATAAAGAGACCATCACCATCGCCGAGTCTTTCAAGTACGTCCGGGAGAAGAACTACGAGAGCGACCAAGACGAAGACCGACTCTTCCTACTGTCCCTGGTGTCGGAATTTAAAATGATTCCCCAACACCGGAAAACCAAGGCCAAAATACAGATCTTGGAACTGTTACAAGGTTACGCAGAACCTCACATGTACAATGGACCCACACACCAGTACCTGCCTCACTACCCTGCTCACTATCAGCAGTACCCCAAAACATACGATCACCCCATTCCACAGAGCTCCTCCCCAAACATTCCACAGCCCTGCCCCGCCTACACCAGACAAAGTTCCTTCTCTCCAGTCGACAGACCAACATAAGCGTCTACTTCCCCTACATCTCACGCCTAATAATATAAATTATTGTCATATTTTAGTTTATTTTTGTATTTTTAATACTTCTTTCCTTTGGCTCTTATAAACTAATACTAATCTGTTTGTGGGGGACACAAACAAAAACAAACAACGTGCATTATTTATACGGAATATCTTTAGTGCTACAGAAAGTTCTGTACTGTGAGTATTACGAGGCACTTTCCAATTGAAGTGCAAATACTTATTTCTTTTTATCCACACCCGGAGTTTCGGAGAAAACGTGCGAGAAAAAAAAACTTTTTTTCATTTTTTTTTTTTTTTTTTTTTTATGCAGGCGAATTAAAAATAGGAATTTCTGTTGAATATGTCCTTTTTCTATATTTTTTTGGGGGCAAACTACAATTGCAGAAAATCGTAAGTTATTTATGTTTCTAGGAAAGTTTCGAAGCATTTCTGTTTTTTTAGACTTAACGATTTTGGTTCTTTTTTTTATAACAGAAATTTAAGGAGTCGTTTTGTTTGCCGCAAAATAAATATTTAGTTTACAGAATGATTGCAGTTGTTTGATTTAAAGCGCAATTAAAACCCCGGCCGCTGGGGAGCAGCTGCTGTCACCCATCAGCACCCTACAGTAGGGTCCTGCGCGGAACCAATTTCTAAGACCTGATCCAAACCCACGACCCGAACCACAACCCACATATTTAACCACTTTGATCCACAATCCGGACCCGCAACTGCCTTATCCACAACCTGTTCCGGACCCGCCGACCACCATCAAACAGGAAGTGGTGTCATCACAAACGGGCGGGGACAGAAAAACATTTAACTTTTTTACCCTACCGCTACTTGCACAGATGCAACTGCCATTTGCATAAGCCCTTCCCCCATATTAACATCAGTGGGGTCCAAATGTCTCCCCCATCATATATATATACGCCACACAATATAACCATATGTCTGGTCACTAACTGTCAGCCAGCAGCACCTGCTTCTTTTATCAAAACAAGGGCTAAAGTTGGCAGAAAATAGTTGACTTGGATTCCAACGCATTCTTTCATAGAAATTTGTTTTTATTTAGGATTGTGGATTATCAACAAACACAAAAGATCACATTGCAATATTTACAATATCAAAGATAATGGAGAGCACACCCGATTTGAAAAGCAAAATGAATTTATTACAAAAATAAGCAAAAATAATATACAAAACATAATTGAAAATAAAAAGGTGAGCCCAACGCGTTTCGACCTTGCGGAACCTTGCGGAAGACCCTTAAGGTCAAAACGCGTTGGGCTCACCTTTTTATTTTCAATTATGTTTTGTAAATTATTTTTGCTTATTTTTGTAATAAATTCATTTTGCTTTTCAAATCGGGTGTGCTCTCCATTATCTTTAATATTTGCAATTCGATATGGAGACCCTTATGGATTAGTACCCCGTAGTTCGATTTAAGGGTGTGCGCCTTCTCTCTTTATTCCACATTTGAATATTTGACTGTAATGAAACAAAAAAAAAGCAGTAAACAAGTCGGCCTCACGGTGGCGCTCTTCACTATGAAAACTGCTCCAGTCTGTCAGATGGAACATTCCATAGGAACAAATACAAGCGCTTACTCGGTGCAATAGTGATACTATAAGGGCTCATTGGAGTGTGCAATGCAGTAATTTCCCCACATAATTCCAGCGTCGTTGAGTGAATGTAAGCTCTTGTGTTTCAGTGAGACATGGATGGAGTTGCTCTGGAAAATGGCAATTCTTTAGGCTCCACCTTTCACCCTGGTCAGTTGCTTCAGTGATGGGGCTGCCGGCTACCTTTTAAAAAAAAATGGATCAGCTCATATGAGGCATAAGACTCAATGGAAACACAGAGAGGCGGCAGTTTGTGCTCATGATACCCCATCCCCCACTGATTCATAAGCCAAACAGTAAATGACCCCCAGCTCAGCACTGCATTGATGCCTGGTGGGAGGAAAGTGGGCACATCATGTACCCTCGCTTGTACCTCATCCCTACCCCTAGTTCCAGCCCTGACCTCCTTTTTCTAGAAACCCCTTCCACTTTACTTCAGTTACCCTTGACTTAAAGGGATTCTGTCATGATTTTTATGGTGTAGTTTTTATGTCTAAATGACACTGTTTACACTGCAAATAATTCACTGTACAATATAAAATGTCATTCCTGAACCAACAAGTGTATTTAGTTGTAATATTGGTGTGTAGGTGCATCTCAGCTCATTTTGCCTGGTCATGTGATTTCAGAAAGAGCCAGCACTTTAGGATGGAACTGCTTTCTGGCAGGCTGTTGTTTCTCCTACTCAATGTAACTGAATGTGTCTCAGTGGGACCTGGATTTTACTATTGAGTGTTGTTCTTACATCTACCAGGCAGCTGTTATCTTGTGTTAGGGAGCTGCTATCTGGTTACTTTCCCATTGTTCTGTTGTTAGGCTGCTGGGGGGAGGGGTGATATCACTCCAACTTGCAGTACAGCAGTAAAGAGAGACTGAAGTTTATCAGAGCACAAGTCACTTGTGTCCTATTTCAAAATTACATTTTAAAAAATCTGTTTGCTCTTTTGAGAAACTGATTTCAGTGCAGAATTTTGCTGGAGCAGCTCTATTAAAGGGGTTGTTCACCTTTAAAATGACTTTTAGGACGACGTAGAGCGTGATCTTCTGAGACAATTTGCGATTGATTTAAATGTTTTATTCAGCAGCTCTCCAGTTTCAGCAGTCTGATTACTAGGGTCACAATTCCCCTAGCAACCATGCATTGATTTGAATAAGAGACTGGAATATGAATAGGAGAGGCCTGAATAGAAAGATGGGGGAATTAAAAGCAGCAATAACAATACATGTGTAGCCTTTAGGTGGTCATAGATGCACACAATATTAGCTGTGTGTATGGTGGGAAAAGAGCCGACTGATGTCTGCAGAGGACTTGGATATTGGTCGACTGGCCAGAAAATTTTTTTGGGAACCTTTGAAGGGACCTGAACATCGACCATTGTTAGTGCTGAATCGTCAGATACAGGAAGAATTCTATTGGTTCTACATCTGACCATTCAGCTCTACACGTGTGTATTGAAATGAAACATTTTTTTCCAAGAAAGATCGTAATTGTTACGTCCATGGCCACCTTAACAGAGCATTTGTTTTTAGATGGGGTCAGTGACCCCCATTTGAAAGCTGAAAAGAGAAAAAAGGGAAATAATTCAAAAACGATAGAAAATAAACATGAAAACTTATTGAAAAGTTGCTTAGAACTTGCCATTCTATAACATACTGAAAGTTAACTTAAAGGTGAGCCACCCTTTTAACTGATACATTTTGAAAAGAAAATTGTCCATGACAGTATCCCTTTAAATACATTAAAGGCATGTGGTCAAGGGGACATCTCCCATCTACAGAAATACAAAGCAGAGCCAAGTGTCCCAAACACAACAGGCTTTCCAGGTACTTTCCGCCCAGACCTGGCCTTACTGCACCATTAGGGGCAGAATACAGACACCACCTTTTTTAGCTTTTACCCTGTCCTGTCCAGAAACAAATCTGGAATCCTATTAAAGGGGAAGTAAAGCCTAAATAGAATAAGGCTAGAAATGCTGTATTTTATATACTAAACATAAACATGAACTTACTGCACCACAAGCCTAATCGAACAAATGATTTATGCTTTCAAAGTTGGCCACAGGGGGTCACCATCTTGTAACTTTGTTATACATCTTTGCAAGACCAAGACTGTGCACATGCTCAGTGTGATCTGGGCTGCTTAGGGATCGTCATAAATGATCAAAAACAGCACAAGTCAAATAATATCTGCCAGAAGCCGATACAACAAGACTGATTAATAATCAGAATATACAGACTGCACTGGGGCCTGTGTTGTCATGTAATCTAATGTGGATTTTAATAGTTTAGTATTGTTAATATAAACTTTCTCCAACTCTGCAGAACCAGCAGCTGCAGCAAAATAATCTCCAAATCCCAGTTTATCTGTTTAAATCTGGCTCCATGATCTTTGTCCCTGCAAGCTGGAGTTGGAAACCGTAAAGGGGATGTAAAGGCAAAAATAAAATCCAATACAAATCTCTACACAGTCGCCGACTGCTCTACAGGGAAAACAAACAAAGCTGCTTGAGTTCTGCATGGCTGGGAAGTAAGGCGGGGGCCTCCCCTGCTGTTCATAAGTATGATTGTTTCCCTGCAGAGCAGTTAGGGACCGGTCTGACAATTCCTATCCACAGCAGTAATGAAGGGAGAATTTCACTGCATACAGTCAGGTTTCTTATAAAAACGGTACACATTTTTAATTAAAGTATATTGGAGATAGGTTTCTTTTCATTAAAGGACATTAAAACAGGATTTTATTTTTTTAATTTTAAACATTCTGGACACACGAGAAGTGTATGGTCCATCCATCACATCAGAAACATATGAATCTATATATTCACCCCAATGTAAGTGTCAGGATTTACACAGGACTTACTCGACCCTTCATCAGTGGCTATAGAGTACACTATAGAGTAAGCTGACCCCGTAGTCGAGGGGTAACAGTGGGGGCCCAGACCTAGGGATTTGCTTCCTGTATAGCTGGAAATGATTCCCCTACCCCAGCCTGTAGGACATAGGAGGACTGGAGATGGCAGTGAGGGGCGGGAGTGGGTGGGGAGCCAGACAGGAGCTGGGTCGGTATCACTGTGCACCCTAAAGATTTTTTTTTCCAGGGATGGGGTGTGTCCCCACATTAGTTACATCACTGCCCTTCATAATTCTTACCCTACATATAACAAACCATAAAGTACCAGATTACTTTTTGCTCCCAAATGCAGTCACATCCCAGCCAACCTTGTGTATATGTTATATCAATGTCTGAGCACAAATACTAGAATAAATAAGCCAAACATCATGCTACCTTAATACCTTAAGTCTACTAGGAAATCATGTAACCCAATAGTCTCCAATAAGAATTAATTATATCTTAGTTGGGATCAAGTACAAGTTACTGTTTTATTATTACACAGAAAAAGGAAATCATTTTTTTTTTTTTTTTAAATGTTTTTTATTCGCACCAAAAGAAAAAAATACAATACAGATTGAACATGACATACAGTCCTGGGTGGGGTTACATATTTAAATTGGAGTAGGTCTGCACATATTCATCGACCCACCCCAATGGTTAGGGTCACACAGTAATTATCAAAACCCCCTAGACCAGGGACGGCCTTAGGCCTATTGGACCAATTGGGCCCCGCACCTCTGGGAGCCCTGCACCACAGATAATATTTCCCCTCAGCACATGATGCTGCCTGGCCTGCCCCCAACTTTGTCCAGCCCACCCCAACTCTGATAAGCCAGCCTATCCCCCAACTCTCATAGGCCCAGCTTTCCTCCAACCTTGATAGGCCCCTGCCTGCCCCCAATCCAACCAAGCCTGCTCCCAAGCTGAATCGGCCCAGCCTGCCGCAAACTAATTGGCCCAGTCCACTCTCCTATTTCCTCCCTCTCTCTCTTACCCTGTGTGCCCCTATTATGTGCCCCTATTTCATACCTCTCACTCTCTTACCTTTGTCTGCTCCCCTTTCATTTCTATTTTGTGCCTGTATGCCCTTATTTTCCTAAATACTTGCTGTGTCAGTAGCCAGCAACACTTTGTCTAGGGGCCCCCGCCAACATGGTCCCAATTGGGCCCCACATTTGATAGGATCAGCCCTGCCCTAGACATTGGGAATAGTTATATCCCCCCCCCCCACATTTACTCCCAGTACCACCCACGACTGCATCAAATAGACACAACACCAGAGCCTTTTATAGATATTCTTCTATATTTCACTATTTCCTATCACTAAAGGATTCCTCTGACATGTACCAGGTGGTGAGTCGAAATACATATGAGAATTCTTGTTGTCGTCTAGGAGATAATGTTTGCACATATTTTGCCCAATTAGCAAAAAAGTTTGCAACCTGACGTTCTCTATTAAAATAACCATCCAAATGATAAGCAAAATCAAGTTAGTAAGTTTAGTAAACATCATTTCAAGTGATGGGGGCAGACGGGATATTCAAACAGTGAAGTATGGCTTTTCTACTAACTGCCAATTTCTTATCTGCTTTTGAAATGTTTGTGGCATCTCCAAAAATTGCCCAAAGAGGTGTGGGATGTATCTGAATATGTAATGTGGATTTACAATAGGATATGACCAAAACTGTTGAATCAAAGACAGGACCATAGACAGTGGAAATCATTTGGTTATTTGGATAAAATGGAGTCTATGGGAGACAACCTTTCCGTAATTCGGAGCTTTCTGGATAACAGGTTTCCAGATAACAGATCCCATACCTGTGTATCAATCAAGACAGGAAGTTGGTTTTGCCCCCATTGCTGGTCCCACATCTCTGCAGGTAAAACTGAGAATTAAAGGTAAAGTAATTGTGTTCCGATGGCTTCAAGCAAAAATTCTATCAATTCTAGGGAAAAACTGCTGTATTTTCCAAATGATACCGAATTGCATGATCCCTTGTTCATGTGGGATTAAGGAGTAGAGCGAGGTAACATCAAGTGTCCCCCACCCATACCCTCCTCCCACACAAATACACTCAGTTTGTTCAACACTCGTGTAGTGTCCATCGTATAACTTTCCAATCGTCTGACCAAGTTGGCCTTCCACCCACTCTGAAAGGTGTTTACTCAATGAGCCTAAACCCGAAATAATGGACTGCCCACAGGCGGTCTTTCTTTCTTATGGTACCGTCAGCAAATAGTAAAAAGTGGGTGTTGTCACTGTAGTGGATATTAGATAATCTCTCACCGATGTGTCAATTAACTAGGGATGCACCGAATCCAGGATTCGGTTCGGATTCGGCCAGGATTCGGCCTTTTTCAGCAGGATTCGGCCGAATCCTTGTGCCTGGCCGAACCGAATCTGAATCCTAATTTGCATATGCAAATTAGGGTGGCGAGGGGAAATTGCGTGACTTTTTGTCACAAGACAAGAAAGTAAAAAAAAATTTCTCCTTCCCACCCCTAATTTGCATATGCAAATTAGGGTTCGGATTCGTTCGGTATTCGGCCGAATCCTTTGCGAAGGATTCGGGGGTTCGGCCGAATCCAAAATAGTGGATTAGGTGGCATTCCCTAACAATTAACCCAACTGCCAGATCATCTATTAGTTTTGTTAACTAATCAGTGGGCCCCTTAATTGAATTGGATAAAAATGACTTTTATTTCTAAATTTGTACGTGTCTAGGGGACCAGGTGCATTTTCTACAACCCTTTCCTCGTTAATTACCCTCTTACCATGTTGCTCATCCTCCTGTTCCTTCAGTAAAAAATATTTTTTAAGGACAATTCTAAGTACAAAGCAGTTGACATCAGTGACTGTTTCTAAGATGTCAAAGTCTCTATCTGGTGAAAAAGACCTTTACTTAAAACTTCTACTTGTATCGTTGTCAGGTCCATAGACAATAGATTCAGAAACTTTTACGGGTGCCGTTTCCGCAAACTGTACTGGTCCCTCTCCTTTCTCCTTTCCGGCTCCTCCTCCTGTTCAAATTCTCTAAAGGCCTAAGAAAGTTAACCTTCTCCAGTATAGAACAAGATTGCTTAGATAGTACCTTTCTGGCTCTTCTTCTGTTTCTTCAAAGAGTAATAGAAGTGAGAAAATGAAGGAAGTTTTTGTGGGGAAACCACTAGAGGGCACAGAATGGACCAGAAAAAGAACAAACGGGGCCCCGTGGAGACAACAGGAGAAAGAGGTCACTGGGGGCACTTGATGTTACCTCGCTCTACTCCTCCATCCCACATGATCCATGCAGTTCCGTATCATTTGGGAAAATACACCAGTTATTCCCTAGAATTGATAGAATTTTAGCTTGAAGCCATTAGATTTCTATTGGAACACAATTACTTTACCTTTAATTCTCAGTTTTACCTGCAGAGATGTGAACTGCAATGGGGGCAGAATTTTGCCCATTCCTACGCCAACCTCTATATGGGTTGGTGGGGGAAACCCGCATCTCTGCAGGTGCAAAGGGAAACTTAAAACGATACCTGCGCTATATTGATGATGTACTCTGCATTTGGCATGGGGATCAAAGACGTTTTGAGACCTGTGTCTCAGAGATAATCAAAATGAGTTAAATCTAAAATTTACTAGTGATTATAAGGAGAAGTCAATTGAATTTCTGGATGTGAAATTGATGGCTGTAGGCAAAGAGATACATACAACGATATACCGAAAACCCTGTTGTGGGAATACTCTCCTTCATACGTCCTCATGTCACCCCAGGAGTTTAATTGGGGGGGATACCTGCGATTAAGCAGGAACTGCTCCACAGATTATGGGCCATTTACTTAGTTCGAGTGAAGGAATAGAGGAAAAATTGTTCGTAATTTCGAATGGTCGTATATGGCTACTTCGACCATCGAATGGGCTACTTCGACTTCGAATCGAAGGATTCAAACTAAAACTCAACTATTCGACCATTCGATAGCCGAAAGTACTGTCTCTTTAAAAATTCTTCGACCCCCTAGTTCCGCCACCTAAAACCTACCGATGCCAATGTTAGTCTATGGGGAAGGTCCTCATAGGCTTCCTAACAAATTCTGATCGAAGGAATATCCAGATGGATTAAAATCCTTCAAATCATTCGTATTCGAAGGATTTAATCGTTAGATTGAACGATTATTTCTTCGATCGTATCCTTCGATATCGAAGTCAAAGGATTTTACTTCAACGTTCAAATATCGAGGGTTAATTAACCCTCGATATTCGACCTAGGTAAATGTGCCCCAAAGTGTCTTGTGAACAGGCGGACGACATGGAAAGGAGATTCCTTAATCGATGGTATAAACATGAGTTAGGGAAAAAAGCTTATCAGAGAGCAGGTTGAACAGATAGAAGAGAACTATTGAGAGCCAAAAAAATGATATGAGACAGAGGGGTATATTTATCAAAGAGTGAAGTTGATAGTGAAGTTCCGCCACTAGAGTGAAATTCCGCCACTCTCCATTCATTTCTATGGGATTTTTATAGGCGTATTTATCAAAGGGTGAACTTTCACTTTCACCCATTGATAAATACGCCTTTCAAAATCCCATAGAAATGAATTGAGAGCTGCGGAATTTCACTCTAGTGGCGGAACTGCACTCTTTGATAAATTTACCCCAGAGAGAGAATTCCGACAAGGTCCCCTAGATACAGTAAACAATATCATGGAATTTTAGAGATCAGTAAGAGAAATCGACCAATCTTGTATGCGGATGTGACTTTTATAAAGTGTTAAAACCAGGAATAAGTAGTGTCCCTAGTCGAGCTCATTCACTATTTAGGGAAGAAAAACCAGAAAGGAGGAGGAATCCTTTGGCAGTTAATGGGGGTCATCAATGTGGCAGTTGCAGAGGCGTTACATGCCAACATATGAAAGTATCGACAGTAACAAACGAGCTTTAAGATCAATGACTTTATCAATTGTAACATGTCCACAGGGATCTATTTAGTGACCTGTCTGAAGTATCAGAAGAAATGCGTGGGGTGCACTAACAGGACACTAAAAGAAACAATAAGAGAGAAATTAGGGCAAATTAAGAATTAGAGATAAACAGAATCCAGGATTCTGACTTTTTCAGCAGGATTCGGATTCGGCCGAATCCTTCTGCATGGCCGAGCCGAATCCTAATTTGCATATGCAAATTAGGGGCAGGGAGGGAAATCGCTTGACTTTTTGTCACAAAACAAGGAAGTAAAAAAATGTTTTCCCCTTCCCACCACTAATTTGCATATGCAAATTAGGATTCGGTTCGGTATTCGGCCAAATTTTTTCGCAAAGGATTCGGGGCATCGGCCGAATCCAAAATAGTGAATTCTTTGCATCCCTATTAAGAATCCAAAAGCAGTTGAAAGAATTTAATATAAGAAGACATTTCTGGCAGTGTAATGGGAATAATATAGATGACGTTTCAGTACAAGGAGTGAGGCTGGGCACGAGAAGAGGGATCTGTTAGATCTTTTAGCAAAAAGGAGCTGCACTGGATTTTCTATTTGTTCACCACTTGGTCTTCACTTGGAATTTGACGTGACATTCTTTTAGGGATGCACTGAATCCAGGATTCGGTTCGGGATTCGGCCAGGATTCTGCCTTTTTCAGCAGGATTCGGATTCAGCCGAATCCTTCTGCCCGGCCGAACCGAATCCTAATTTGCATATGCAAATTAGGGGCAGGGAGGGCAATCACGTGACTTTTTGTCACAAAACAAGGAAGTAAAAAATGTTTTCCCCTTCCCACCCCTAATTTGCATATGCAAATTAGGGTTCGGATTCGGTTCAGTATTCGGCCGAATCTTTCACGAAGGATTCGGGGGCTCGGCCGAATCCAAAATAGTGGATTCGGTGCATCCCTACATTCTTTATTTAATACGTATGAGAGTTCCCAGTAACTAACATCAACTTTAATCTTTATATTTGAACAAAATATTTGTACTTGAAATCACTTATAAAGATTGTACATTGTATTCAAGTTGGAGCAATTACCCTGTTTAACATTGATTTTATATGGTACTTACCTTTTATAGAGAACAGGATTCACAACATACGTCTATTTATAATTATATCACTGTTATATCATTATATCTACTATTTAAATTATTTCTAATGCTGGATATGGGCAGACCAAGGAATAGAACCCTAATATATGTGTATGAACCAAACTTGCTCTGAGTATGATGTGGCAATAATTGATTGGTTTTAGAAACAAAAAGGTGGGGCCAGTTTGGGTATAAATCTTCATGATCTGGTGGGGGTCATTAATGCCTATGATTAAGTACCAGGGGGTATGAAATGCGTTATGACTTGTGACGACCCCTAAACAGTATCTCAATAGCTGCCGGATCATACTGAACATGTGCAGTGCCACTGACACTCGATCCAAGATGGTGACCTCCCTGTGCACAGATTTGCAGGCCTGAATCATTACTGTTATGGAGATGCTGAACCTTTAGGCTGGTGCAGTAAATTCAGTATATAAAATACATTATTTCCAGCCATATTCACTTTTAGGGTTCAGTTCTCCTTTAAGGCATTTGTTCTGCAGAAGTCAGGCTGGTGTCGGTCAGCTCTGGAGCCATTAAGTTAAAATCCTTTAAGGTGACTTTTATATGTTATGGAATAGCCAATTCTAAGCAACTTTTCAATTGGTTTTGATATTTATTATTTATAGTTTTATGGTTATTTGCCTTTTTCTTCTGACTCTTTCCTGCTTTCAAATGGGGGTCACTGACCCCTTATAAAAATCAAATGCTCTGTAAGGCTACAAATGTTTTGTTATTGTTACTTTTTATTCCTCATCTTTCTATTCAGGCCTCTCCTATTCATATTCCAGTCTCTTATTCAAATCAGTGCATGGTTGCTAGGGGAATTTAAACCATAGCAACCAGACTGCTGAAATTACAAACTGAAGAGCTGCTGAATAAAAAGCTAAATAAGTCAAAAACCACAAATAATAAAAAATGAAAACCAATTGCAAATTGTCTCAGAATATCCCTCTCTACATCATACTAACAGTTAATTTAAAGGTGAACCACCCCTTTAACTATAAGTGGGATATGTAGTAGAACTGGAATGGTTCAGCCTCCCAGAGTTAAAAATAAGAAAGGGGGGCCTGGGGATCCCAGAAAATCCAGGACATGTAGGAACCATGCCAAGTGAAAGACGGGCAGGACATGGTATTATGGAAGTGATAAATCATCATGACTTTGACTATTCACAATGAAATTGGCAGAATGCTGCATATCTTGAATATAAAGGTCAAGTAAAACAAACTGCAGAGTCACAATGATACAAATCCTGAGTGATGAGAAAAACACTGTTATCTCCTGTCATTTACAGCTCAGTCTATAGAGAGATAAATGTTCTTGTTACTGACTGTGACTTTCCTATGGGGTTACAGGAGAACATGGCAGAATATAACGAGAGGTTCCAGCAGAAAAGGGCACAATACACCTAGGGGCATATTTACTAAGCTCGAGTGAAGGATTAGAATAAAAAAAAACTTTGAATTTTGAAGGGTTTATTTTTTTTGGCTACTTTGACCATCGAATTGGCCACTTCGACCTTCGACTTCGAATAGAACGATTCAAACTAAAAATTAGGGATGCACCGAATCCACTTTTTTGGATTCGGCCAAACCACAAATCCTTCACGAAGCATTCGGCCGAATACCAAACTGAATCCGAACCCTAATTTGCATATGCAAATTAGGGGTGGGAAGGGAAAAACATTTTTTACTTCCTTGTTTTCTGACAAAAAGTCACGCAATTTCCCTCCCTGCCCCTAATTTGCATATGCAAATTAGGATTCGGATTCGGTTCGGCCGGACAGAAGGATTCGGCCGAATCCTGCTGAAAAAGGCCGAATCCTGGCCGAATCGAGAACCGAATCCGGGATTCGGTGCATCCCTACTAAAAATGGTTCGACTATTTGACCATTCGATAGTCGAAGTACTGTCTCTTTAAAAAAAACTTCGACCACCTACTTCGTCACCTAAAACCTACCGAGGTACAATGTTAGCCTATCGGGAAGGTCCCCACAGGCTTTCCTAGCAATTTGGGATGGAAGGAAAATCGTTCGATCGATGAATTAAAATCCTTCGAATCGTTCGATATGAAGGATTTAATCGTTTGATCAAACAATTTTTCATTCGATCGAACGAATTACGGTAAATCCTTGACTTCAATAATCGAAGTCGAAGGATTTAACTTCGACGGTCGAATATCGAGGGTTAATTAACCCTCGATATTCGACCCATAGTAAATGTGCCCCATAATGTCAGGTTTAGAAATAATGGGACAGAATGTTTCCTACGAATAAGAGGAGGCTCAGCACAAGATAGAATGTCACACGGGCAGAGTTTGAGGTTCTAGTAGAACTAGTTTATCAGCACGGGGGGGGGGGGGAATGGCTTGAAGTGAATGTGAAGCTCGTGACCTAAAGCAAAAGAAATGTAATTGCCCTGACCTCACATATTCACCTTTTATCGTTTCCTTTCCATTAGGACAATAAACAAATCACTTTCCATGGTGAGACGGGAGCTTTCCTTCCAATAACATCAACATAAAACCTCCTTTATCACACAGAGTCATATCTCTTCCTAATTGTTCCAGTCGGGCAGATAAAGCAGTTCATAAAGAACAAACGGCCCGTTAGCCTGATAATAAAAATATTATGACGTTAACTACTGTTTATCAATCATTCATGGAGCCGATATTGGATCTGTAGCAATGGTCTCAATGACCCGAAAACCCAGGCTGATTTATATGTTCCAGGGTTGGAGGCTCCTCCAGACACACCGTCTACTCACTAACATGCCACCGGGCCACTAACTCAAGCAAATCATTGATGGAGAAGGACCTGGGGGAACTTGTTGATAAACTGTAACAAGCAATGGAAATGTTAAATAGAAGAAGCAATAAAGCTGATAAAGGGGATGGAAGGGACCAGTTATGGGGAAAGGCAAGTTGGGATTGGTTACACTGGAGAAGAGACAATTAAAGGGGACCCGTCACCCAAAAAAAAATATTCAAAATCCTATTTTATCACATTAGTCAAGCAAAATGAATGTTAATTACACTATATAAATTATTTGAATCTTGGTTCCTTCAGTCTGGGAATTCATAATTATTACAAGCAGGCAGGAGCCATTTTGTGGACACTGTTATTAAGACAAGACTTGTTGTCACGGCCGGCACCCAATACCAGAACAAAAGCCAAGCACCCTGGTCTCGGTTTGGCTTCACCAGTAGTGTGACCACCTTTGGGCTTCGGGAGGAGCCCTCAGCTTAATCGGGTGCCACCTGGACTTAACGAGGGGTACAAGGCGAGGAGTTCTGGCTGGTGAAGGGGCACGACCGGATAGCAAGTGTCTTTGGGCAGAAGGTCAAGGACAAGGCGTCTGGAGGAAACAGACCGGATCAGGACAGGCAGATAACAGATAACAGAATTGTCAGGCAGGCAAGGGGTCAAAACCAGATAATCAGACAGACTGGATAAGGCAGAAGGATGGTCAGACAGGCTGGGTCGAGGCAGGCGGATATCAGAATTGTCAGGCAGGCAAGGGTCAAACAGGGTTGTCAATCAAGGGTTTATGCTGGAAGAGTTGTCGTAGGCAGGCAAGGGTCAGGATACAGAATGCAGAGTAGTCAGGAACAGGCAGGGTCAAACACGGATAATCAGTCAGGATAGCAAATTCAGGAACAGGTAGCACAAAGCTCAGGAAACCACAGGATATGATCCTATAACGGCCACTGGCTACAGGTCTGAATGGGCCTTAAATAGGGTCCCAATCCCAATTCGCGCCAACACTTGAGCAATTTCGCACCATTGCGTCCCGGAGCAATGACACCAGCGCACCTTTAAGAGACGCGCAGTCGTGCTGCACGCGCCCTTGAGATCCAAGATGGCGCCGGCAGGGGGAAAACAGGAGCGGCACAGCAAGCGTCCACGCCAAGGACGCGGCGTGGACCCCGCTGCCCACTAGACACTTGTATCATCTCAGAATCTTGTTTGTGCACCAGAATGGGGGACCTGATGTCCATCCCCATGTCCTGGCTACACAATTAAATGGTGAAAAGATTGGGGGGAATGTGGGGAGAGCAGTGACATGTAGGAGGTGCTGAATGGAAAGTGAAAGTAATTGCCTAAGGCATAGAGGAGGGGCAGGTAATATTTGATTGACATCTGAGATTTCTAAATGAGTTTATAACAGCTATGAATGCTTTAATAAAAAAATAATTTGGATTTTCATGTTTAATATGAAAAGGACTTTTATTATACAGGTTTTTGTGTCTGGGTGTCAGGTCTGCTTTAAGGGGGAAATGATCACTATATATAAATATATAAGGGGGATATGATCACTGTATATAAATATATAAGGGGGATATGATCACTATATATAAATATATAAATATATAAGGGGGATATGATCACTATATATAAATATATAAGGGGATATGATCACTATATATAAATATATAAGGGGATATGATCACTATATATAAATATATAAGGGGGATATGATCACTATATATAAATATATAAGGGGATATGATCGCTATATATAAATATATAAGGGGGATATGATCACTATATATAAATATATAAGGGGATATGATCACTATATATAAATATATAAGGGGATATGATCACTATATATAAATATATAAGGGGATATGATCACTATATATAAATATATAAGGGGGATATGATCACTATATATAATTATATAAGGGGATATGATCACTATATATAAATATATAAGGGGGACTAATGAAATAGAGAAAGTACAGAGACGAGCGACTAAGATGATAAAGGGAATGGGAGGGATCAGTTATGGGGAAAGACAAGTTGGGATTGTTACACTGGAGAAGAGACAGTTATATATGTCCAATTACATAAACACAGGAGGTACATTAGGTACAATTCAGTGTCAGAACCTGTTCCTTCCTCAGACTCCAGGGACTGCCCTATGGCAGATATTGGCACAGCATCAAGTACAAAAGCAATTTAAATTCTAGTTTGTAAACCAGGAAGCAATAACTCCTTGGGCATTTGCTTTATTGCTCAATAAATATTCTTATTGCATAATAAATGGGACCAAGAGAGATGCATGGAGGGAGATTTCTCAATCATGTTCTGGTTGTGGAACATTTAATCCTGTGAGTCACTGATGGAGGAAGCTGAGACCATTCTGAGGACAACACAATGGGCATTAATAGATTTTATGTGTATTTATGGAGCCAGACATTAGATCCAAATTATTCAACAAGTGCTGTCATCCAGCTGAATGGTGACGTCTAAATGCACTTACCTGGCCTAAAACTTTGTGGGTACAAGTTACAGAGGGAGCTGCAGTACCTGCTTCTTTATCACTGGTCTGACCTTGTTCCTGGGCCTCTGCTGGGCCAATCTTCTCTAGGGTAATGATAGCTAGACCCAGCAGCCTAAAAGCCAAACATAAGGTAAATGCATAGACCAGGGCCCTTGCATCTGTAGGTCATACACTAAGGCCATTGGCTAATATTCGATCGAATGGTTCCGACCCGAAAATTCCAATTGTATTTGATTCGTACAAATTGTGTTTTTCTCCTGAAAAAAAACCTTGAATGTCAGGAAGGCTATTAACATCGCCAAATGGCTCAGCGAACCTCTGCCATTGACTTGAACTCGGCAGGTACATGAACTCGGCAGGTTTTAGGTGGCCAATATTCTAATTAGGACTGTTTCCATGGTTGAGGTGTGATAAATCTCACATTCGAATAGGGGGATTAAAATTTGAATGTGTGAATTTATAAACTCAAAAATTCTATTTTGAATCAACTATTCAACCCTTGATAAATCTGCACTATAATATATATATTTAATTACTTGGAACCCTCAGGCAAAGCTTAATGAAGCTGGGGCAGAAGAGAACCTCCTATAGCCCACACTGGTTCCAAGCCACCTCTAAGGGACAGCTTGTGGCCAGTGATGGAGAAGCATGAGATCTGGTGTCCAAAAACTAAAAGAACATGGTTCAACCAAGCAGCACTGGGTCAATGTTGGTGAACAGACCAATAGATCTAGTCAATTCCACGATCAAACCAAGATTCTAACAGGAACCCCAAACTTTGCATGAAAACCACATTCTCATAAAGGAAGACTAGGGTTGGATCTTCTCTACAGAATTTTGTATTCTTTGGAGGCACCGTCCTGCTGATGAGATTTGGGATTTTGTCCAATATATGTCACATGATCTGTCCCTTTTTAATATGTCCCAATTTAATCATATCCCAAAATACTTCCGCTGCCAGGACAGACAGAGAAAGTTGTTTCAAGGGGATGAGAGTTCAGAAAAGGTCACACACCTCAAATCAATGAGTTTCTGCTATTAACCCAGTGGTGCAAAGTGCAAACATGTTTTATATTTAATGATTAACTGTATCTATATAAAATTAGTCATGTGTATTTACAAAACTGACACTATTTACACTGCTGAATGTGCCACTTAGCCAGGGTGAGTGTTGCAAAAGGTGAACAAAAATATCTTCCTGTGCCCTCAGACCTACCCAGTGATTCAGCTTATTTACAAACTCATCACATGAACTTTTCTTCATGTGATGAGAAAAGTTCTCATCACATGAAAATGTACTTGGCCTTCAACTGTAGGTTAGCCAATAACCTCAGACTTACTGCTGAGGGTCAACAACAAAGGCAACCCTCCCATCAGACTTTGGGGAAAAAGATCCCTGGAACTCCTTGGGTATTTTTGCTTCAAAGTCCAGTCAGTGGGGTGAGGTTTTTGTCTGGCAGGGCATAGTAAGCTCTCTATGTGTATATATTTGGAGGGAGGTATGTTTACCCAAGGGGAGAACCCTAGTGAGGCTACTGAATATGAACATGGACTCTTATTATATCCCATCTTGAATTGTTCCTAAGTGTGGACATAGAGGCATACATCTGTTATATGCAGAACACTTGCACCAGTGGCATTGGTTGGTCAAGTTGTGTTCTGCAACATGAATTGGGCGCTTGGACCAGACAATGGGATGTGGTTTATTTGTTACTTTATATCAGATGATTCTTTTAATTGTTTCTTACACTCCATTGTTGTTCAGTTGCTGTACCTAAAGCTCCTCTCATTACCAGTTATGGATGTTTTGAGGATGTAAACACATAAGATGCTCTACAAATATGACTTTTATGGGCTCAAATAAAGGTCATTGCTTAGCTGTAAAATTAAAAGTGGGCTGTACAAGTATAATAGGACAACATGGTGGTAATAGGTCAAGATGGAGGCAGCAAGGCAAGATGGAGACACAAAGGCAAGACTGTGGAGAACGTAGGCTAAGATCAAGACAGGAAAATAAGGTGTAAATGGAAGAGCAAGATGGTGACAGTTGGTAAGACAAAGTCTTTGGAGAAGATCGAGATAGGAGATCAAGATGGAAATGGAAGAGAAAGATGGTAATATCAAGTTCACAAGGGAAGATGTCCACGAGAACAAACTTGCCTTTTTGGACTGTTTGATATGCATCCAAGAGGAGGGGACCTTGAAAACAGAAATATACAGAAAACCCACTTATATGGATCAATATCTGTTGTTCGATTCCCACCTTCTGCTGGAACACAAACTGGGTGTCATTAGAACTCAGCACCACTGGGCGGAAAGTGTGGCAACTGATACAGAGTCCAATGACAAGGAGCATAAACATCTCAGAGGGGCTTTGAAAGCGTGTGGCTACTCAGACTGGGCCTTTGTCAAAACAGCAGCAACCAAGCCCAACAGGAACACCAATAGAAATAACCGCCTGGAGACACATAGTAGGCGAAACATAGTCATCCCATATGTAGCTGGAGTATCAGAGAAACTCAGGAGAATTTTCAACAAACATGTCCCTGTGTTTTTCACACCTAGCAACACACTGAGACAAAAACTGGTACACCCAAAGGATCCAACACCAGAAGAAAAACAAAGCAATGTGGTATACGGAGTCCAGTGTAGCGAGAAGAGCACTGATCTATACATCGGGGAGACAAAACAACTGCTCTCCAAGCGAATGGCTCAGCGCAGGAGGGAGAACTCTACAGGGCAAAACTCAGCTGTCTTTCTACACCTAAAAGACAAAGGACACTCCTTTGAAGACAGCAAGGTCCAAATCTTGGATAAAGAAGACGCTGGTTTGAACGAGGCGTGAAAGAGGCGATTCATGTCAAGGTGGAGAAACCATCTCTGAACAGAGGCGGGGGCCTTCAACACCACCTGTCTGCTACATACAATGCTGTTCTAACATCTGTACCCCGGCGGATTCAGAACACTTCACACATCCATTCATGTAACTCTCACAAGTAACAGCTGTATCTAGGAGTTGCATGACACATTGGATAATCCTATCACAGTAACTACACAGAATCTACACCTCTGTGAATTTCTTCAGATGTCACCTCTTTGAAGAGTTACAATGTGCCATTGTGATTGGATTAGTGGAAGAGTTTATATGCCCAGAACTTCCCACACCAGTCAGTTGTACTGAAGAAGCTGCTCGGATGAGTAGTGAAACGTCTTCATTGATTGCTCAGCATGTCCAGTTGTTTTATAATTACTTATATCAGATATACCGTGACCTGGATGAATGAAAATCTTCATAGTCATAAGGACGGTAAGAGTTTGGTAAGATAGATACAGTAGTCATGTATGACTCCATTAGGCCATAGAGACAAACAAAATGGTGAAAAAGGAAGACTGTAGACCTAAATGGCAACAGTAAAGTCAGTCTAGATGGCTGGGCAGCCATCGGGGGGGGCAGGGGGGAGAGTTGTAGGAGGCCCCGAGGACAAGGGGGGGCCCGGCCATGCCGCACTTTCTTGATTAGCCGGCCCCCTGTTTTCTGAGAGCTGCTGACTTCGGGAAGGCAGGGCGGGAGCACAGGGGGAGCTATCTTCTGTCCATTACGGACTTGTAGGTTGGGCTTGTAGTGGGCACAGCCCAGGGGGCCCAGGAAATCTTGAGTTAAGTCACGGCTGAGTTGCTTAGGGATTGGGTAGCTGAGGTTTGAACTTCCCTTCCAGCTCATCCAATCACCATGCAGCTTTGACTAGAAATTCTGTGACCAATAAGGGAAGAAAATGCTGTCACTGGAAGAAGATGCAGCCACCTTTGCTCCCCTCCTCCCTTCTGTAGTTGGCAGCTCACTGACAGCAGGTGGGCCACACTAATGAAGTAAGTGTAACATGGCAGGGCCCCCCTAAAGGTTACCCTTTGTGGTCCCTCTTGTGTGGCCCTGGGCACCAATTTTTTTTTAAACTTCTGGGGGGGCAAGTTTTTTTATAATCCGTTTAAGGGGGGTCCTGTCCACCAATGTTCTTATAACGTGGGTTTTTTACCATGTGGGGTCCTAGCCACCAATATTTTTTTTATGGGGGGCCCTGACCAGAAAAGTTTTTTTTATGGGGAACCCTAACCACCAATATTTTTTTTTTATTGTGTGGTGGGGGGTGGACCTGTGGGGTGGGGAGGGCGGACTTGTAGGTGGGGCTTGTAGTGGGCACAGCCCAGGGGGCCCAGGAAATCTTGCCGTATGGGGCCCTGTGATTTCTGATGGCGGCCCTGCTAGATGGAGAAGATAGGCTGAAATGTTGAAAGTAAGTTAAGAGGGTTTTTAGACCAGGGATCTGCAAGTTACAGTCTAGTGTGCAGATATATCACACAGTAACAAAACTAAGACTTATGCAAATGTTTGCTCAGGAAATCTTTACCAAATGTCTGGGTGATCTGAATATGTTTCCAATTTGTCCCACAAGGACTAAAAATTACTTTCTGATTTAGAAACAGCAGTTGGCTCCCACCACCAAATATATTTCAATGAGCGATGGGCCACTTACCCCTGAAAAGCTTTTGTGCCAATGACAGTGTTGCGTTCCTTAGTAACTGCCGCCACAAGCTGCTAATGCAGAATGACTGTTATTATTAGACACAAGTGGCTGGTATTTATGGCCCATGTTAAGATTATTATTGGCTTTATCTCCAAATTCTCTCTGTAAAGAAATATTATGGTAAAGTCCAATATTATTCACATTATTGACAGTGCTTAGTGATAAGGCAAAAGAACAGAGTCCGCACTTATATGCTTATCAGCCACTGATACCACTTCGTCCATGGAAGGGCACTGGCTGAAGGTCTATAGAAACAGAAAGCGAGAGTGGTCCAATGTCATGGATGAAAGAAAGTTAAAAAGTGGGCACATGGCAAATGTCCAGACCTGCTAGACCTGTTCAACACAGTATCCCATGTTCCCAAAGATCCTGCTCTTGACCTGCTCTTTATCAGTAGAGTTGGGAAACCATAATCATCTCATTCAGAACCACAACATTTCCACTAGTCTGACCATGGTAAAGAGAGCAGCTTAGCAACAAGTTACTCCTTAAATGGTACTGACCCAGCCCAAATTTGGACAATTCTGCCCCCCAATTCTGCCATAGAAGAGATGATCCATCCCCACTCCACCTTACCCCTTCTAGTCATTAGGGTACAGAGGGCTTCTATGGTCCAATACCATAGACCAATATATAAATGACTCAACTAATTTAAACCCTTTTGGCCTTGACTAATACGGATTGATCATTGACAGTGATTCTTTGTAAAATACCAGAGACAGAAGTGGGACAAGTTGTTCTGAAGGTAATAAGTTTGATTTGATTTCACAAGGTCCTACGTACTAAAACAATCATTGCCACACTGCGAGGATTTTACACCGCCCTGCATGGACACAGACCAAAACACAAGTAATTGGTGAGAATTCAGTAGCGTTGTGTGCTCAGATCCCATAAATGCTCAATTTCCCATAAACATTACATTTGTTACGCAATGAGACTGATGGTGCCAAGAAATAACAATGGATGGAAGTCAAAATATCCAGCCCTTCTATGTTGTCATAAATATATATATATATATAAATAAAAACAGAACAGGTGTCTCAACAGGAGAAGTTTGTGGATTTTTAAGAAGATCTCAGCCTGCCGGTGATATAGGCCTGTCAGTAGTGGAATTCTTTTAATGCAACAAACAAGGTATCTGTTCCCCTTTCCATATATTCTCTTACCTGCTGAGACCATTAGATGTTGGGGTTCAGTCAGTTATATACTTTGGTATTATATATTGATTATATATTGATTTGCATGGGGAACAACTACACGTTTATGAAAAGCCTGGAATTATACTTTTATTTCTTACTGTTGGATGTGGGACTAAAGGAACCTTAAAATATGGCAATGGGGAAATAGTATTTATCAGCAGAGAATTCACAGAGCTGAGAGGCCAATACTGCTGACTCAGGGATCTGATAGAGAAGAGAAAAGAACTGGAAAATGTGTGTAAATGGTAAAATGTCATTAGAAGGGGCAGCAGAATTAGTTTATTGGGGGAGTGACATTCCAATAGGAAAGTCTTGCTGTGGAACTCACAGACCACTAGATAAACCAGGGGCCTCCAACCTTTTATTTTTACCCTTGAGCCGCATTCAGTTGTAAAAAAGAGTTGGGGTGCAACACAACAAGAAAAATGTTCCTGGGGGTACCAAATAAGGGCTGTAATTGGCTATTTGGTAGCCCCTATGAGGACTGGCAGTCTGAACGAGGCTCTTTTTGGCAATAAATCTGGTCTGATGCAACATCCAAGGGGTCGGTGAGCAACATGTTACTCGAGAGCCATTGGTTAGGGATCACTGAGATAAACCCATTGCTCTAGTAACCTATTAACATAACAAAGTAGGCTGAATTACACAGTTTTCTAACAAAATTCACAAATGTATCCAGTGGAAGGGAAAAACCAAAATATACGGTTGCCATAAAGGAGGGCCATGAAGCATTTTCCTTTTAAATAAGCTATTTTTTTAATTGGGACACATTCCGCTGAGTTGACCTGGTCCATTGCATATGTGGGAAGTGGGCTAATAATCTGGGGGAGGTCTCTGCAAGCAGTAGTATGGGGTTCCTTAATTTCTATGTATTTGTTTATCTAAGAATATATTTTCAGGGACACTAGTTGCGCTTCATACCCTTAACAGTGATTCTATGTCATTTGAGATAGTTGCTCAAAACTTCATCCAGTGTTCAATATATTGATAAACCAATAATTCATATATAGGCCAGATTATGTTTGTACCAGTCAATATTTCACCCAGGTAATGGCATAGAAGGAGACATATTGGAGCATTGTCATGTCACAGAACAATTGTAATGAGTGATATGTATTGTTACGTGGAAATGCCAAGATCTTATATATCATTAAAGCCAAGGTTCTTAAGCCAGTTGGTTAGATAATCCACTAACTTGGATGGTTGAAATATTCTGATCTGATTGGTTAGGCTGTTTGCAGTTGCACACAATACAAGAAGGATGTGTGGCCCCCTCCTTGATTTCTTATATGCACATAATTGACTGAGAGTAACCAGATTACATCTCTACTACATGTCTGACAGGGGTCAGAGATGTAGAAGAAGAAGAAGAGGGGAAGGCATAACAATTGGGTAGAGCAGAAATTTGAAGAGAAGAAAGAATAGGAGTAACTGCTGAGTAGAGTAGAAATCCAGAGAGAAACAGAGTAGGAGTTACAGCTGGGTAGAATAGAAATAAAGAGAGGGGAGAGAGTAGGAACTAGGGATAACAGCTGGGTAGAATAGAAATCTGCAGAGGAAACAGGTTAGGGGCAACAGTTGGATAGGTACAGACACAAATATCAAAGAAAATATGAATAACATTTGGGTAGGGAAAAAATTAGAGAGTAGGAGTAATAGAGAGAGAAAGAGTAGGAGTAACACATGTGTACAGTAAAAATCCAGAGAAGAGAGAGTAGGAGTAATAGGTGGCAGAGAGGAAATCTAGAGAGGAGAAACAGTAGGAGTAACAGATGGACATAGAGGAAATCCAGAGAAGAGAGAGTAGAAGTAACAGTTGTGCAGAGAGGCAACCCAGAGATGAAAAGAGAGTAGGAGTATGTTGGGCAGGGAGGAAATCTAGAGAGGAGGTGGAGTAGGAGTGAAGGTTGGGCAGAGAGGAAATCTAGAGATGAGGGAGAGTAGGACTGACAGTTGGGCAGAGAGGAAATCTAGAGAGGAGGGAGAGTAGGAGTGAAGGTTGGGCAGAGAGGAAATCTAGAGATGAGGGAGAGTAGGAGTGACAGTTGGGCAGAGAGGAAATCTAGAGAGGAGGGAGAGTAGGAGTAACAGTTGGGAAGAGAGGAAATCTAGAGAGGAGGCAGAGTAGGAGTGACAGTTGGGAAGAGAGGAAATCTAGAGAGGAGGCAGAGTAGGAGTGAAGGTTGGGCAGAGAGGAAATCTAGAGATGAGGGAGAGTAGGAGTGACAGTTGGGCAGAGAGGAAATCTAGAGAGGAGGGAGAGTAGGAGTAACAGTTGGGAAGAGAGGAAATCTAGAGAGGAGGCAGAGTAGGATTGACAGTTGGGAAGAGAGGAAATCTAGAGAGGAGGCAGAGTAGGAGTGAAGGTTGGGCAGAGAGGAAATCTAGAGATGAGGGAGAGTAGGAGTGACAGTTGGGCAGAGAGGAAATCTAGAGGGAAGGGAGAGTAGGAGTAACAGTTGGGTAGAGAGGAAATCTAGAGAGAATGGAGGGTAGGAGTGACAGTTGGGTAGAGAGGAAATCTAGACAGGAGGGAGAGTCAAAGTGACAGTTGGGCAGAGAGGAAGTCTAGAGAGGAGGGAGAGTCGGAGTGACAGTTGGGCAGAGAGGAAGTCTAGAGAGGAGGGAGAGTAGGAGTGACAGTTGGGCAGAGAGGAAATCTAGAGAGGAGGGAGAGTCTGAGTGACAGTTGGGCAGAGAGGAAACCTAGAGAGAAGGGAGAGTAGGAGTGACAGTTGGGCAGAGAGGAAAGCTAGAGAGGAGGGGGAATAGGAGTGACAGTTGGGCAGAGAGGAAGTCTAGAGAGGATGGAGAGTCGGAGTGACAGTTGGGCAGAGAGGAAGTCTAGAGAGGAGGGAGAGTATGAGTGACAGTTGGGCAGAGAGGAAAGCTAGAGAGGAGGCAGAATAGGAGTGACAGTTGGGCAGAGAGGAAATCTAGAGAGGAGGGAGAGTAGGGAGAGTAGGAGTGAGAGATGGTTCAATTACCAATCTGGAGAAAGGGCCCATAATAAAAAAGTGGGCAAGAAATTTTACTGCCACTTTCTTTACCATGATGATAAAGTTGCCATTGTTATTGGCCACCATGAGTATCCATGATGTTACAGTAAGAATCGAGCAACTGCTCTCTAGCAAAAGGGACATTTCTGCTCCCCACTAGACTTTTTTTTACAGGAATCAGGGTGTGACTACATAATTATGGACATAATTGAGGGACATAATTGAGGGACAAAAGAAACTCTCTGCTTGACCAAAGCATTTCTAGCAACATTGTAGCCAAACATGGGGCAATTCCTGTAACTCCCCCAATTCAACTATTCCCTGTAATATTCACTGTGCCCCGACATGTCATGTCTAACAATCATTGTCATTGTTTTCTACCCAGCGCTGTTGGGAATTTACTGTACAATATCTAAGGTTCTGTTGGATATAACAGACAGACGGGACTTTGTTGAAAGACGGCAGAGCTCATATCACATACTCAGTAATAGAAGTCAGAATTTCCAGGGGATGGAAAGGACCGGCACCAAGTGATGTAGAACTTGGCTGAACATAAAGGCAAGCCCAAGGCAATGCACAAAGCAGCACCTTAATGATCCTTCATTTACTTCACTTTAACATTCCATTTGACCCACTGGATCAATATCTTAGAGGAGGAACAGGTGAAAGGTTCCTCCAAGTTATCACCCTCACAATTAACACCCCAATTCTCTCAGCTGAGATACTAACATGAAAATGATTAACATGAAGTTCTGGATAAGAACCAAGGGAACTTTCCATAGGTCTATGATATATGCAACTCCCATCTCCCCACCTTCTGCATGCAATAAAAGTCAATATAAGCATGGCAGAGCTGGATGGGCTATACCAATCATGGAAAAACAAGTCTACTGCCGGGCTCTTGTGTCTGCAAATTGGCTCTCAGGAGCCCTAAAGTCCCGGCTTAACTTGAGGGTCCTGGACGCCACGTATGATAAGGGTGCCCAGAAGCAATTCTCACAGGGGCACATCCCCAAGGCAAGATTTTTTGACCTGGACCAGTGCAAAGATCAGACTTCACCTTATGAGGTGATGTTGCCCAGTGAGAGACATTTTGCCCAATATGTAGGCAGCCTTGGCATCAATAATGACAGCCACGTTGTGGTTTATGACACTGATAAGATGGGCATGATATCGTCCCCCAGGGTCTGGTGGATGTTTCGGGTATTTGGGCACAAGAATGTCTCAATTTTGGATGGTGGGCTTCAGAACTGGCTGAAGCAGGGGCTTCTTGTAACACCAGAGAATCCCCAGTATGGACCTGAGACCTTCCGAGCAAAGCTGGACCCCTCTCTGTTGAAGAGATTCGAAGAGATTCAGGACAATATCAGCAGCAAGTGTTTCCAGCTGGTGGATGCCCGGTCAGCGGGGAGATTCAGGGGCCCAGAGCCAAAGCCTGGGGAAGGTGAGATGGAAAGGGGGGGAAAGCAGATACAGGGTGGAGATTAATTCACAAACCAGGTGCATATTCTGCACTGAAGTAGTAACCCATAGCAACCAATACAAATGGCAGCAGGACCACTATCAGGGGGTACAGGGGTGCTGTAATCAGGGGCCCTATGGGAAAGGGAGGCTCCACAATGGAAAAACTTGATTTGTGAGTTGCGAATGCAGAGCTTGTGCTGGGGCGGGTGAGGTGTTGGGAGTCTTTTAATATAACTGGGTAGTGGCTGGGCAGATCAGGGGTGGAGTTTGGCATAATTAGGGAGTGGCTGAGTGGATAAGGGGTGTGGTCACACATGCAATTTGTTTTTATTGGGTCCATATTTTCCCACTAACAATGGGGTCTATGCAGTGCTCATCACAGTAGGGTATGTGTGAGTGCACCGTGATGTAGAGTAGAGTGGGTGCCATAGAGATGAGGGTGTTTACTCACACAAGCATTTGCACAATGTAATTCCAACCACCATGTCCCCACACTCAGGACACATTCACACCCACTCACAGGCACCCTCATCTACTCCTCCACTCACAGGCACCCCCATCTACTCCTCCACTCACAGGCACCCTCATCTACTCCTCCACTCACAGGCACCCTCATCTACTCCTCCACTCACAGGCACCCTCATCTACTCCTCCACTCACAGTCACCCTCATCTACTCCTCCACTCACAGGCACCCCCATCTACTCCTTCAACTCACAGGCACCCTCATCTACTCCTCCACTCACAGGCACCATCATCTACTCCTCCACTCACAGGCACCATCATCTACTCCTCCACTCACAGGCACCCTCATCTACTACTCCACTCACATGCACCCTCATCTACTTCTCCACTCACATGCACCCTCATCTATTCCTCCACTCACATTCACCCTCATCTACTCCTCCACTCACATGCACCCTCATCTACTCCTCCACTCACAGGCACCCTCATCTACTCCTCCACTCACAGGCACCCTCATCTACTCCTCCACTCACAGGCACCCTCATCTACTCCTCCACTCATATGCACCCTCATCTACTACTCCACTCACATGCACCCTCATCTACTCCTCCACTCAATGGCACCCTCATCTACTACTCCACTCACATGCACCCTCATCTACTCCTCCACTCACAGGCACCCTCATCTACTCCTCCACTCACAGGCATCCTCATCTACTCCTCCACTCACAGGCACCCTAATCTACTCCTCCACTCACAGGCACCCTCATCTACTCCTCCACTCACATGCACCCTCATCTACTCCTCCACTCACAGGCACCCTAATCTACTCCTCCACTCACAGGCACCCTCATCTACTCCTCCACTCACATGCACCCTCATCTACTCCTCCACTCACAGGCACCCTCATCTACTCCTCCACTCACAGGCACCCTAATCTACTCCTCCACTCACAGGCACCCTCATCTACTCCTCCACTCACAGGCACCCTCATCTACTCCTCCACTCACATGCACCATTATTTACTCCTCCTCTCACAGGCACCCCCATCTACTCCTCCACTCACATGCACCATTATTTACTCCTCCTCTCACAGGCACCTTGATACTGATCTATAGCCCCAGTCCTGGCAGGCAGCTCCAACTCACAGATACAAACACAGTTTTCACACGCCTGAACTCCTCTGCCCTGAACTCCCAGGCAATTTGACTTGGAACCAAACAGCCCTTATCAGTATGAGGGAATGTCATCCAGCACCGGCCCAGCAGGTTTCCAGGGCAGCTAGAAGAATTTGGGGAGGGATAATAAGGATTTGGCCACGGGATACACAGCTGGGCTTTGGGAGTAGTTGTTGTCAGGCTGATCTTCTCTCACCCCAGAAATAGATTTAATGTGATTTCTCTCTCACTCAGATTCACATTCCCATAGACATCCTGAGCCTGTGAATATTCTGTGTCTCCTCTCAGCCGACCGGCACCCCACTAACCAACAGCCAAACAGACATCGTGAGCATCAGAAGGCCCGGTGCCTTGGGGTTATCCTAGATTCTGCCCTGTCATTCACTCCTCATATCCAGTCACTTATTAAATCATGTCACTTCCACCTAAGGAACATATCCAAAATACCATCATTTATCACCCAAGATGCCGCCAAAATTCTTATTCACTCTCTCGTCATATCACATCTAGACTACTGTAACTCTCTTTTAATTGGCCTCCCCCTCCAGAGACTGTCACCTCTCCAGTCCATAATGAACACTGCTGCGAGGCTCATACACCTCAGCAACCGCTCCTCCTCTGCCAGTCTCTCTGCCAATCCCTACACTGGCTTCTGTTACCTTTCAGAATAAAATTCAAACTAATGACCCTGACATTCAAAGCACTTCATAACTCTGCCCCACCCTACATCTCTGAACCCATCTCTATATACTCACCCAACCGCTTACTACTCTCCTCTACTGACCTGCTCCTCAACTCTTCTCTCATTAACTCCTCACATGCTCACTTTCAAGATGGCTGCACCCCTCCTCTGGAACTCTCTCCCACGGTCTGTCCGACTTTCTCCCAACCTTTCTGTTTTCAAAAGATCTCTTGTCCACACGTATTTAGAGATGCCTCCTCTCACTCTGTTTCGCTACCAAATGTAATATCATATGTTACTTCACCTGCTTATTTCTGATCATGCCACTCCCACACCTTGTGTCTCATTCCCTTACCTTTAGATTGTAAGCTCTTTTGTGCAAGGCACTCCACCCCTTGTATGATACAAGGGGTGGAGTGCCTTGCACAAAAGAGCTTACAATCTAAAGTGAAAGGAATGAGACACAACTGTGAGAGTTACTGGTTGCTACGTATGAAGTTCTGTATAAATACATTTATTTTGCAACACTGTAAAATATGTTAGCACTCTAAAATACATTATTAGTGTTATTATTATTAGTGATAATCAGAAGCACCCGAGCCATGAGAACACCCTGCCCTTGGTCATTGTCACTCAGGCCACTCCCTGTAATGGGCCCCATGGGCATAAGCAGCGGCACAATCACAGACACTATGGACATTTATTTGCAGCGGAAGCAGACCCTGCGGCTGCAGGAGGTCTCATAAGGCCCTACTTAATATACAATATCAATAAATAGTGGTACAAACATATCAATAAATCTATTGGACATTTTGGGGGCCTGGCAGCCCAGTAATATCTAACAACACCACTTGCTCTCAGGCACATTCTCTAAAAAACCCATTTGTGAGTACGTGTGGCTTCTCTATGTATATGAAGTCACATGACACAAGGGCAGAGCCAATCAGCACTGAGTGTGACAGTTTATACAGGCAGTTTCTCTGCTCTGAATTGGTCTGGGTCTCGTCTCTTTCAGGCATTGAACCCGGACACATCCCTGGTGCCGTCAATCTTCCCTTCTCCAGTTTTCTAACCAAGGAGGGTTATGAGAAGTCACCTGAAGAGATTCAGCGCATGTTCCAGGAGAAGGGAGTGGACCTGAACAAGCCAATGACTGCAACTTGCCGCCGAGGAGTCTCAGCTTGCCACGTGGCCCTGGCTTCTTTCATTTTGGGCAAAGAGAACACAGCGGTCTATGATGGCTCCTGGTCAGAATGGTTCCACCGGGCCAAACCCGAGTACAAGGTGTTTGAGAAGAACTAGAGAAGCAGAGGCAAGATGGCAACTGTGTTTAGTTCATTGACCTCTGCCAGGGGCCACCAGAGCCACAGCCTCCACCGCTGTAACTGCCAAACCACCTCCTGCATTATGGAGACCTTGTAACCCATAGCAACCAGCTGGCGGCAATCATTATTCTCAGCAGTCAGCAAAAGGCAACTGCTTATTGGTTGCTATGGGTTACAAGACTGTTTTTGCATAAACAATGTCTATAGACTATAACAGGAAAATGCTGTCACCATATAACCCATAATGCTTTGCTTCAACAGAAGCCAGACTTGATATCTGGATAAAGCTGCGGGGGGGGGGGGAATATATATATATTGTGTGTGCATATGGGGGTGCTACCTTTTCGTGGCAGTGGCCTTAGTCCTGTGACAGATATTCCTTTAGTTCTCAGAGGATGCTGGGAATTGTGGTTCAACAAGATCTGGAGGGTGGGAAGGCTTCTCTGGATTAGAAAAGAGAATCTGGACTGCTGCCTGGTTCTTTGGGCTAAAGGTTTCCTAGCAACCGGCATTTGTTAGAATGGCAATAAATAATAAAAAGAATGATAAATCTGTTTTCTGGTTGCTATGGCGACTGACTCTGGACAGGATAAAACTTGGGCAAAATACAATGGCATATATTTTTAAAAACATTCGGGATGTTACAGGTAAAATTTATTTTATTGGCCCAAAACTTCTGCATCGGGCTGATTTCATAAACTCCCCTTTGTCACTGATGTGGTACAATCCTTCCTTGTGCGATTCCTTTGGACCAAATCAATGGCACGAGCTGCTGAGGGGAGAGGCTAAAGTTCTGCAATGAAACAATAAGTGTTTCTAGGGTTTGGCAAAAAAAAAAAAAAAAAAACCCAAAAAGATTTGCAGCTTGAAAAACTAACTAAAATGTTTTGAAAGGTTGTTATGATGTTAGTCATCGCCAAAGCGTTTGATACTGTGCCCCACAAACGACTGCTTTCTAAACTAAGGTCTGTTGGGCTTAATGAAGTCGTTTGCACATGGATAGGAAACTGGCTACAGGATCGGGTACAGAGGGTGGTTGTTAATGGGACATTCTCTACTTGGAGTAAGGTTCTTAGTGGGGTCCCCCAGGGCTCAGTATTGGGTCCACTTTTATTTAATTTGTTCATTAATGACTTAGGGGAGGGGGATTGTAAGTAATGTATCAGTGTTTGCAGATGACACAAAACTATCAGCCCAATTAATTCCATCCAGGATGTGGCACTTGCAACAGGATCTTGACAAACTGGCAATCTGGGCAGCTAAGTGGCAAATGAGATTCAATGTTGATAAATATAAAGTCCTGCACCTGGGATGTAACAATATCCACTTATACCCTTAATGGGACTGCACTAGGCAAATCCATAATGGAGACGGAGCTTGGAGTCCTTGTAGATAATAAACTTGTCTGTAGCAAGTAATGCCAGTCAGCAGCATCAAGGGCAAATAAGGTCTTGACTTGTATTAAATGGGGCAGAGAGTCACGGGAGGAGGGGGTCCCACTGTATAGAGCACTGGTAAGGCCCCATCTAGAATATGCCGTACAGTTTTGGTCTCCATCACTCAAACAGGACATTATTGTATTAGAGAGGGGACAGAGAAGGGCAACTAAGCTGGTAAAGGGAAAATCTTAGCTATGAGGAAAGACTGGCCAAATTGGGGATGTTCACACTGGAGAAGAGGCGCTTAAAGGGTGATATGATAACTATGTATAAATATATAAGGGGATCATATAATAATCTCTCTAATGATTTATTTACCAGTAGGTCTTTCCAGCTGACTCAAGGTCACCCATTCCGATTAGAAGAAAAGAGGTTCCAGCTAAATATTGGGAAGGGGTTTGTTACAGTGAGAGCTGTGAAGATGTGGAATTGTCTCCCTGAATCAGGGGTACAGGCTGATACATTAGATAGGTACAAGGAAGGGTCGGATGCTTTATTCACCAGTAGCTCCTCCCAGCAGACAGGAAGGAGCCAATGAGATTAGAGGAGGGAAAGGGGTGTTACAGGGAGAGCTGGGAAGTGAATCAGGGGTACAGGCTGATACATTAGATAGGTATAAGAAGGGGTTGGATGGTGTTTAGCAAGTGAGGGAATACAGGGATATGGGAAATAGCTCATAGTCCAAGTTGATCCAGGGACAAGTCCGATTGCCATTTTGGAGTCAGGAAGGAATTTTTCCCCCTGTGAGGCAAATTGGAGAGGCTTCAGATGGGTTTTTTGCCTTCCTCTGGATCAACTGGCAGATAGGTAGTTAATAAAAAAAAAAAAAAGGTTGAACTTGATGGACATGTGTCTTTTTTCAACCTTACTTACTATGTTACTATGTTACTATGTAGTGAGCCAATAAAGGGATCACCTTTATACTTTTTGTTATTCGTTTGTCCGGTGACCGGGTAACATGGTACAACAACAAAATAAATGTGTCACAAACAATCAGCTTCACAATGGGAGTTTCTGAGCAGTTACATTGAGACACATGTTTTTACAATGGCTGCATTAGGAAGTATTATACTGACACCTTGTGGCTAAATAGTAGAACTGCAGGGTTTATATTTGATCTATAAGCTGCAAATCCAAAGTAGCAGAATAGTGGTGAACCGGCCATCTAGTGCTGCACAAATGTAACTGCAACACGGGCTTTCACTTATCCCTATGGCAATGATCTTCTATATTGTATGTGTTTATATTTTACTTGTATTGCGCTCCTTGAGGGCAAAGCAATGTACAGCAGAACAGTAAATAATAAGAAAAAACAGGGGGTCATTACAATATATTGTTGGCTGGGGGGGGGGCTGCCTCCTCAGGGGCTCACACAACCCACCCAGGTACCCCAGGGCCCCCTGCCACAGCTACAAACCCCTTCTGCATGTACTTTATGTTATCTTATTGCAATTGGAAGTGAGGGTTCATCTCCCAGGGAGGGAAGAGGGTCTGGATGGTGGGGCCCACTGGGTTTTTTTTCCTGGTGTCCTGTCGGCTCAGTCATTTCTATTTATGATTAGTTATCCGTGGCCCTGGATCCATAAAATCAAGTTGTAGACAATAAAATCAGACGCAGAGTTGGTGACGTCTCTTGCTTAGACAGGATAGCGGCAAACTATCCAGCTGATAAGGGAAATAAAAGTTGCTGTAGTTGTAAATGTTAATTTTCACGATAGTTCCCCTTTAAGTGGGTCACTAGTGATCACTTTGAGCTTCTGTGACTTGACAAAGTGACTTGGTCGGTGACTAATAAACAAACAAAGTTTCTGTTAGTGAGTTTTTCACGCCTACATGTCTCGCTCTGTCCCACTTTCTCCAAACTTTTCTGCTTTCAAGAAATCTCTGAAAACGCACTTCTTTCGAGAAGCCTCCCCTCGCTCTGCTTAACTACCAAACGCAACACCACATACAGTACCACATTTCTCACCCACTTAATTCGATCTTGCCCACTCCCACACCTTGTGTATTACTCCCTTCCCTTTAGAGTGTAAGCTCTTTTGCACAGGGCCTTTCTCACCTTTTGTACCTGTATTGATTGTGATTGGGTTTACAAACTAAAAGGTTAGGGTACAATTGAGACATTAGGATTGTATAAACAATTTGTCATTTTTGATACAGCAATGATTAATTAAGGTACATGGAATAGGCCTCTTTAAACAGATGGGTCTTTAAGGAGAGCTTGAAAGTTTGGAAGGAAGGAGAAAGTCTGACAGCTTGTGGCAGAGAGTTCCAGAGAAAAGCAGAAGCCTGAGAGAATATATGTATAATATGTATAATATGTATAATATGTATAATATGTATAATATGTATAATATGTATAATATGTATAATATGTATAATATGTATAATATGTATAATCACATTTACTTTAATATGTTGGCGCTATATAAATACATGTTAATAATAATAATAATAATAGTAATAATAATAATAATATAATTCCTTATGTCATTCTAGCCCCGTCTAGAGGTTTAGCACTAAATACCTACCAGTTTCTTTTGGCCTGACTCTAGAGAATCTCATACCTCCCAACATTTTGGAAGTAAAAAGAGGGACAAAAATTTTTTTTACACACGTAGCGCAGCAATTTTTTGACCACACCCCTTTCCGTGGCCACACCCCCTAATTACCATGTTTGTTTTACAAAATTTGGCAGGTTATGAAAGTTTGAAAATATTTCTCCTTATCTAAACTGTGTTTTTGTGTCTCAAAATTGTTACAAAGTATCTTATTTGCACCTGTTAGCTGTTCTGGGCTCTCTGCTAAAAGCCAATTAAGTGAGAAACTTTGTTTCTTTTTCTGGCTGTTCAGTGCAGAGAAAAGAGGGACTTTCCAGTACAAATGAGGGACTGCGGGTTGAGCTGTCAAAAGAGGGACTGTCCCTCCGAAAAAGGGACAGTTGGGAGGTATGGAATGCCGATTCCTGGGGGCACATTTACTTACCCGCAAATTTTTGCTTCGGAATTCACCGCTAGACTTCACACAACTACTTCAGAAATGATTTTGTACTGGATAAACATATTCATCAAAATACGTAACTACGTCTCAGCAAGAGAACATTACAGCTCTAATTCTGGTGAAAATTAGGGGGAACCAGAAATTTTCAACCCCTACAAGTCTGAGATTTCTATAGAACATTTGGTGGACAAACAAGGGACTTATTAAATCAGCTGTATTTTTCATCCGTTGGGGATCTTATTACAGAATTTAAATTTCCAACATACAGTCATGTGAAAAAGTTTGGGAACCCCTCTTAATTCTTTGGAGTTTTGTTTATCATTGGCTGAGCTTTCAAAGTAGCAACTTCCTTTTAGTATATAACTTGCCTTATGGGAACAGTAGTATTTCAGCAGTGACATAAAGTTTATTGGATTAACAGAAAATATACATCATAACAAAATTAGACAGGTGCATAAATTTGGGCACCCCAACAGAGATATTCCATCAATACTTAGTTACAAATGTAACAGCCTCTAGACGCCTCCTATAGCCTTTGATGAGTGTCTGGATTCTGGATGTGGCTATTTGTGACCATTGGTCCATACAAAATCTCTCCAGTTCAGTTAAATGTGATGGCTGCCGAGCATGGACAGTCTGCTTCTAATCATCCCATAGATTTTCCATGATATTCAAGTCGGGGGACTCCAGAATATTGTACTTGTCCCTCTGTATAAATGTCTTTGTAGCATCAGCATCAGGTCCACCCACAGCCAACTGAGAGACTTCGGGGTGAGTGTTTATTTGTACCCTGGGTACCCCTGGAACTATAGCAGGGTGACTGTTACCCCAATGTTTCTATATATCTATAACCTTGTTATGAGCTAAGGGGCCCAGTCTGAAGGTCAGTTAGGGGGAGATTTGGGGTGAGTGTTTATTTGTACCCTGGGTACCCCTGGAACTATAGCAGGGTGACTGTTACCCCAATGTTTCTATATATCTATAACCTTGTTATGAGCTAAGGGGCCCAGTCTGAAGGTCAGTTAGGGGGGAGATTTGGGGTGAGTGCTTATTTGCACCCTGGGTACCCCTGGAACTATAGCAGGGTGACACCCCAATGTCTCTATATATCTGTAACCTTGTTATGAGCTAAGGGGGCCCAGTCTGAAGGTCAGTTAGGGGGAGATTTGGGGTGAGTGTTTATTTGTACCCTGGGTACCCCTGGAACTATAGCAGGGTGACACCCCAATGTTTCTATATATCTGTAACCTTGTTATGAGCTAAGGGGGCCCAGTCTGTGGGTCCGGGTTACGGATAAGGTACTTGCGGGTCCGGGTTGCAGGTTGCGGGTATGGGTTGAGTACCGCGCAGGACTCCAGTATAGGGACGTGGATATCATAGCATGTACTGGGTGCATGAGTTAGTTAGGCTAGTGAAAACTGGCAGCTGTTGCTCCAACTAGGAGGTTGAATAGTTCCTGACAGATATTTTGTCAGTTGAAGTATCACTAAAGATTAGTCTTTTATACAGGGTCGGACTGGGGGGCCCAGGGCCCATTGGGGCCGCTGTCCAGGGGTCCCCTCCGGCCTCCCTATCTGCCCCCTACTGAGGCACCACTCAGCGCACACATACGCATTAGGGTGCGAACAGTGAATGCACAAACTGCGCCACCCAGCACCATAATTATTTTTGGGGGGGGGATTCAAAATATGGGGAGAGGGCGTCTGGCCCGGCGGGGGCTCATGAGGATCAGGGCCCATCGTACCAGTCCGACACTGCTTTTATATTTGGAATTTAACCTTTAGGTGGGATGCTCCTACTTCCAGCCCTGATTATGAATACTGTTCTAATGCTCCTTCATATTCCCACCTCCCTCCCATAATATTGTGTATGTTAAGGTGCTAGAACGTTTGTGGGGAGTTTTGGGCAGCTCCATTTATGAGAAAGCAGACCCAATGCCCTTTCTGTTCCACACTTAAAACTTTAGTGATGGAGCCGATTAAAGGGGAACCACATCACTAATGCAGATTGCGCTCGCTGCACTAGAAGAGCTGAATTTCTCATTTAAAACCCAGAAATTTGATTCAAGGGCAGATTGAAAGAAGCTTTATTCCATTTTGTTAAAAGTCAAACGTCCTAACGCGTTTCGTATCAAAGGATGTGTAACCATAGGCAACTAATCATGATAGGTGCCTATGATTACGTATCCTTTGATACGAAACGCGTTAGGCCGTTTGACTTTTAACAAAATGGAATAAAGTTTATTTTTTACCTCCCCGGCTGCAGGAGTGCGGGCACTTTCTGTGACTGAATTATCGCCACAAGCTCCGGGTTCGGGGCAAAGCACCCGGAGCCATTTACTGGATTTGGTGAGTGCGCTGATTGCTGACTTCAATGTTTAAAATGTTAATTTAAACGGAGATATTTAAAGTGTCGGACCTGTGGTTTCTACAGCCAGGTCACCTCTCCCATCGGGTGAGCTATAGTTCTGCAATTGTTTTTGGCACTAGGTTTCTTAGTGCAGAGAATTGTTCTTTATTAATGTTACTTGTATGAGGGATTAGAGCCAGCTGTGTTTTTCTTTTTGTGCAGATTTATTAATGGTTGAAATTCAAATTTTTTCTTATGGTCAAAACTGTCAAATTCAACTAGGGAATTATCCAAACTCGATTTCAGCTTTTTAAAAAATGTGATTTTTAAGATTTATCCAACTCTGGCCCTTTAAAGAATTCGACTCTTCGCCACCTGAAACCTGCCGAATTCATGTATAAGCCAATGGGAGGGGTCCAGTGATCATTTTGGAGACGTTTGTAGTCTTCCTGACGTTCAAGTTTTTTTGGGGGGAATTTTAATCAAATTCAATTCGAGTTTTCAGATTGGTAAAATTTGGCTAGGTTTTAACAATTCGATCCCAACAAATTTCCCCCAATCGAATTTCAAAATTTTTATTATTTATCCAGACATGCAAGTAAGATCCCTGCAGAAATGTCCTGCTAGTAAGAAATGGCTAATGAGTATATTAACCCCATACATGCCAGTATAAATTGGACAATAATCATATTAATTTTAGACATGTCAGTAACGAGCATATTAAAGGGATACGGTCATGGGGAAACATGTTTTTTTTTTCAAAACACATCAGTTAATAGTGCTGCTCCAGCAGAATTCTGCACTGAAATAAATTTTTCAAAAGGGAAAACAGATTTTTTTAATATTCAATTTTGAAAGCTGACATGGGGCGAGACATATTGTCAGTTTCCCAGCTGCCCCCAGTCATGTGACTTGTGCTCTGATAAACTTCAGTCACTCTTTACTGCTGGACTGCAAGTTGGAGTGATATCACCCCCCCCCCAGCAGCCTAACAACAGAACAATGGGAAGGTAACCAGATAGCAGCTCCTTAACACAAGATAACAGCTGCCTGGTAGATCTAAGAACAACACTCAATAGTAAAATCCAGGTCCCACTGAGACACATTCAGTTACATTGAGTAGTAGAAACAACAGGCTGCCAGAAAGCAGTTCCATCCTAAAGTGCTGGCTCTTTCTGAAATCACATGACCAGGCAAAATGAGCTGAGATGCACCTACACACCAATATTACAACTAAATACACTTGTTGGTTCAGGAATGACATTTTATATTGTACAGTGAATTATTTGCAGTGTAAACAGTGTCATTTACATATAAAAACCACATCATAAAAATCATAACAGAATCTCTTTAAAGGGCATCTAAAGTGTAAAATAGAATAAGGCTAGAAATGCTGTATTTTGTGTACTAATTATAAACCTGAACTTACTGTACCACAAGCCTAATTAAACAAATAATTTATGCTTTTAAAGTCATCTTGTAACTTCGTTACACATCTCTGCAAGACCAAGACTACGCACATGCTCAGTGTGGTCTGGGCTTCAGTTGGGAGGTGAAGCTTAGGGATCGTCACAATCAGCACAGGTCAAATAATATCTGCCAGAAGCCAATACAGCAAGACTGATTAATAATCAGAATATACAGACTGCACTGGGTCTGTGGATACAAATCTACAGTTGTTACAGGGAAACAAACAAAGCTGCTCCAGTTCTGGGAGGTAAGGTGGGGGGGGCTTGCCCTGTCGTTTGAAAGTACGATTGTTTCCCTGGGGGGACTGTCTGAAGTTTCCTAACTGCAGCTGTCAGAGCAAGTAAAATGAAGGGGAAATTTCACTGCATACAGTCAGGTTTCGTATAAAAACGGTACATATTTATTAATTAAAGTATATTGGAGATAGAGTTCTTTTTCATTAAAGAAAGTAAAAATGGGATTTTATTTTTTTGCCTTTACATGCCCTTTAAGCACATCCCCACACCCCTGTACATTACACCTCCTACCCCTTTTTTGCTTTTATTGTACATAAGTGGCTGGGGGCAGAGCACTGTGGAAGGGAAGGTCAGCAGGGGGCCCTTTAGGGTGACAGGAAGGTTGGCAGGGGACCAGCAAAGTGGTGCGGCATGTGTGGGGGAGGGGCTAGGAGGACATTTTGTGTTCCACAGTGGAACACACGGTGGAAGGGCCCAGCAGGTTGAAGGGAAGTTGCTGTTGGGCTCAGCAGGGTGATGGGGAGACGGGGAGTGCAGTGAAGCAGGTGAGGGGTCAGCAAGGAGCTAGAGGAGATGTGAGCAATGAGCAGGGTCCACAAGGATTATTCCCTTAGGGCAATGACACACAAGGAGATTTGTCACAACTCATAAATCTCTTTTTCTCTAGGTGACTAATCTCCTCCAAATGTTTCTCCAGAGGTGATAATGTAAATCTGTGCTGACAAAACATACTGTATGCAGTGCTCCGGATCTCTGAAGTCCACTGAAGTTTCCTCATGATGCAAACGTCTTGCTCAATCTCACGGAGACTTCCAGACTTTATTTATGATGTAGGGATTGATATTCTGAGACAATTTGTAATTAGATTACATTTTTATTATTTTTTTGGTATTATTTTGTATTTGTTTTTGGTTTTGAGCTTTTTATTCAGCAGCTCTCCAGTTTGCAATTTCAGCAATATGGTTTCTAGGGTCCAAATTCCCCTAGCAACAAAGCATTAATCTGAATAAGAGACTGGAATATGAATAGGAGAGGCCTGAATAGAAAGACGAGTAATCAAAAGTAGCAATAACAATACATTTGTAGCTTTACAGGGTATTTGTTTTTGAGTTATTTACTTTTATTTTATTTACGTTTATACAGCAGCTCTCAAGTTTGCAATTTCAGCAATCCGGTTTCTATGGTCCAAATTCCCCTAGCAACCATGCATTGATTTGAATAAGAAACTGGAATATGAACAGGAGAGGCCTGCATAGAAAAACAAGGTAAATAACAGTAAATTTGTAGCCTTGCGCAGTATTTGTATGGGGTCAGTGACCCTCACTTGAAATATGGAAAGGGACAGAAGAAGAAGAAGGCAAATAATTCAACACTATTAAATATAAATGATAAAGACCAATTCAAAAGTTGCTTAACATTGTCCATTCTATAACATACTACTGACATATTATAAGCCAATAAGACTATGGGGGGAATTCACAAAAGTGTCGGTAAAACAAGTCACCCAGAAGTGGCGGTCGACAAATTTGTAAAATGTCGTACGAACGGCAAATTCACAAAGGCAGATGTTCCCATCTCTGAATGTCTCGCAAGTCTGACAATTTTCTAAAATGTCGTATATCTTTTCATCGTACAAACGACATTTACCAGACTTTTAAACGACAATTTGTCTGACATTTTCATTTTGGAGAGCCTAAAGTGTCTGAAAAATTGTCGGTAAAAAAAAATGAGTTTACGAGTAATTCATAAAAATGTCGGGAAAAGTGGCGCCGGAAAAACCACACCCACTTTTAACGGCACTAATTCAAAAGTGTCGCACATGTCGGAAAATTGGCGGAGAAATGCTCTGTGAATTTGTCGGCTGTTGCTACGACACTTTCTACGACATTTTAAAGACATTTTTTCGTTCCCGACACTTTTGTGAATTCCCCCCTACGTGTTATTATTGCTGCCTTGCAGCACTGGGGTCTTTGGTGCAACTCCAAGGAGTGTGTATGTTCAGCCTGTCTGTGCAGGGCTTTCCTCTGATTTTCTCCCACATCTTAAAAGCATATAGGCAGGTTAATTGGTTCTTGATAAAACTAAGTCTTAAAGGACCAGTAACACCAAAATTTTTTTTTAAAAAAATTGGTTAGTATACATCGAAAAATAAACACAAACACAAGTTAAACTTTTAAATTGCAAAGCCTTTATTAAAAAAAAAATAAGTGAGTTATTTTTAATAAAGGCTTTGCAATTTAAAAGTTTAACTTGTGTTTGTGTTTATTTTTCGATGTATACTAACCAATTTTTAAAAAAAAAAAAAAAAAAAATTGGTGTTACTGGTCCTTTAAACAAGACTTCACTTCTCTGCCTTTCATCCTTCTCAAACTAAGAGATCTTAAAAAAAAAAAAAAATCACAATTTGCCCGTTTGAGACGGATAGGGGGCAGATTTATCAAGGGTCGTATTTCGAAGTTAAAAATACTTCGTAATTTGACCATCGAATTTGGGTATCCTGCGGTCGAAGTAAAAACGCTCGATCGAACGGTTAAATCCTTCGAAGGACTTCATCGATCGATCGAATGATTTTACTTCGACTTCCAAAAACTTAGAAAAACGCTCTAGAAGGTCCCCATAGAATAACATAGCACTTTGGCAGTTTTAATTTGGAGAAGTATTGAAGTCGAAGTTTTTTTAAAGAGACAGTACTTGGCTTATCGAAAGGTCGAATATTTGAACGATTTTACTTAGAATCGAATTCATAGTATCCTATTCGATTGTCACGTATCCAAAAAAATTACTTAGAATTTCGAATTTTTTTACTTCGAAAATTCCCTCAAATTCTCTTTGACCCTTGATAAATCTGCCCCATAGTGTCGGACAACACATTGCCACAAATGAGATTGGATGAAATGACAGAAAATTTGTAGGGGGCCCTCCAGTCATTAAAGGGCACACTACACCAAATAATTGTAAAAACTTGAAGAATTTTATTTGTAGAACTTCGTTCCTCCAGGAACACAATAACTCACCAACATGTACACAGGTTTGTTCCACAGATGTACAGCAAATGTTGAAAGCCCCACAGACGTCAGACCTGCAAACCCAGCTTTGGCCTTTGTTGCACCACCTACCGGACAGGTAGTTCGCCGTACGACCTACGAGCCCTCCACCTCTGGCCCGGTAGGACTTTTTGATGTGCCACCTCCCTCCTTCGGCCAGCGAGCCACCACAGCAGTGCTCCTGGCTTTTCCGGGTAGGAATTTTCACCAAACTACCTGGGTTGTCCACACTGTCCTGACTGTGTCTTATCGCCCTATCTGTGGCCGAGCCACGGCCACTAGGCCACTATCTCCTTGGTGGGGTGTCAGCTACCCGTGCTAACTTGCCTGACTGACTAAGGCACCTAGTGCCCCACTTAGCATGTACCTCACTATTTGTCCTGTTTCCAAATCAATCCACCCTGTCTATTTCTATCCTCTTTTATACCCTTAGCCCTGAACATTACTATAGCATGCCTTTCCCATGTGTTTTCCCACACCCTACACATATGCTCTACATGTGCCTTAACACCGCTGTCCAGCCTGAAGCCTCCTGAACACTTATTTGACACTATTGCCATCTAGTGGACAACCCTTGCAATTACACCACTTTTAAACATCGTAATACTTTTCACCCACAACACCACTCATACACATTCACTTTCATACAATGTAATTTCAATCACCTTACAAATTCTGCATCTAGACATTATCCAAAAATGGTAATATGGAAACAGAGAAGTGAGATAGAAAAGGTGGAAAGGGCCAGTTTACTAACAAAAAGGGTGTATAACACATTAAAGGTGGCCATAGACGCACAGATAATATAGTACAAAACTAACTTTCGTTTGATATTCAGTGCGTGTATGGTGGGAAAAGAGACGATTGATATCGGCAGAAGACTTGAATATCGGTCGCCTCGTCGGAAAATTTTGATTGGGCGCCTTTGAAGGAACCCAAACATCGGCCATTGTTAGTGCTGACTAGGGATGGGCGAATTTGACCCGTTTCGCTAAAAATTCGCCGTCGGCGAAATGTCGCAGACGCCCATTAAAGTCTATGGGCGTCAAAAAAATTTTGTCGCGTGACGAAACTGTTTTGACGCGCGTCTTTTTTTGACGCACGCCACCATACAAGTCTATGGGCGTCATTTTTTCGCCGAAATGAGGCGAAAAAATTCGCCCATCCCTAGTGCTGAATCATCAGATACAGGTAGAATTCTATTGTTTCTATTGTATATCTGACCATTCAGCTCTACACGTGTCAGTTGAAACAAACCATCTTTCTTGGAAACATCAGATCGCAATTGTTACGTCTATGGCCACCTTTAGTGATCGAATTGAGAAGATAATAAAAAAAACATTGAGATATATTAAAAGTTAATATGGGAGAAATAGCAGTTTTTCAAAAGCCACCTGTGATGTCCAACAACAAAACTCAGACAATTGGCTCAATGTTAGTGAAAGATGTTGGTCCTGGAAAGGGAAATAGACAGAAAGTATTAGGGCCGGTTAATAAGGGAACGTCCCATGATCTACGTGTAACTGCTGCTGTAACATACAAACAGGTGAGGCAATTTACCACCCCGGGAGTGGGATTCTTGTTCCAATCTCTGCCCATTATTCATGTACACTAGTCTATGTTGATCAAACCACACGTATGGCCAGAGATAGGATCATGGAACACAAATCAGCAACGAGGTGTAAAAGGTTGGACCAGGCTGAAGCAAAACATTTTGTGGAAGCAGGACATGCTGTACAACACGTTCCAGATTGTGGATTCAGTCCGAAGAATGAGAAGGGGAGCCAACCGATCATAGAAACCGTTATATAAGGAGGAATGGTGGATCCAAAAACTGGACAGCCTGTCTCCTTATGGGTTAAACATGGAATATAATTTATCTCCTGTTTTTAAGTAATTTATATATTTTTAATATAGTTTTTAATAGGGATGCACCGAATCCAGGATTTGGTTCGGGATACGGCCAGGATTTGGCCTTTTTCAGCAGGATTCGGATTCAGACGAATCCTTCTGCCCAGCCGAAACAAATCCAAATCCTAATTTGCATATTCAAATTAGGGGCGGGAGGGAAATTGCGTGACTTTTTGTCACAAAACAAGGAAGTTTCCCTTCCTCCTAATTTGCATATGCAAATCAGGATTCAGATCGGTATTTGGCAATTCCTTTGCGGAGGATTCAGTGGCCTCAAAGCAGGTGCTTATTTTTCAATTCCAGCCTTGGAAGCAAGTTTTAATTGCATAAAAACTAAGTATAGAGCCAAGTAGAGTCTCTTGCAGGCTGCCAGTCCACATAGGGGCTACCAAATAGCCAATCACAGCCCCGATTTGGCACACCAAGGGACTTTTTCATGCTTGTGTTGCTCCCCAACTCCTTTTACATTTGAATGTGGCTCACGGGTAAAAGAGATTGGGGACCCCTGCTATAGAGAAAGGGCGGCCTAGGTCTGCTTCCCCAATAAAAGCAACAATGTGAGGGATTGTGGGTGACCAGCAATACATATGAAATTGTAGGTGAAAGAAAAAATAAATTGAGGGCCAGTTAGGCCATTGCTTGTCTGATGTAATTCGTGGCCACTGTCTCCATCTATGTTTGGAAAGTTTTTCCTGTTCAGGGTCCCTCCCCTGTGTGAGAATATGAGTATTTCGTTTCTACTTGCTCTTGTACATTTCCCATACTCGATGCAGACAAATGGTTTCTCATCATCAGGTGGTGCCCAAGGCTTTTCTTGTTCAGTAATTGTCTCTCACAGTTGGAAATCCAAATGATTTAATCCCGGTGTGAGTCAGCTGGTGAGATTTCAAACAATATCTACGACTGAAGCACTTTCCACATTGTGTTCACTGGAATGTTTTTTTCCCTTGTGAATCTTTTGGTGGCTATTGAGGATTGAACGAATTGCAAAGCTTTTCCCACACTCTGTACAATCAAATGGTTTCTCCCCAGTATGGACATATTGGTGGCGTTTCAGTTCATACTTTTGTTTAAAACATTTGCCGCACTCTGTACACGGGTATGGCTTATCCCCGGTGTGAGTGTCACAGTGTCGATTTAAGGTTTCCTTAGTGGTAAAACTTTTGCCACATTCGGGACAGGTATAAGGTTTCTCTCCTGTATGTCTCTGTTGATGAACCTTAAGATTTCCCTTCATTAAGAAGGATTTACCACACTCATTACACTGATAGGGCTTCAGACCAGTGTGAGTCTGTTTGTGGGACTGGAGCCAAATCTTTGATAGGAAAGTTTTATTGCACTCTGTGCAGGCAAAGGGTTTCTCTCCTGTATGAATCCGCACATGAGCATTTAGGCTCCTCTTCTGCCTGTAGCTTTTCCCACACTCATTGCAGACATAAGGTTTCTCACCAGTGTGCATCATTTGGTGTTGGCGGAGGCTGTGTTTGTGAGTGAACTGTTTCCCGCACTCTGTACAGACAAATTCTTTAATCCCAGTGTAAATCTTCATATGAGAAGTGAGATGGCTCTTATAACGGAAACATTTTCCACACTCTGTGCATCTATATGGTTTCTCTCCTGTGTGAAGATATTCATGTGATCTAAGGTTCGCTAACCTGGCAAAACTTGAATTACACTCTTTGCACACAAATGGTTTCTCCCCAGTGTGTAAGAGGTGGTGCCTTTGCAGTTGGACCTTTGTTGCAAAACAATTCCCACACTCTGTGCAGGAAAAAGGCTTATACCCAGTGTGAAGACGACGATGTAGATGAAAGTTTCCCCTGGACACAAAACGTTTCCCACATTCGGGACAGGAGTATGGCTTTGATCCAGTGTGAGTCCGAAGGTGACTTGTAAGAAACTCCATTAGTCTGAAACGTTTCCCACATTCAGGACAGGCAAATGGTTTCCCTCCTGTGTGAATCAGGAAGTGATCGTGCAGACATTGTTTTGTTATAAATGTTTTCCCACACTCTTTGCAGATAAAAGGTTTCTTTGTAGAATGAATAATTGAATGTCTACTAAGCGCCCCGTTCTGGGAAAAGCCTTTACCACATTTGGTACAAACATAAGGCTTCTCTCCGGTGTGTGTGCGTTCATGAATGCGCAAAGTTGTTTTTGTTTTGTATGATTTGCCACACTCAGTGCAGGGCAATGGTTTCTCTTTAGCACCCGTCCCTTGGTGCCTGTGAATGTTGCCCTTACCTGATGACATTTTATTGCCCCCAGTGCTGTGGGTGAAGGGTCCCTTTCCCGTATGAAGCCGGCGGTGCTGTCGGAGGATGGTTCTGTGTGAGAAACATTTGCCACAATCAGCGCAAGAGAACGGTCTCTCTGTGTGAATGCGCCGATGTATGAGGAGGTTCCCATTGCTGCTGAATCGTCTCTTGCACTTAACACAGACAAAGGGATTTATAATTCTAAATGATTTAGGGAGCACATTTTGTTTGGTGCTTTTACCAAATGCTTTCCTTGTCTGATTTTGGGTTTTGCCTGGAATATTATTTATCTTTTTCTGACTTTCACAAAGCTTTTCCTCAGCATCAGGCTGTGTGTGTTTTGTTAATCGGTGGGTTAAAAGCAGCTTCCCCCCTGTTACTGAACAAAGTTGGAGCATTCGGTTCTGTTGTGCTTTTGGGGCAGAAGTCGTCTCCTTGGTGTGAGGTTTCTGAAGCATCGGAGCTTGGTTACTGTGGGCGGATCTGGCATTACATGTAGAGGACTTCCTGTTTGTGTCACTTCCTGTCTGGTTCCTCACACCAAGCCCTTCTCTCCTCTCCCCGTTGATCTTTGTGATTCCTGATCCATATGGAACCAGTCTGTATCCAGCAGCGCTGAGTCTCCTCCTCTCCTCTTTGTTCTCTGTCCAAATAAAATCACAGAAATGTCCCATAATTATTACTTCTCTAAAAGAATAGTTTTGTTTTCTTGTTGTGACCATCGTCCTGACATAACATGTCACCATACTTAGGGTTTCGAATAATTTTACCAGCAGGGGATGGGGAATGGCCAACAAGAGGTGTTTTGTGATGTCAATGGCCAGGATTTTGATGTCATAGGGGGCTGAATCATCCATTTGTGAATGGTGGATTGGCAACAGAAGTGTAAGAGCTAGGGAGGGGAGACATGGGCAGTTTAATGTGGGCCTGACAATGCCAGCCTTAGGCACATTTGACCAATTGAGCCCAATTGGGTCTCCCACTTATGGGGGCCCCACACCAGTGTAGCTTCGACACCTTTTCACTTTATCCCCCAGTAGTCCGGCCCACCCACAATCCCAACCTCGCTCAGTCTGCCTCTAATCCCAGTTGGCTTGACCCATTCCCAAACCCGATGGGGCCCAGCTCACCCTCAAACCCAACTGACCCAGCCTACCCCCAAACCAGATTGGTTCAGTCCATCCCCATGGGAAAAGTAGGATATTGTGAGATACAGAAAGGAAAAGAAAATGTATTTGTAGAACATCAAATAAATGTGTAAAGGTGGGTGATCCACTGGCAGAGGTGATAGTGTGGGTGAAATATGGGCAAATGAAAGTTTAACAAAGAAAAAGAATATCTGGTATTTAAAGGGATACTGTCATGTGAAAAACATTTTTTTTCCAAAATGCATCAGTTAATAGTGCTGCTCCAGCAGAATTCTGCACTGAAATCCATTTCTCAAAAGAGCAAACAGATTTTTTTATATTCAATTTTGAAATCTGACATGGGGCTAGACATTTTGTCAATTTCCCAGCTGCCCCTGGTCATGTGACTTGTGCCTGCACTTTAGGAGATAAATGCTTTCTGGCAGGCTGCTGTTTTTCCTTCTCAATGTAACTGAATGCGTCTCAGTGGGACATAGGTTTTTACTATTGAGTATTGTTCTTAGATCTACCAGGCAGCTGTTGTCTTGTGTTAGGGAGCTGCTATCTGGTTACCTTCCCATTGTTCTGTTGTTAGGCTGCTGGGGGGGGTGATATCACTCCAACTTGCAGTACAGCAGTAAAGAGTGATTGAAGTTTATCAGAGCACAAGTCACATGACTTGGGGCAGCTGGGAAATTGACAATATGTCTAGCCCCATGTCAGATTTCAAAATTGAATATAAAAAAATCTGTTTGCTCTTTTGAGAAATGGATTTCAGTGCAGAATTCTGCTGGAGCAGCACTATTAACTGATTCATTTTGAAAAAAAAAGTTTTTCCCATGACAATATCCCTTTACGAGAAGCCCATAAGAGCTGAAATGCTGGGAGAAGAAAAGACTAGGGGGCATATTTATCAAAGGTCGAAGTTAAAAAAAACTTCGAACTTCGAATTCAAAAAGACTTTGTGCTTGTGCCACTACACACTGTCTCACTGTGTATAATGTGATTGTGTCACTACACACTGTCTCACTGTGTATAATGTGATTGTGTCACTACACACTGTCTCACTGTGTATAATGTGATTGTGCCACTACACACTGTCTCACTGTGTATAATGTGATTGTGTCACTACACACTGTCTCACTGTGTATGATGTGATTGTGTCACTACACACTGTCTCACTGTGTATAATGTGATTGTGCCACTACACACTGTCTCACTGTGTATAATGTGATTGTGTCACTACACACTCTCACTGTGTATAATGTGATTGTGTCACTACACACTGTCTCACTGTGTATAATGTGATTGTGTCACTACACACTGTCTCACTGTGTATGATGTGATTGTGTCACTACACACTGTCTCACTGTGTATAATGTGATTGTGTCACTACACACTGTCTCACTGTGTATAATGTGATTGTGTCACTACACACTGTCTCACTGTGTATGATGTGATTGTGTCACTACACACTGTCTCACTGTGTATAATGTGATTGTGTCACTACATACTCTCACTGTGTATAATGTGATTGTGTCACTACACACTGTCTCACTGTGTATAATGTGATTGTGTCACTACACACTGTCTCACTGTGTATAATGTGATTGTGTCACTACACACTGTCTCACTGTGTATAATGTGATTGTGTCACTACACACTGTCTCACTGTGTATAATGTGATTGTGTCACTACACACTGTCTCACTGTGTATAATGTGATTGTGTCACTACACACTGTCTCACTGTGTATAATGTGATTGTGCCACTACACACTGTCTCACTGTGTATAATGTGATTGTGTCACTACACACTGTCTCACTGTGTATAATGTGATTGTGCCACTACACACTGTCTCACTGTGTATGATGTGATTGTGTCACTACACACTGTCTCACTGTGTATAATGTGATTGTGTCACTACACACTGTCTCACTGTGTATAATGTGATTGTGTCACTACACACTGTCTCACTGTGTATAATGTGATTGTGTCACTACACACTGTCTCACTGTGTATAATGTGATTGTGTCACTACACACTGTCTCACTGTGTATAATGTGATTGTGTCACTACATACTCTCACTGTGTATAATGTGATTGTGTCACTACACACTGTCTCACTGTGTATAATGTGATTGTGTCACTACACACTGTCTCACTGTGTATAATGTGATTGTGTCACTACACACTGTCTCACTGTGTATAATGTGATTGTGTCACTACACACTGTCTCACTGTGTATAATGTGATTGTGTCACTACACACTGTCTCACTGTGTATGATGTGATTGTGCCACTACACACTGTCTCACTGTGTATAATGTGATTGTGCCACTACACACTGTCTCACTGTGTATAATGTGATTGTGTCACTACACACTGTCTCACTGTGTATAATGTGATTGTGTCACTACACACTGTCTCACTGTGTATAATGTGATTGTGTCACTACACACTGTCTCACTGTGTATAATGTGATTGTGTCACTACACACTGTCTCACTGTGTATAATGTGATTGAGGTGCCGGCAGCCACTGACTTCCACTGCATATAATATACTTGGTGCATCATTGCCTAAAATGCTTGGGGACCATATTGTGCCATGAAATGTCAGGGCCAAAGGAAAAATAGAGAGAAAAAGAGTTAAAAGGCAGGTTACGCAGCAGAGAGACAGGCATTACTTGCTCACCCAACCCTGGAACCCCGTGCCAGCCAACAACAACATGCCTTCTGTCCCAGTGGCTGCACAAATCTTATTTGATCCTATTGTAAGAATCAGTCCTGCTCCGTAGAATTTTCATCTTCAAACAAAATGAATTGGCTGAGTAACTGAAAGTTCACTTACCCATGTGAAGCCCAATCATTTTTTGTTGTGCTTTCCCTTTAAAATCTTCAGACATTGTCTTATATTTCCCAGAATGGAACTGTAATCTCTCCAACCGAACCAATGGGAAACCTGCAAAAACAAGAAAAACGTATTCCCATATGAAAATTCATGATATATTGGGTTATCTGACATCTACTCTAATGAATAAACACTGCTTGCACTTACATGTAAAAATATGTAAATCATCTAAATAATGGCAGGTCTGAGATCCAATTCTCGTCTAACAGAGCAGCCCCAAAACTGCACAGTGGGTGGTTATTAAGTGCTAATTGTGGGGCCAAATGATTCAGTAAATGCTAAAGTGTGTGGTAGGGAGTGGGAGCCCTCAGCAGTACGAGGGAAAGTGGGGGGTTAGTAACCCCCAGCGGACGCCCTACAGAGGAGGGATTTCAGTAAGGAGGGACTGAGGGACCTGTGATAGACTGGTCACATACTGTACCTCCATTGTATATGTAATGCTACTGAATGATCTGCTGGGAGACTGGATGCTGCATACATTGAGATGAACAGCCAGTGTTCGATGAAGTAACTTCTATTTTTTTAATAATCTTTGTTCTACATTAAGGGGCATATTTATCAAAGGTTGAATTTTAGAGGTACGTGAGCTTTTTTAGACATGGAGTGAACTCAAATGAACTCACAACTCAAATGGTTTCTTATTTAAGTCGGGGCGAAAACCCGAATACTCGCGTTAATCAAGTTTTCCCACGGAAAAACTCGAATGGCTCGAATTATTTGATTTTTTGAGTGAATCCAGTGTCGGACTGGGACACCAGGGGCCACTCTCAGTACTAATATTCTTCATTTCCTCATTCAACCTCTATTCTCCTAGTTTGTTTTCTTTACATATTATAATCTACTGTTCTATTTATTTAACCTCTTTGTTCTCATAGAAATAGGGAATGACCATGAAAAAGGCCAAAAATTTAGCAGCATGAGGGGCCACTGACACCTGGGCCCACCGGGAGTTTTCCTGGTATCCTGATGGGTCAGTCCGACACTGAGCGAATCCCACCGAAAAAACGTGAACATCACGAACGCTACAAACATCTTCAAATGGTTTGCGGGACCTCTGCCATTGACTTCTACATGACCTCGACAGGTTTAAGAGAGAGTGATATCGGATTCAAGCTATTTCCAGCTTTGGGGTATAAAAAATGTCAAAAAATTCCAGTTTTTTTCTCAAAACCCCAAAAATTCGAGTTTTTATTTTTTAAACTGAAAAATGTGAGATTTTACTGAATAATACCCTTGCAAACCCATTTTTTTTGGGGAAAAAACAACTTGAACATTGAGAAATCTGCCCATAAATCTATAGTTTCTATGGAACAGCCACTGGCACCGGTGATTTCTTCTGAAAGAATCTGTGAGTGTTACAGTTCAGCCTGAACAGAGGTGAGATTTACAGATCTTATTTGATCCCTATTTGATCCCTATTGTAAGAAGCAGTCCTGCTCTGTAGAATCTTCATCTTCAAACAAAATGAATTGGCTGAGTAACTGAAAGTGCACTTACCCATGTGAAGCCCAATCATTTTTTGTTGTGCTTTCCCTTTAAAATCTTCAGACATTGTCTTATATTTCCCAGAATGGAACTGTAATCTCTCCAACCGAACCAATGGGAAACCTGCAAAAACAAGAAAAACGTATTCCCATATGAAAATTCATGATATATTGGGTTATCTGACATTTACCCTAATGAATAAATACTGCTTGCACTTACATGTAAAAATATGTAAATCATCTAAATAATGCAAATCAAAAAATATAATGTAAATCATCAAAAAAAATATTTTTTTAATAATCTTTGTTCTACATTAAGGAGCATATGTATCAAAGGTTGAATTTTAGAGGTATGTGAGCTTTTTTAGACATCGAATGAACTCAAATGAACTCACAACTCAAATGGTTTATTATTTAAGTCGGGATGAAAACCCGAATACTGGAATGAATCAAGTTTTCCCCTGGAAAAACTCAAATAGCTTGAGTTTTCGAGCGAATCCCACCGAAAAAAACCTCAAACATCACGAACGCTACAAACATCTTCAAATGGTTTGCGGGACGTCTGCCATTGACTTCTACATGACCTCGACAGGTTTAAGAGAGAGTGATATCGGATTCAAGCTATTTCCAGCTTTGGGGTATAACAAATGTCAAAAAATTCAAGTTTTTTTCTCAAAAACCCAAAAAATTTTAGTTTTTTTTTTTTTTTAAAACTGAAAAATGTGAGATTTTACTTTAAAATACCCTTGCAAACCCAAATTTTTCAGGGAAAAAACAACTTGAACATTGAGAAATCTGCCCATAAATCTATAGTTTCTGTGATACTGGCACCAGTGATTTCTTCTGAAAGAATCTGTGAATGTTATAGTTCAGCCTGAACAGAGGTGAGATTTACAAATCTTATTTGATCCCTATTTGATCCCTATTGTAAGAAGCAGTCCTGCTCTGTAGAATCTTCATCTTCAAACAAAATGAATTGGCTGAGTAACTGAAAGTGCACTTACCCATGTGAAGCCCAATCATTTTTTGTTGTGCTTTCCCTTTAAAATCTTCAGACATTGTCTTATATTTCCCAGAATGGAACTGTAATCTCTCCAACCGAACCAATGGGAAACCTGCAAAAACAAGAAAAACGTATTCCCATAGGAAAATTCATGATATATTGGGTTATCTGACATCTACTCTAATGAATAAATACTGCTTGCACTTACATGTAAAAAATATGTAAATCATCTAAATAATGCAAAAATAAAAAAATATAATGTAAATCATCAAAAAAATTATTTTTTTAATAATCTTTATTCTACATTAAGGGGCATATTTCTCAAAGGTTGAATTTTAGAGGTATGTGAACATTTTTAGACATCGAATGAACTCAAATGAACTCAAATGGTTTCTTATTTAAGTCAGGATGAAAACCCAAATACTGGAATTAATCAAGTTTTTCCGCGGAAAAACTCAAATAGCTTGAGTTTTTGAGCAGATCCCACCAAAAAGAAACAAACTCGAACATCATGAACGCTACAAACATCTTCAAATGGTTCAAGGAACCTCTGCCATTGACTTCTACATGACCTCGACAGGTTTAAGATTCGTATTCAAGCTATTTCCAGCTTTTGCGTAAAATAAATTTCAAAAATTTGAGGTTTTATTTCAAAAACCCCAAAAAATCGAGTTTTTTTTAAACTCAAAAATGTCAGATTTGACTGAAAAAACAACTTGAACATTGAGAAATCTGCCCATAAATCTATAGTTTCTGTGGAACAGCCACTGGCACCAGTGATTTCTTCTGAAAGAATCTGTGAGTGTTACAGTTCAGCCTGGACAGAGGTGAGATTTACAATTTCTTTAATGTAAATTTCTGTAATTTCTACACTGCTGCAGTTATTTTCTGTTAGAGCAGAGATAACATGAACCATTTCTTTAAAGGGATCGTCATGGGAAAAATGTTTTTTCCAAAACACATCAGTTAATAGTGCTAATCCAGCAGAATTCTGCACTGAAATCCATTTCTCAAAAGAGCAAACAGATTTTTTTATATTTAATTTTAAAATTTGACATGGGGCTAGACATATTGTCAGTTTCCCAGCTGCCCCGGTCATGTGACTTGTGCCTGCACTTTAGGATGGAACTACTTTCTGGCAGGCTGTTAATTATCCTACTTAATGTAACTGAATGTGTCTCAGTGGGACTTGGCTTTTACTATTAAGTGTTGTTTTTAGATCTACCAGGCAGCTGTTATCTTGTGTTAGGGAGCTGTTATCTGGTTACCTTCCCATTGTTCTGTTGTTAGGCTGCTGGGTGGAGAAAGGGAGGAGGTGATATCACTCCAACTTGCAGTAAAGAGTGACTGAAGTTTATCAGAGCACAAGTCACATGACTGGGGGAAGCTGGGAAACTGACAATATGTCTAGCCGCATGTCAGATTTCAAAATTGAATATAAAAAAATCTGTTTGCACTTTTCAAAAATGGATTTCAGTGCAGAATTCTGCTGGAGCAGCACTATTAACTGATGTGTTTTGAAAAAAAACATGTTTTCCCATGACAGTATCCCTTTAACACTGGGTTAGAGTTGGTCGGAGATATCACAGCAGGTACTTACTTTGCAGGCGGGGATCCAGGGAGTCCATGTCAGCAGCAGAACCAACACCCACAGTGTCTCTCTGGAACAGGAACAGAAAGTTCATCAAAGAAAATATTTCAGTAAATTTGTGGAAATTATATTTGACTTCTAAACAGAACAAACATGGGAGTTGGCTAATTCTTATTGGTCCTCCAAGTGAAAGGGGTGATGCCCAATCTGAAGCCTTCTCCAGTCAGGGGAAGCAGCATAACAACAGCACAAATATCTTTAATGAATGTTTTGCGCAGAAATAAGGTCTAAATATCTCTCACAGGGGCATCCAATCCAAAGTGTCTCCAGTTAACTTCAGAAGTTACTCTGTAGGGTCCATATACGGGGAGGCAGGATAAGGCGGCACCAATGTATTAATGAGCAAAATTATTCGCCAAGTTTCACAGTGAAAATGACGCCTATAGACTCTTATGGGTGAAAAAAAAAGTGTCAACAATTTGTTGCACATCAAAAAAAAGTGTCGCCCATAGACTTCATTTTGGCGAATTTTCGCTGTTTCACTAATTTTTGCCAAAGCAAAAGGGGTCAGAATCGTCCATCACTACAGCGTGCGACTATATATGTAAGTGAAAGGAGCAGCTTTAGTAAAAGGAATGTCTTGTACAGCGAGCAACTGTGGCCATCTTTGCACATTCCCAACTGCACTGATGGGTTCTAAATGACCCCTTAAAGGAGAACTAAAGCCTAACTAAAGAAGTAGCTATACATGTTGTACATGATGTCTTGTGCTTCTGTACCAGCCCAAGGCAACCACAGCCCTTTAGCAGTAAAGATCTGTGTCTCCAAAGATGCCCCAGTAGCTCCCCATCTTCTTTTCTGCTGATTCACTGCACATGCTCTGTGCTGCTGTCACTTACTGAGCTTAGGGACCCACTCACAATATACAGTACACATAGAATAGAAATGTCACAATATAAGGCTGATTAGTAATTAATACACATAATTACTACATGGCAGCACAGAAACCAGTGCAATTAGCATCAGAATTGAATAATCAGCAAACCTGTAGCATCAGCTTATATTACAGTCAGGGAAGCTCATTTTCTGCTGGATAATTAGTGACGAGCCCTAAGCTTAGCTTCTCAACAGCCAATCAGAGCCCACTGAGCATGTGAGTGTCACAGACACTTTCCAAGATGGTGACCCCCTGTGACAAGTTTGAAGTCCTGGATCATTGCTGCTATTGATAAGCTCAAACTTTAGCCTCGTGCAATAAGTTCACTATAGAAAATATGGTATTCTTAGCCACATTAATTTTTAGGGTTTAGTTCTCCTTTAAGTATTTTACCTGTACTCTGACTACGGAGCTCACTATGTGGTGAAACAGCTCGCACACTACTTGTGGTTATACACCGGAACACTCACAGAGGAAGAGGAAGACTGATAAAGGTTCCCAGGGGGGTTCAGTCTTCTGACAAACACTTCAATAGTGAATCTGTATCTTCAATGGATTGTCAGCTGTAGGGAGAATGATAGTTGCATGCAAGAGATCAGTAGTCTCATAGTTTTGTTCTACTGAATTGGTGAATCAGAGCTTTATTTCTATTCATATTTCACATGAGATGCTTGAAGAGGTATGCTTAAAGGGATCCTGTCATCGGAAAACATGTTTTTTTTAAAAACACATCAGTTAATAGTGCTGCTCCAGCAGAATTCTGAACTGAAATCCATTTCTTAAAAGAGCAAAAAGATTTTTTCATATTCATTTTTGAAATCTGACATGGGGCTAGACATTTTGTCAATTTCCCAGCTGCCCCTGGTCATGTGACTTGTGCCTGCACTTTAGGAGAGAAATGCTTTCTGGCAGGCTGTTGTTTTTCCTTCTCAATGTAACTGAATGTGTCTAAGTGGGACATGGGTTTTTACTATTGAGTGTTGTTCTTAGATCTACCAGGCAGCTGTTATCTTGTGTTAGGGAGCTGCTATCTGGTTACCTTCCCAGTAAAGAGTGATTGAAGTTTATCAGTGCACAAGTCACGTGACTGGGGGCAGCTGGGAAACTGACAATATGTCTAGCCCCATGTCAGATTTCAAAATTGAATATAAAAAAATCTGTTTGCTCTTTTGAGAAATGGATTTCAGTGCAGAATTCTGCTGGAGCAGCACTATTAACTGATGTGTTTTGAATTTTTTTTTTTCCCATGACAGTATCCCTTTAATCAGTAATTAATAGGATGCACAGGTATTCGGCCGAATCCCCGAATCCTTCGCGAAAGATTTGGCTGAATACTGAACCGAATCCGAATCCTAATTTGCATATTCAAATGAGGCGTGGGAAGGGGAAAACATCTTTTACTTCCTTGTTTTCTGACAAAAAGTCACACATTTTCCATTTGCATATGCAAATTAGGATTCAGATTCGGTTCGGCCGGGCAGAAGGATTCGTCCTAATCCGAATCCTGCTTAAAAAGGCCGAATCCCGAACCCAATCCTGGATTTGGTGCATCCCTAGTAAATGATAGAAGCAGCTTGTTGTAAGGCAAATAAACATTCCTTCAGGATACTTAGTTACACGCAGTGCATCATATTATCTCACACTTTAGCAGTGACTTGTATAGTGGAGCACAATAGCCGGAGCAGACGTGTAACCACAATATGACAGTTGTGTTATTTTTGTCAGCAGCTCATCCTGTTACTCTGCACATAGCCCCGAGGGTTAATAATGAGGGTATATAATCATGCTGCATAGAGACATAAACCAACAAGTCTTGGCTCACATTTGCTGCTTGTGAGTGGGGTACCCCAAGGGCGTGGCAGGTCAAGGTGGTCAGGAACCCCTACAATGTTAAGGTGGGGCGGTTCCCTTGACTGACCAGTCAGAGCCAATAATTACAGAGTTACATCAGCATGAAATGACAGTTGAGCTGATACCCAGCTGTTCTGGAAACAAAATGACTTTATTTGCTTCATTCCAATCTTCATGTGGCCCTTTAGAGGCAAAGTTATATTGATTTTCCAGACAAATGACTCTCTAAATATAACTAAAAGAGTTGAGCGGCGTTCCAAAACCTTTCAATGTTTCATACACATATAACATTACTTGTTGGATGTTAAGAGTTCCTACAGGACTCTTGTCATTTCTGTGTGAGGGGAACATATGGCGTGTGAGGGGAACATATGGCGTGTGAGGGGAACATACAGCGGGTGAGGGGAACATATGGCGTGTGAGGGGAACATACAGCGGGTGAGGGGAACATACGGCGTGTGAGGGGAACATACAGCGGGTGAGGGGAACATAAAGCGTGTGAGGGGAACATAAAGCGTGTGAGGGGAACATAAAGCGTGTGAGGGGAACATAAAGCGTGTGAGGGGAACATAAAGCGTGTGAGGGGAACATACAGCGGGTGAGGGGAACATAAAGCGTGTGAGGGGAACATAAAGCGTGTGAGGGGAACATAAAGCGTGTGAGGGGAACATACAGCGAGTGAGGGGAACATATGGCGTGTGAGGGGGACATACAGCGGGTGAGGGGAACATATGGCGTGTGAGGGGAACATACAGCGGGTGAGGGGAACATAAAGCGTGTGAGGGGAACATAAAGCGTGTGAGGGGAACATAAAGCGTGTGAGGGGAACATACAGCGAGTGAGGGGAACATATGGCGTGTGAGGGGGACATACAGCGGGTGAGGGGAACATATGGCGTGAGGGGAACATAAAGCGTGAGGGGAACATACAGCGGGTGAGGGGAAGATACGGAGTGTGAGGGGAACATATGGCATGTGAGGGGGACATAAAGCGTGAGGGGAACATACAGCGGGTGAGGGGAACATATGGCGTGTGAGGGGGACATACAGCGGGTGAGGGGAACATATGGCGTGTGAGGGGAACATAAAGCGTGAGGGGAACATACAGCGGGTGAGGGGAAGATACGGAGTGTGAGGGGAACATAAAGCGTGTGAGGGGAACATACGGCGTGTGAGGGGAACATACGGCGTGTGAGGGGAACATACAGCGGGTGAGGGGAACATACAGCAAGTGAGGGGAACATACGGCGTGTGAGGGGAACATACAGCGGGTGAGGGGACCATACAGCATGTGAGTGGAAAGGGGAACATACAGCGAGTGAGGGGAACATACAGCGTTTGAGGGGAACATCCAGTGGGTGAGGGGAACATACGGCGTGTGAGGGGAACATACAGCGAGTGAGGGGAACATACAGCGAGTGAGGGGAACATACGGCGTGTGAGGGGAACATACAGCGGGTGAGGGGAACATACGGCGTTTGAGAGGAACATCCAGTGGGTGAGGGGAACATACGACGTGAGGGGAACATACGGAGTGTGAGGGGAACATAAAGCGTGTGAGGGGACCATACAGCATGTGAGTGGAAAGGGGAACATACAGCGCGTGAGGGGAACATACGGTGTGAGGGGAACATACAGAGTGTGAGGTAAAGACAAAAAAACCCACAAAAATTACCTCCCAACATTTTGGAAATAGAAAATTTGTCAGGTTATAAATGTTTGAACACATATTCTGTGGTTTTTATGTGTTATTACAGTTTTGCTAATGAAGGTGAATTGCCCTTTAAGCTGCAAGTCACAGTTACCCCAAGAGACCTGCTTATCTTAAATTGTTACAATAGCTTCTTTGCTGATCTGAAATTGTTACAAAAGTATCTAAGTGCACCTGCCACATATTCTGGGGTCTCTGCCAAAAGTCAATTAAGTGTTAGAAACGCTGTATCTATTTCTGGCTGTTCAGTGCAGGAGATCAAAGTGGAAGTTGGGACATTTCAGTAACAAGCCGGGACTGCGGGTTGAACTGTCAAAATCGGGACTGTCCTGCGAAAAACGTGACAGTTGGGGGGTATGAAGTGCAGCGGGTGTGAGTAAGTGCTGTTTCCTCCAAAACAAAATGACACAGAGCTCATAGTGTAACAGACTTTCTATAATCCCCACATGCTATTAAGCAACTTACTGTGAGTTTGAAAAATCCCACGTTGTCTTCGTTGCCCAACGGTATCAGTGTCCTTCATATGCACATGTCATTGGCTTCCTTCCTCCCATGTGACTTTCCTCCCTGTGTCTACTGGGTCCTAGTGCTCTCACTTCTAGTCTCTCCACTCACAGCACTTCCCCGGCAGGGGGCAACCCTAGGTCTGTCCACTTAGTTTATTCTTAGCAGAGATTTTGTTTTGTCTCCTCCTCTCCTGCTGAGGTTCCTATGACTGATCTCCATGAACATAAGGCCACTTGGATATTTATTGTGTACCTTAGCAAAATGTTCAGATACAAAATGTTTCATACACCCCTTTTTTATATTCCTTATATGTTCCCCCAATCTGGTCTTTAGCTTTCTCATAGTCCTCCCATCATATTGTTTTCCATAAGGGCATAGCAGGAGACTTTATTACTCATATTGCAACTCAAAGGTTGTTTTACCCTTTAAATATTCACATTTGAGGTTGCCTAAAAGGGGTTGGTCACCTTTGAGATAACTATTAGTCTGATGAAGAGAGGGATATTCTGAGACAACTTGCAATTGGTTTTCATTATTTATTATTTAAAGGGATCCTGTCATCGTAAAACATGTTTTTTTCAAAACACATCAGTTAATAGTGCTGCTCCAGCAGAATTCTGCACTGAAATCCATTCTCAAAAGAGCAAACAGATTTTTTTATATTCGATTTTGAAATCTGACATGGGGCTAGACATTTTGTCAATTTCCCAGCTGCCCCATGTCATGTGACTTGTGCCTGCACTTCAGGAGAGAAATGCTTTCTGGCAGGCTGCTGTTTTTCCTTCTCAATGTAACTGAATGTGTCTCAGTGGGACATGGGTTTTTACTATTGAGTGCTGTTCTTAGATCTACCAGGCAGCTGTTATCTTGTTTTAGGGAGCTGTTATCTGGTTACCTTCCCATTGTTCTGTTGTTTGGCTGCTGGGGGGGAAGGGAGGGGGTGATATCACTCCAACTTGCAGTACAGCAGTAAAGAGTGATTGAAGTTTATCAGAGCACAAGTCACATGACTTGGGGCAGCTGGGAAATTGACAATATGTCTAGCCCCATATCAGATTTCAAAATTGAATATAAAAAAATGTGTTTGCTCTTTTGAGATATGGATTTCAGTGCAGAATTCTGCTTGAGCAGCGCTGAAGCAAGTAGCCAAAGCGCTACTGACTGGGAGTTGGAGTTCCCCTTGAAAACAGTGCCGTTAATTCGCCAGCGTGTTCGCTCCTGGTGTCTTTGCGCAGGCGCAAGTACGGGGGCGACGTCATCGTGCAGCGCGCATGTACTCAGGAACGGCCTTATAAGGCAGCGCGTCCCACTGAGCTTCCTCTTGGCGCCCATAGCAGCTCCCGCCCACCCACCCAGTAATAAATGATTCCATTGTTGTGTTGTTATGTTTAAAAAAAAAAAAAAAAAAAAAGGGGGGATGAGGTCTGATGATGTTCATTTAAACGTGTATTTGTTGAATTTCAGTGTTCTTGTCACAGCGTTGCGGTTATTGATCCTTTGCCTGTATTCGGCCTTGTATAAAAGGCGACACCACATGCCCACTGCACACAGTGGCCGGCATTCGGGTTCAGATATATATAAGGTCATATACTTGACAGTTAACGAGATACGTTTTGAAATGGCAAGGATCGGGAATAAATAAATATATATAAATAAAGCTGTGGCCGACTTTCACCCACTATTCTGTTTCAGTGTGTTTTATTCATAAAGTATCATTCAATGGGCTTTTCCCTATTTGGGCATAAATGTTAAGTTCCATAGGCTTAAACATCTTCACAGTCGGAGCAGCACTATTCATTTTGAAAATTTTTTTTTCCCATGACAATATCCCTTTAAGGTTTTTGAGTAATTTAGCTTTTTATTCACAAACTCTTCAATTTGCATTTCTAGGGTGCAAATTCCCCTAGCAACCATGCATTGTTTTGAATAAGAGGCTGCAATCTAATAGGAGAGAGGCTGAATAGAAAGATGAGGAATACTGAGTAGCAATAACAATACATGTGTAGCCTTACAGAGCATTTGTTTTTTTTACAAGGGGTCAGTGACCTCCATTTGAAAGCTGAAAAAAAAAAGAAGAAAAAGGCAAATAACTATAAAACTATAAAAAATAATAAATAATGAAACCCAATTGAAAAGTTGGAATTGGCCATTCTATGACATATTAAGGGGCACATTTACTTAGCTCAAATGAAGGATTAGGGTTTTTTTTGGCTACTCCGACCATCGAATTGGCTACTTCGACCTTCGACTACGACTTTGAATCGAACGATTTGAACTAAAAATCATTCGACCATTCGATTTGAGTTGAAGTACTGTCTCTTTAAAAAAAACTTCGACCACCTACTTTGCCACCTAAAACCTACAGAGCACCAATGTATGGGAAGGTCCCCATAGGCTTTCTAGCCAATTTGTGATGGAAGGATTTAATCGTTCGATCGAACCTACGAATTGCTGTAAATCCTTCGACTTCGATATTCGAAGTCGAAGGATTTTACGTTGACGGTCGAAAATCGAGGGTTAATTAACCCACGATATTCGACCAATAGTAAATGTGTTACCTTAAAGGTGATTTTGAAAAACGGTCCGCACACACCAATATTGCAGTCGGGGATTGTGCCCCTTTTATTAATGCCACCAACAATCAACGTTTCGGGGGGAACACAGCCTCCCTTCTTCAGGATAAATAAATAAAAATAAATTCATCCTGAAGAAGGGAGGCTGTGTTCCCCCCCGAAACGTTGATTGTTGGTGGCATTAATAAAAGGGGCACAATCCCCGACTGCAATATTGGTGTGTGCGGACCGTTTTTCAAAATTACAAAGCAGTAAGGAGACCGGGCTTGGTCAACGGAGGACCAGCACCACCACGCAGAAAAGTGGAAGGAGGTGTGCGGTAATAGAAAATTTCGTTACCTTAAAGGTGAACCACCCCTTTAAACTCTTTCCTTTGTGCAGCTAGTTCTTTGCACATTTCCTACAGTAGGTAAAACCTGGCTGATTCTTAAGCCACATTCCTTCTTGTCCTCAGATAACTCGGAACTGATTTACATTTGATATTATCTGCCCTTTTGTAAAGCATCTTTGGTTTATTCCCAATAATAAAATCCATGCCCTTATCCAATTTTAGAATAGCACTATACTATTAGAGGTGACCTCCTCCCTATTCCCTTTATCTACCTGTTTTTTTCTCTCTATTGCAGGGGTCCCCAACCTTTTTTTACCTGTGAGCCACATTCAAATGTAAAAAGAGTTGGGGAGCAACACAAGCATGAAAAAGTCCCTTGGGTGCCAAATAAGGGCTGTGATTGGCTATTCAGTAGCCCCTATGTGGATTGGCAGCCTACAGGAGACTCTACTTGGCACTATATTTAGTTTTTATGCAATTAAACTTGCTTTCAAGCCTGGAATTCAAAAATAAGCACCTGCATTTGAGGACCCTCAGAGCAACATCCAAGGGTTTGGAGAGCAACATGTTACTCACAAGCTACTGGTTGGGGATCACTGCTCTAGTAGATGTATCCACTTTACTTTTTGCCTGATCAATCATTTCATCCCTCTAACCCTTTTCTATCAATTTCGAGCACAGTCCCTCACAAGCCTCATCAAAAATCCCTTTTCTGTACAGTTACATTTTCTCCTACCATATTGTCCACAGGGAATATTGTTAAGTCACCTCCTATGGTGGCAGCTTGAATAAGGAATATACCCATTCACATCAGTTGGTTTTTGGCATATATAAAAACGACCGTCTTTTTAAATAATCTGTATAAGTTCTATGGTCAACAAACACCACTCACCAAGGTGATATTTAAGTATATTTAATGTGTAAAAATGTGTTACAGAAAATACAAATTATCAGATATTTAACCAGTCAAATACTCTATTGACAGCCTACCGAAATAATACAAAATTATATGTATGTATCAATATGTTGTATAAAAGTTTTGTGTATGTCTGTATTGTGTGAGAGTCAGTGTGTGTCCAGTGTATGAGAGAACTTCTCTTTGTCCAGGGATATATTCAAAACCTGTGGGATACACCTCCCCCAGCCCACCCATAAAACATTCCATTTGTTTCCTGAAACCTAATCCCTCCAGACTGGAACAAATGGAGTATGGGAACCAATGTGTGAAGGATGTGTGAATGACAAGTCATGTGTGCACAAATAAAACATATTCAAACTTAATCACTACTGGAATATAACAATTTTTCCAATACCCAATATTTAACAGCATATCCTTATGCCCAATCTATTACCCAATGGGGAGAAGGTTAAATCTAGGAAATGTACGTCTTGCTGACTGTACTGACTACTAAACTGTATATTGCAGGTGTTAGTATTTAAGTAGGTCAAGAATTCATTTAGGCTTCCTGGGGACCCACCCCAAATAAAAAGGTAGTCATCTATATATCTCTTCCATAATAATAATCCCTCAGGATTCCCCACTAAATGTCTCCTCCCAAAAACCTATGAAAACATTAACATGTCTATGTGCCACTTTACTTCCCATGGCCGTACCTTTCTGTTGGAGATAGAAGGAATCCTCAACCCAAAAATAATTATTTAATAATATAAATTCCATACTTTCCTTTAAAAAATGTTTCTGGGATTCTGGTATGCCCAATTCCTTGCTGAGAAAATGAGAAACCGTCTCCAAACCTATTTTATGTTGTATAGTAGTGTATTACGGTGAAACGTCCACTGTCACTAAGTAGTAGTAGTGTGGTTGCCAAGTCAAGGTTTCAAGAAAGTGTATTGTATTCAATGTATCTTTCAAAAATGAAGGTAGATCATTAGGTAGGGGTTGTAGTATGATGTCCACATAATTAGCAATATTGCTACCAATAAACCTACCCCTGATATGATCGGACGCCCTGGAGGGTTATTTAGGCTCTTATGAATTTTTGGGAGAATATAGAGCACAGGTACCTTTTCTATTAATAAAATCCCTTTCTTTCCTATTTAGGATGTCTTCTATCTACCATAGTATATCATTTTTTAGAAATATCAATTGACAGATCCTTATTAAGTTTTTTGTACGTATCAGTGTCCACCAGTTGCCTATTTATATTCTTGACGTAATCTTTCTTATCAAGAATCACTATAGCCCCACCTTTATCCACCAATTTAATGACAATATCTTAATTTTTCAACGACTCACTTTCTTACCTTGAAAGATTGGAAACCTTTTTCTTGCCGAGTGAGTTTATATCATTTAATACCAGATCTCTAAAAGTCATCTGGTGACTCATCATATGTGTGGGGGTTAAAGGTGGAGTAAATATGTTTGATTCCTTTACTCCCCTCCTGTTTATTTTCTTCACTGGGATTTTTCCCTAAGAAATATTTTTTCATACATAATTTACACATATTTATGTATTCGATGTAAATATTCAATTTATTTATCATCTGGGTTGGAGCATATTTGAAGCCTTTTCTCAATACTGAAGATTCTGGTTTGGTAAGTGTGTGGGTACTGAGGTTATATATAGAATTACCTTTATTTATACCCCTGCATTTTTTATTCTTGATCAATCTTTTCTTTGTAATGTTACCTCCTCACTTTCTCTTTCTGTTGACCTTTTCCACTTTGTTTCTGGGGTATGTGGGTCAGCATTTCTTTCCTCCATTAAGGCTGTATCTGGTCTTGTCCCGCTGACATTCGTCACCCCCGACCCCTCCATTTTATTTGCACAAATTTTTATCATTGGGACCTGAGCAATGGGGATTGGCGCATCCCCAGTGTTTCTGAACCAATGTGGGTGTGGTTGTCGCCCCCTAAAATCCTGCTGCCTTAAAGGAGAAGGAAAGCCCCAGGGCGCAAAACCCCTCCCCCCCTCCCCAGTGTTGCCCCCCCTCCCTCCTCCCCCCTGGCCTACCTGTCCCCCTGGGCAAATGCCCCTAACTTGTTACTCACCCCTCTGCGCAGGTCCAGTCCACGGAGTTCACAGTCGCCATCTTCTTCCATGCGCGTCTTCTTCCTGCTCTGACCGGCGTTTTCTGGCGCATGCGCAGTAGGAACAGTTACCGGTACGGCTCTACTGCGCATGCGCCGAATGTCACGAAGTTTTCCGATTTCACTTCGTGACATTCGGCGCATGCGCAGTAGAGCCGTACCGGTAACTGTTCCTACTGCGCATGCGCCAGAAAACGCCGGTCAGAGCAGGAAGAAGACGCGCATGGAAGAAGATGGCGACTGTGAACTCCATGGACAGGACCTGCGCAGAGGGGTGAGTAACAAGTTAGGGGCATTTGCCCAGGGGGACAGGTAGGCCAGGGGGGAGGAGGGGCAACACTGGGGGGGAGGGGTTTTGCGCCCTGGGGCTTTCCTTCTCCTTTAAGTGGCCTTTTCACAAATCCTGTGGCCTGAAAATCCCTAGCCCTGTGTTGATTATAAGCAACCTTATTAATATTGTTGGTAACACTTTTTTTTTTTATAATTTATGTCTCTACTGAATTTGTGTCTTTTCTTGCTTTGTATTTCCTCCTCCCCTTTTTGTAATCTGTAGCCAATCCTATTCATTTATATTCTTCACTTTCTTCATACTGTTCTATTTGTGCCCTGGTGATATTAATTTCCTCCTCCCCTTTCCCCATCTCAGATTTATGATCAAGGATAATAAGACTCATCAATTCAAAGGAATTTTTTTTTGCAAGATTCCTTCCCAATTTTCCTTAAATGAAGGGTCCATGGTTTTTAAAGGTAGTGGGTCCTGGAACCCCAAACACATTATATACAGTGATACAGTCCAGGCATGTAAAAGATAGCGCAGTATTCGGGCGTTGTCTTCAAGAACGCGCAACAGTTTATTTCCAGGCATCTCAACTCCCAATAAAATCCACTTGACTTGATGTCATTTCCTGTCCATGTATGTCCAATCATGCTCTGTACTTTTCATGCCAAGACAGGACAGGACACACCTGGTCAGGACAGGACATTCTTGGACATGGTATGAATGGACATGCAAGCAGGTAACAGTAGGGAGTAAGAGGGAGCAGATTTGAATTCCTATGTCTATGTGAAGTGGTAGTTGGAGGTGCTAGATTTTTCAGAGAGAAAGTGCTGGCTTGGTCTAACCCACTATCAACCCCAGCTCCAGCCCTGATTCTGACGTTCATATGTCAATCTCCCTTAATATTGTGTATGGTTTTGTGCTGGAATGTCATCATAAACTTTTTTGGGGAGTTTTGGGTGGAAATGATCTGAGCATTGGCTGACAGGGTTCCCTCAGCATCAGGTCAGCCAATATGGCCACTGTGCGACAAAACTTGATTCTGTGATGAACACTGCTCATTTAACCCTTATTGCATTGTATAACTTTAGAGGAAGGAGGGGGGCAGGTCTGCTACCTCAATGAAAGGAACAGTTGGGGGAACATAGGTGATCATCCACGCATGTGAAATTGTGGGTGACCCCAGTCAGGGACGCTCCTGCCATGAGGCAAGATGAGAACCTTCCCGCAGTGAGCAGCCAGTTACAGGGGCTGTAAAAAGCCACCTCTTGTAACTTTAAGAGCCTGGGTGCAGGCTTTGCAGCCGGGTCCCCCACCTCCCTCCCAAGCCAATTTTCGCAGTTGTATTACCTGTGGGATGACCGGCGGTGGGCCACGAGGGGGTGCAGGCCTTGGTGCAGTCGGTTCCCCACTAGTTCTGCCACTGGCTCCACAAATGTAGTTTTAAATGGGAGACAGGGGCAGCATTTAGGCTTCTGCCTCAGGTGTCATCAGTCCCAAGATGGCCCCATGACCACAGAAAGAAATTGTGGGATGGCCAGTTAGGCCACTGCTTGTGTGATATTGATTGTGTTTGCTGACATCATTCTCTAGTTAAATTAACTGTAACAAATGTTTAGCAACAAATCCACTCTACCCTGCTCCAGTAACAGCTCCATCCTGCAGAAAGTTTATTAAATTCTATGCTTTGTCCAAAGAAAAAATATAATAAATCTGCCGCTCACAGCTTACAACAGCAAGAACTAGCCAACTGTTCAGAAGTCTGGTTAAGAGGAGATGTGGAGTTCACCTTGCCCTTTCACCTATTTGATAAAACATTGAATATAATAAACTTGACACAGGAGCGGTTATTGAAGCAGGGTAGATTTTTTTTACAAAACATTTTTTAGTGTTAATGTTCCTTTAAAAAGTTTTGCCACAATCTGTGCCGGCTCAAGGTTAGAGACTATGCATGTGTATTTAGGTTTTTCTTTATCTCATAGCTTTTCCAACACTCACTGCAGATAAGTGGTTTTCCATTTTGAAGCAAATGTGATTTATTTAGCCCATATACATCAGAAAAATGGCAACATTTTGGACCCCTCTGGGCAATTTATCAAACGTGTTGTGAGTTTTCTCACTGGTGCGAATCACCAGGTGCTGCTCAAGGCTTTGACTGTTCAGGAATTGTGTCACATTTGTACATCCAAGATATTTAATCCCAGTGTAAATCAGCTGGTGAGATTTCAAATCATCTCTATGACTGAAGCACTTGCCACATTTTGTGCAGTCAAATGGTTTCTCCCCAATGTTGATATTTTGATGGTATTTCAAGTTGATTCTTTTGTACTCTGTACAGACTAAATCTTTTATCTCGGTGTTAGTCAACTGAAGAGATTTAAAAACATTCTCTATGGCTGAAGCCCTTGCCACATTCTGTTCACTGAAATGTTTTTTTCGCTGTATGAATATTGCGGTGTCTATTGAACCTTGCACGAGATGGAAAGCTTTTCCCACACTCTGTACACTCAAAAGGGTTCTCCCCAGTATGGCTATATTGGTGGCATCTCAGTTCATACTTTTGTCTAAAACATTTCCCACACTCTGTACAGGGGTATGGCTTTTTCCCAGTGTGAGTGTAACGATGGTGATTAAGGGTTACCTTAGTGGTAAAACTTTTCCCACAATCGGCACAGGTATAAGGTTTCTCTCCTGTATGAGACTGTAGATGCACATTAAGATTCCCCTTCCTTGAGAATAATTGGCCACACTCATTACACTGAAAAGGCTTCAGACCAGTGTGAGTCTGTTTGTGGGCTTGGAGGCAACTTGCCGATAGGAAGGTTTTATTGCACTCTGTGCAGGCAAAGGGTTTCTCTCCGGTGTGAATTCGCAGATGATCATTTAGGCTTCTCCTTTGCTTGTAGCTTTTCCCACATTCAGTGCAGACATAAGGTTTCTCACTAGTGTGAATCCGCTGGTGTTTGCGGAGGCTGTATTTGTGAGTGAACTGTTTCCCACACTCTGTACAGATAAATGCTTTAATCCCAGAGTGAATCTTCATATGAGAAGTGAGATGGCCCTTAAAACGGAAACATTTTCCACACTCGGTGCATTTATACGGTTTCTCTCCTGTGTGAAGATGTTGATGTGATCTAAGGTTTGCTAAACCGGCAAAACTTAAATTACACTCTGTGCACACAAATGGTTTCTCCCCAGTGTGTAAGAGGTGGTGCCTTTGCAGTTGGACCTTAGTTGCAAAACAATTTCCACACTCTGTGCAAGAAAAAGGCTTATCCCCGGTGTGAAGATGAAGATGTTGATAAAAGTTTCCCCTGAAAGCAAAACGTTTCCCACATTCGGGACAGGTGTACGGCTTCAACCCAGTGTGAGTCAGAAGGTGACTTGTAAGAAGCTGCTTTAGTCGGAAAAGTTTCCCACATTCAGGACAGGCAAATGGTTTCTCTCCTGTGTGAATCAGGAAGTGCTCGTGCAAAAGTTGTTTTACTATAAATGTTTTCCCACACTCTGTGCAGATAAAAGGTTTCTTTGTAGAATGAACAAGTGAATGTACATTAAGATGCCCCTTCTGGTAAAAGCCTTTACCGCATTCGATACACACATAAGGTTTCTCTCCGGTGTGTGAGAGTTCATGAGTGCACAAAATTTGTTTTGTCTTGAATGATTTGCCACACTCCTTGCAAGTAAATGGTTTCTCCCCGGTGTGTATGAGGCGGTGCCTTTGCATCTCAGCCTCTGTCGTGAAAGATTTGCCACACTCAGTGCAGGGCAACGGTTTCTCTTTAGCACCCGTCCCTTGGTGCCTGTGAAAGTTGCCCTTACCTGATGACATTTTATTGCCCCCAGTGCTGTGGGTGAAGGGTCCCTTTCCCGTATGAGCCCGGCGGTGCTGTCGGAGGATGGTTCTGTGTGAGAAACATTTGCCACAATCAGCGCAAGAGAACGGTCTCTCTGTGTGAATGCGCTGGTGGATGAGGAGGTTCCCATTGCTGCCGAATCGTCTCTTGCACTTAATACAGACAAAAGGATTTATAATACTCAGCGCTTTAGGGAACATGGTTTGCTTTGTCCTGTAGTAAAAAGCCTTTCTTTTCTGACATAAAATAGAATTTATGTTTTTCCCTGAAATATTATTTATTGTTTTCTGATATTCACAAATGTTTTCTTCGGCATTGAGCTGTAGTTGTTTTGATAATGTGAAGTTTAAAAGCAGCTTCCCCCCTGTTACTCTATGAAGTTGGAGCATTCGGTTCTGTTGTGCTTTTGGGGCAGAAGTCGTCTCCTTGGCGTGAGCTTTCTGAAGCATCGGAGGTTGGTTATTGTGAGCGGATGTAGAGGACTTCCTGTTTGTGCCACTTCCTGTCTGGTTCCTCACACCAAGCCCTTCTCTCCTCTCCCAGTTCATCTTTGTGATTCCTGATCCATATGGAACCAGTCTGTATCCAGCAGCGCTGAGTCTCCTCCTCTCCTCTTTGTTCTCTGTCCAAATAAAAACACAGAAATGTCCCATAATTATTATTTCTCTAAAAGAATAGTTTTGTTTTCTTGTTGTCACCATAGTCCTGACATAACATGTCACCATAATGCAACTCTGTACATACAATCTGATACATAAAGCTGAAATCAATAATTCACCTGTATGAATGTTTAGGGTACTACCATTTCATTATATCTGTACATATGCACATATTTCATGAAGTAGAAGGCACACACCCTATCTCATCCCCAATGTAAGCAGCAGTCCTGTCCTGCTTTATGGCAGCTGAGATTCTAGCTATCTGTATAACAGAACATTCTGTCCCAGTGGCTGCACAGATCCTATCTGATCCCCATTGTAAGCAGCAGTCCTGTCCTGCTTTATGGCAGCTGAGATTCTAGCTATCTGTATAACAGAACATTCTGTCCCAGTGGCTGCACAGATCCTATCTGATCCCCATTGTAAGCAGCAGTCCTGTCCTGCTTTATGGCTGAGATTCTAGCTATCTGTATAACAGAATGTAGGGGCCCCTATGGGTTAATCTGCCCTGCAGCTTTAAGGCCCCCACCTTTTCTTAGAGTGATCTGCCAGGAGAGAATGACACTCCCCTGCTACACTGCTATATAGTGAGTGTAGGGAGTGGCTACTTCCTCTTTGGCCTGTGGATGGTGATCCAGCTGGATGTGCTCAGGGGAGCCTGGGTACAGCTAGGCCCAGAAAGGCCCATGTGCTTTGGAGAAGAAGTCGGGGACCAAAAGCTACATGGATGACTTACATCCAATCGCTCCCGATTCCTACTAGACACCTAACGATATACACGTTTAGATACACTATGTGGTATGATACAGAACTATTACTCAACAATACTAGTGTCCATGAAACAGATCAGTACATTCAAAATCTTCTGCGCTCGCAGGAACAAAAGTCACGAACGCCCCCCAGGAACCACCACATAAATCAGATGTTAAGAACGAGGTATTCTTAATCGTTTTTCTTTATCCTCACTGATATGTATGAGAGAAATAATGTTGTGTACTGCAATGCCTTAGTATATTTTACAATGTACCATTAAGTGAAGCTTACTGCTCTGGCTATGGTGTGTGTACGTTCGAATTATATTAACGATGGATTTCTCCATCATTCTTTTTTTTTTTCCATAATTCCAAATTCCTTTGTATTTGTTTATTTTATTTGTTTTAAAAAATTTTCAATAAAGACATATTTAAAAAAAAAAAAGCCGGGGACCAGGAAACCCCGTGAATGAGGAATAGTTACACTAGGGCAGACTTGTCATAGTCTCTCTAGGAGAGAAAGGCAGAGAGGTGAGAGAGAAAGAGCAGCTGAAGCTCCAACAAGGATTTGCAGTAAGGGAGGAGCTTCCCAGAGACTCTGTGTGTTGCCTCCAGTCAGGGACCTCAGTGAAGAGGGACTGTAGGGTACAAGCTGCTTCCTGACAACTTCCAGGAGGGAATGTGTGTGATACTGCAAATGCCTAATGGAGACCTTTCCTCTGTGAGAAATGCCGAATGCCTGCAGCTCTGTGTGAGAAATGTGCTATTGCCTCAGCTCCTGTGTGACTACTAAACCTGTGGTCACTTGCCTTGTGCATAGTTAAATAAACCGTTTCTGTTTTACTGCAAGAACCTCCTGGCGCCCATCTTTTGTTATATGCACAGTAGCCTGGGGGATGTAGTTGCACTACACCATAGAGGGAACACTTCCACATGGCGAAGACCCTGACCCTGTTGTGTGAGTCGCAGTGTAACCCATGTTTCTACTGCTAGCTGGACAGTTTAACTATTTGTGTGCTATGCAGCCCAAATAGGTGTTACAAGAACATTCTGTCCCAGTGGCTGCACAGATCCTATCTGATCCCCATTGTAAGCAGCAGTCCTGTCCTGCTTTATGGCAGCTGAGATTCTAGCTATCTGTATAACAGAACATTCTGTCCCAGTGGCTGCACAGATCCTATCTGATCCCCATTGTAAGCAGCAGTCCTGTCCTGCTTTATGGCAGCTGAGATTCTAGCTATCTGTATAACAGAACATTCTGTCCCAGTGGCTGCACAGATCCTATCTGATCCCCATTGTAAGCAGCAGTCCTGTCCTGCTTTATGGCAGCTGAGATTCTAGCTATCTGTATAACAGAACATTCTGTCCCACTGGCTGCACAGATCCTATCTGATCCCCATTGTAAGCAGCAGTCCTGTCCTGCTTTATGGCAGCTGAGATTCTAGCTATCTGTATAACAGAGCATTCTGTCCCAGTGGCTGCACAGATCCTATTTGATCCCCATTGTAAGCAGCAGTCCTGTCCTGCTTTATGGCAGCTGAGATTCTAGCTATCTGTATAACAGAACATTCTGTCCCAGTGGCTGCACAGATCCTATTTGATCCCCATTGTAAGCAGCAGTCCTGTCCTGCTTTATGGCAGCTGAGATTCTAGCTATCTGTATAACAGAACATTCTGTCCCAGTGACTGCACATACAGTATCCTATCTGATCCCCATTGTAAGCAACAGTCCTGTCCTGCTTTATGGCAGCTGAGATTCTAGCTATCTGTATAACAGAACATTCTGTCCCAGCGGCTGCACAGATCCTATCTGATCCCCATTGTAAGCAGCAGTCCTGTCCTGCTTTATGGCAGCTGAGATTCTAGCTATCTGTATAACAGAACATTCTGTCCCAGTGGCTGCACAGATCCTATCTGATCCCCATTGTAAGCAGCAGTCCTACATGGATCTACCAGATCAAGCAAGTAGTGTCACAAGAAAAACAAGTGCAAAGTGTTGTGCAAAGTGAAATGTTACCTGATAAAATCATGTTAGAAGAGAGAAATGTGTGCAAAGTGTCAGCTCTGTGATTTCTGCAATTGAACATTGTGATAAAATGAAAAGCAAACAGTGTTCTATTTCCACTGATCAGGTTCCCTCCATGTAAGCCTTGTCTGAGGAAAAACTGTGTGTTTGCAGGTGGAGAGCACCACAAAGCAAACAGAGCAAACAAATGGAGCCTGAATGTGGAGCGGCTGCTTTGCACCATACGGCTGAGTCTCAAATGATTTATTGTCAGGGAGAGGTTCTTCAATTTCCCCTGAGAGGTACCAAGCACCCCTTGATTTAGAAACAAAAACTGCCACATTTGCAGAGGTAAAGGTGGTGTCTACAGCCATTACAGAATCGGAGGAGGCACTGGGTACGGAAACTCCAGCGGCCATGTTGCTTCTCCCTCTACAGAGATATATAATGTTGTTGTAGGAAACAGCCATCTTAGTACTCCCAGATTAGAGAAAAGCTATGGGAAGCTTTTCTCTTACCATTTCTAAAAACAGTATGCTATTTCAGATCAGCACCATGAGCAAATGTCTGACAGTAATGAAATGGTTAAATTAATAAAAGTAGCAGATGAGCAGGAGTTGCAAAGCGAACAAATGAAAGCTGAGTTGGAAAAGCCTTTAATCACTATGCAACTGCTGCTGAGGATAAGCAAGACTCTTATTTAGCGAAAGTTAACAAAATAAATGAAGAACTCGTAGCCTTAGGGTTAGTTCACACGAGGAGATTCGGGGAGATTTTGTTGCCTGGCAACTAATCGCCTCGTCTTCTAGGCGACGATCTCCCCGAACTGCCTCAGCGTGTCTTCCCATAGGCTATAATGAAAAAAAGTCGCCTGCGCTAAAGCACATGCAGTGCTGCGTTTTCCATAGTTGCCTGAAGTTGCCTCACTGAGGAAAGTTCGGGCGGCTTTGGAAAATGCAGCGCCGTGTGTGCTTTAGCTTTAGCCTATGGGAAGACACACTGAGGCAGTTCAGGGAGATTGTCGCTTAGAAGACGAGGCAATTAGTCGCCAGGCGACAAAATCTCCTCATGTGAATTAACCCTTAGAAAAGGAGATTTTCTTACCTGGAAAAATCTTTTTCTTGAGATGGCTGCAATTGTTTAAATGGATGTCCGTGAGATGTTTGTTCTTGGGGCTCGGTGTTGCTGACTGCCAGCAGGAGGGGCTGGGGTTTCTCTAGTTGCTTCTTTTCAACCCCCTCCCCTTGACTCACGGCAGGTTTGGAAAGGGAGGAGATTAAAGCTTGAAAGGGAAGGGCTAGATAACTTTTTGTTTTTGTTGGGGGGTTGTGTGAAACAAAGGACATCAGAGATGGGGGTAGGGAAGTGCTGCAGGGGACATTGAGAATGTCTCAAGAGAAATATTCTGATTCAGATAATGAGTCTGTTGGGGATTTAAATGATAAGACACTTAAGACATATTGAAAGATGTTTAAAGGAGAAGGAAGGGTTAAAACTAAGGAAGCTTCACTAGAAAAGGCAATGTAAATACATCCAAGTACACTCACAGTATTGCTGCTCTGAGTCCTCTGTGAAAAGGCCGAGGCATTATTTCCCCCCTATTCTTTACACATGGAGTTTGGAGTCAAATTTCCTTCTGTCAGCTTAAACCTCTGCCCTGTGGCTGCCATGTCATGCACCCTCTCTCCCCTTCCCCCCTTGCTGGAATCTGAGTCTAGAGTGGAGCCGCCAGCGACGCAGAGAGACACAGCAGGGAAGTTACAGCAGTGCAGGAAGTTACGTCACATAGATCTGATATGGCAGCTGCGATCTTAACAAACATCGAGCATGATAGACACACAGTTATTACTGTATAAAAGCTGATTGTGTGTGTGGTTTGTTTTTAGTTATTTCACCTTTCGATCTGCAACTCACTAGGCAGTGTTTTCTGTAGCTTACTGAAAAAATCAGGACAGAAAAAAAAGTCATGAGTTTTGCCTTTGGTTGCCAGGGTCAATGACCCCAGTAACCATTTAGCCTTCTAAAGGGGTGGTTCACTTACCATCACTTTTTTCAGTTCAGTTGTTTTCAGATGGTTGACCAGAAATAAAGACCTTTTCCAGTTATTTTCTATGTGTGGCCATTTTCCTAAAATTGAAATGTTACATTGCATTTTTCAAATTCTTACTTCTTTCTAGTGGCAGTGACCAATGAGGAGATTTGTCGGCCATTATAAAAATGCACAACAAAGGCCATCTCCATTGGAAATCACTGGCAGTAAAACCAAAGCATTGTTTTATTCTTCCAAAGTTGCCTCAGGAAAAAACTTTGTGTTATGTTGATTTTTACCACCATTGATTTTATTTATTTCCAATGGAGATGCACTTTCCACAGATTTGTTGCCCGCAGTCGTGCATAAATAATTGCAGGCAGCAAATCTCTCAGTTGGCCACTGCCCTTAAGGGCAGAGACAAACGTGGAGATTCAGGGAGATTAAAGGAGAAGGAAATGTCCTCGGCGCTAACCCCCCTCCCCCCTCCCGTGTATTGCCCCCCCTCCCTCCTCCCGCCTGGCCTACCCCTCCCGCTGGGCAAATGCCCCTAACTTGTTACTTACCCTTCTGCGCAGGTCCAGTCCACGGAGTTCACAGGCGACATCTTCTTCCACGCAATCTTCTTCCTCCTTTGACCGGCGTTTTGGCGCATGCGCAGTAGGATCATGTCGCCGGTACGGATCTACTGCGCATGCGCCAAAAGTCACGCGCATGCGCAGTAGATCGTACCGGCGAAATGATCCTACTGCGCATGCGCCGGTCAAAGGAGGAAGAAGATCGCGTGGAAGAAGATGTCGCCTGTGAACTCCGTGGACTGGACCTGCGCAGAAGGGTAAGTAACAAGTTAGGGGCATTTGCCCAGTGGGAGGGGTAGGCCAGGGGGGAGGAGGGAGGGGGGGCAATACACGGGAGGGGGGGAGGGGGGTTAGCGCCGAGGACATTTCCTTCTCCTTTAAGTCGCCCAGCGACAAGTCGCCTCTTCTTTGGGCGACTAATCTCCCCGAACTGCCTTCACGCTGGCTAGAATCTAAATTGCCAGTGGGATGGCACTCTGAGTGTTTAGTTTTCCAAAACCACCCAAAGTTACCTCACGAGGAAACTTCGGGCGACTTTGGAAAACGAATCGCTCCGAGGGCCATCCAGTCGGCAATTAAGATTCTAGCCAGCGTGAAGGCAGTTCGGCAGTTATCTGTTATCTACTGTGTATCCTGTGCTTGAATGGCTGCCCCCATGGCTACACAGCAGCTTGTTTATATAAACTATAATAGTACTTATCTGTTATCTACTGTATATCCTGTGCTTGAATGGCTGCCCCCATGGCTACACAGCAGCTTGTTTATATAAACTATAGTAGTACTTATCTGTTATCTACTGTGTATCCTGTGCTTGAATGGCTGCCCCCATGGCTACACAGCAGCTTGTTTATATAAACTATAGTAGTACTTATCTGTTATCTACTGTGTATCCTGTGCTTGAATGGCTGCCCCCATGGCTACACAGCAGCTTGTTTATATAAACTACAGTAGTACTTATCTGTTATATACTGTGTATCCTGTGCTTGAATGGCTGCCCCCATGGCTACACAGCAGCTTGTTTATATAAACTATAGTAGTACTTATCTGTTATCAACTGTGTATCCTGTGCTTGAATGGCTGCCTCCATGGCTACACAGCAGCTTGTTCATATAAACTATAGTAGTACTTATCTGTTAGCTACTCTGTATCCTGTGCTTGAACAGTTGCCCCCATGGCTACACAGCAGCTTGTTTATATAAACTATAGTAGTACTTATCTGTTATCTACTGTGTATCCTGTGCTTGAATGGCTGCCCCCATGGCTACACAGCAGCTTGTTTATATAAACTATAGTAGTACTTATCCGTTATCTACTGTGTATCCTGTGCTTGAATGGCTGCCTCCATGGCTACACAGCAGCTTGTTCATATAAACTATAGTAGTACTTATCTGTTAGCTACTCTGTATCCTGTGCTTGAACAGTTGCCCCCATGGCTACACAGCAGCTTGTTTATATAAACTATAGTAGTACTTATCTGTTATCTACTGTGTATCCTGTGCTTGAATGGCTGCCCCCATGGCTACACAGCAGCTTGTTTATATAAACTATAGTAGTACTTATCCGTTATCTACTGTGTATCCTGTGCTTGAATGGCTGCCCCCATGGCTACACAGCAGCTTGTTTATTTCAACTATGGTTGTCTTTGTGAAGCAAACACACAGCTTTCACCAGTGCCGGGCAACAGTATTTTATATTGAAATTCTATTAAAACACTTTAATTATTTGGTGTTAATGTTCCTTCAAGAGGCAGATAAATGAAAAAGGGGAGTATGAAAGTCAGAGAAATAAGGGGGTTACAGAGGAAGAAATGAAGTTGCATCAGCAGGGGATACATATACTTGAGTCGTATTTCTGACATAAGCATGAGTTGTGATGTGTGTAAACAGCCGGAACAATACATTTCTACAGTCAAGTACCGATATATTTCTTCTGTGTATGATACATTTACTAGTTCTGGTAGTATGATAACTATGGTCCCAGTATGACAGGGAGATTAGGAACAAATGAGAGGGGTGGTTCACCTCTAAAGGGGAATTCTGGCTTCCAAACCAAAATTTGGTAAAGAGGCCCACAAATCAGGACTATTATATACACCCTGTAGTTTCATCTGCTTCTTATATACTTTTCCTCCACAACCCACATCTGCTCTCTATCATGTACTTGATTTTTTGCAACATTTCTCTTTCTCTATATGTTTCTATGGATCACCCAACTTTACTCCGTATCTGCCATTCTCTGTAGCTCTTTCTATTTCTATCTCCTTCTATTTTCTACAACATCTCCTTCTATCTTATTTACCAACATTTCCCCTGTGATCATTGCCCGCAGTGTTTCTATCGGTGCAGCAGGACCAGACATAAGTTACTTGCAGGCTGTACTATAGGTAGAGAGCAGCCCACTGCACAAGTCTGACCCGCTTTTTCTGCCCATGTGAGCAAGCACAGCCAATGGGAGACCTACAAATACAGATACGATTTTATGCTGAAAATAAGTTGTATGGGAATCTGTGTGATTGTAAGTCATTTGTCTGGGAGCTACAGGCCGATTTGTCCCTAACATAATGTTTCTAGTGGTACCAAAAATGTCCCATTTTTTTGCTGAACATAAGGTAGTGTCTAATCTGCCTCCTTTGACTCAAAGCTAAAACCCACATGAAAAAATGTTGCCATAAGACAGTAATGAAAATAACCACTCAGACAACATAATTCGTTTTGGAAAATCAAGGGGAGGGCATATTTATTAAAAAATCGTAGTAAATCATTTTCCAATGAAAAATGCGGGCCCCCAAATCATTTTCATTTAAAGGATAACACACTTTGCACCATTACAAATGGACAGGCCCATCACCAGTTGTCATAATACACATGTATGGGCTTCTCCTGTAGGGAAACTCCCTGACCCGGAAGCAAAAACCAGTGCCAGTGAGCCCCTCAGTGGTTGCCATTAAAATAGGCTTCACCTGGTTTACCCCCGAGGCCTGAAAGCAAAATTCAGTGTCAGGTGATTCCCAGTTCCAAGGCCTGCCAAGCATCACATGGGGCCCGCATTTCCGCTGCACCATTGCGAAATAGATCGGCATTCCCATTTAAGGGGTAACACACTTTGCACCATTGCAAATGGCCAGGCCCACCACCAGTTACTATAGTAGACACTTAAAGGGATCCTGTCATCGAAAAACATGACTTGGGACAGCTGGGAAACTGACAATATATCTAGCCCCATGTCAGATTTCAAAATTGAATATAAAAAAATCTGTTTGCTCTTTTGAGAAATGGATTTCAGTGCAGAATTCTGCTGGAGTAGCACTATTAACTGATGTGTTTTGAAAAAAAAACATGTTTTTTTCTGATGACAGGATCCCTTTAAGGGGCTTCTCCTGTAGGTGACTCCTTGACCCAAAAGCAAAACCAGTGCCAGTGAGCCCCTCAGTGGTTGCCATAAGAATGGGCTTTGCCTGGTTAACCCACAAGGCTGGAAAGCAAGATCAGTGCCAGGTGGATTCCCAGTAGTTGCCCCCACAAAGTTCCAGGGCCTGCCAACCACCACATAGGATCAGCATTGCCTCCATGGATTCAAAGTTTCAATACTTGTACTGTCTTCTTAATCCTAGAAAAAAATTTAGGGAGGGAGGAAATCACATTTTAGTAATGCTGCCTCTCTGTTTACTACCACTCTACCCTTGTTATCCTAGTCCCACCCACAGATCTACCCTCCTCTCTAGCAGCCTATTGTTTTCCAACAGAAAACCCCCCAGACTGGTCTCACCACCTCCCCCAGCAGCCAGCCCATTGCTTACAAACAAGAAACCCCCAGACAAATTTTATTGTCTTTTTCAGCAGCCCATTGTTTCCACAAAACCACTCAGACTGGAGTTGTCTGACATGTTAGTACATACGGCCATTATTGGGCTTCACTTGTAGTCACTTAACTCAGTCCCTGGTTTCTTACTGAAATGTCCATAAGAGACTGAGTGCAGTGACTACAAGCGAAGACCCATAAGGACCGTGTGTTGGAATCTGCCAAATGGAACCAGTATCGAGGTTTTGTTGATTGGAAACAATGGGCTATCACAGTGATCCCCAACCAGTAGCTCATGAGTAACATGTTGCTCTCCAACCCCTTGGATTTTGCTCTAAGTTGCCTCAAAGCTGGAGCTTATTTTTGAATTCCAGGCTTGGAGGCAAATTTTGGTTGTATAAAAACCAGGTGCACTGCCAAACAGAACCTCTATTTAGGTTGACAATCCACATAGGGGCTACTAAATGGCCAACCACAGCCCTTATTTGGCACCCCAACTCCTTTTACTTCTGAATGTTGCTCACGGGCTCAAAAGGTTGGGGATCCCTGGTCTACCAAAGCCAGTGCAACAAGTTCTGTAGTTTGTTGATTGGGAAACAATAGGGAGGCCAGTCTGGGGGTTTTGCATTCAAAACAATAGGCATGGGGAAATGTGGGAAAATATGGGGGAGGGGGGAGCATAAAGAGGGGAGCATAACAAACCTGAGCTTTTTCTCCCCCCCCCTTCCTCCCTAAGATTTCTAGGATTATTATGATATGAAATATGTCAGGAGAGCAGTGCCAATGTGGGCTCCATGTGGTGCTTGGCCGGCCACTGTAATGATGTGGGACAACCACTGGGAATCCACCTGGAACTGATTCTGCTTTCTGACCTTGGGCTAAAACCAGAGAGAGGCAACAACTGAGGGGATCACTGACAGTTTTGTTTCCAGGTCATGGAGTTTCCCTACAGGAGAAGCCCATAAATGTCAACTATAACACCTGGTGGTGGGCCTGCCCATTTGCAACGGTGCAAAGTAGGTTGTTCCTAAATAGAAATGATTTTTAGGGCCCACATTTTTTATAGATGAAATTTGAGTGAAAGTTTTAATAATCACAACCTCATCTTTTCTCCAAATCAATTTTATTGTCTGAATGATTATTTGGTTACTGACGGCGGTGCGGTGTTTTTGGCCGATTACTCCACTACAGACTTTATGAGTTTCTTTTGATCTTCTGCACTGACGCCAGAAAAAGATACAACTTTTCTGAAACTTGATAAAAGAAGAGGCTTTTTGAGCTCAGAACACTCAGCAGCCGCACTTGGATACCTTTGTAACAATTTAAGATAAGCAAAGATACAATTGTAACTATTTAAGATAACTAGGTTTATTTGGGAGAACTGAGACTAGCAGCTTAAGGCCAGTGACACGCAGGAAGATTTGTCACCCGCAATTTTTTATGTGCGACTGCAGGTGAAATTTTTTTTACATTTTTTACTATCTATGGGCAACTTAAAATCAGTCCCAGGCAGCTCCCACTCCCAGCCGGAGTCACACAGACAGTCCTGACTCTAAGGGCAGAGACACACACTGCTATTTCGGGAGATTAGTTGACCAGCGACAAATCGATTTTTCTTCGGGCGACTCATCTCCCAGAACTGCCTTCCCGCCGGCTACAATGTAAATTGCAAGCGGGATGGCACTCGGAACACTTCATTTTCCAAAGTCGCCCGAAGTACTCGGATACATCAGCTTTCCAAAGTCGCCCAAAGTTTCTTTGTGAGGCAACTTCGGGCGAGTTTAGAAAATGAAGCATTCCGAGTGTCATTCCGCCGGCAATTTACATTCTAGCCTGCAGGAAGGCAGTTCGGGGAAATTAGTCGTCCAAAGAATAAGCAATTTGTTGCTGGGCGACTAATCTCATGAAATAGCAACGTGTGTCTCTGCCCTTACAATTATTGTGCAGCCAGATGAGATAACTAGAGAGTAGTAGATACTGTTTTGCTCAGTTCAGGTGTAGCCAATCAGATAGTTCCTCTCCCAGAGACCCTTTACAGTTGTTTTGCCCCAGCTAAATCAAACAATCCTTTTATTCCTGCTCAGGTACAATGGACAGACAGACAGACAGAGCACTAGGAGCTGTAATTGACCAGTAGTTTTGCTCACGGCAAGGCATTTTATTTGTTTCTATATATCTGTAACCTTGTTATGAGCTAAGGGGGCCCAGTCTGAAGGCCAATTAGGGGGAGATTTGGGGTGAGTGCTTATTTGTACCCAGGGTACCCCTGGAACTATAGCAGGGTGACACCCCAAAGTTTCTATATATCTGTAACCTTGTTATGGGCTAAGGGGGCCCAGTCTGAAGGCCAATTAGGGGGAGATTTGGGGTGAGTGTTTATTTGTACCCAGGGTACCTCTGGAACTATAGCAGGGTGACACCCCAAAGTTTCTATATATCTGTAACCTTGTTATGAGCTAAGGGGGCCCAGTCTGAAGGTCAGTTAGGGGGAGATTTGGGGTGAGTGATTATTTGTACCCTGGGTACCCCTGGAACTATAGCAGGGTGACACCCCAATGTTTCTATATATCTGTAACTTTGTTATGAGCTAAGGGAGCCCAGTCTGAAGGTCAGTTAGGGGGAGATTTGGGGTGAGTGTTTATTTGTACCCTGGGTACCCCTGGAACTATAGCAGGGTGACTGTTACCCCAATGTTTCTATATATCTGTAACCTTGTTATGAGCTAAGGGGGCCCAGCCTGAAGGTCAGTTAGGGGGAGATTTGGGGTGAGTGCTTATTTGTACCCTGGGTACCCCTGGAACTATAGCAGGGTGACTGTTACCCCAATGTTTCTATATATCTGTAACCTTGTTATGAGCTAAGGGGGCCCAGCCTGAAGGTCAGTTAGGGGGAGATTTGGGGTGAGTGTTTATTTGTGCCCTGGGTACCCCTGGAACTATAGCAGGGTGACTGTTACCCTAATGTTTCTATATATCTGTAACCTTGTTATGAGCTAAGGGGGCCCAGTCTGAAGGTCAGTTAGGGGGAGATTTGGGGTGAGTGTTTATTTGTACCCTGGATACCCCTGGAACTATAGCAGGGTGACACCCCAATGTTTCTATATATCTGTAACCTTGTTATGAGCTAAGGGGGCCCAGTCTGAAGGTCAGTTAGGGGGAGATTTGGGGTGAGTGCTTATTTGTACCCTGGGTACCCCAGGAACTATAGCAGGGTGACTGTTACCCTAATGTTTCTATATATCTGTAACCTTGTTATGAGCTAAGGGGGCCCAGTCTGAAGGAAGGACCCAGGTTGGGGTTTTAGGTGCTGCCACTGTGTGGAGGTGACCCCAACTGATCCTAACCTGGGTCTGTCTGTTTATATATCATCCGACTCTCTATGTGGTGTATGAATATACTGAGAGCACATATCTGTACAATACATTAAGGTACTTGTGTCCAAACATGTTCCTACATTTCCACGTCGTAGCCAACCTACCCATCTTGCTTCTGATGAACCGTGTGTGACCCCACTTTGTCTGTGTGTCCCTGTCTATTCTCTGCACTGCTGTCTCAGACTGTTGGTACAATGTCACTACAATCACTACAACATTGTTTAGAAAGTAACAATCAGGAGTTAAGCAAACGCTGTTTTCTTTTATTAGGCAAATTTTTATTTTGAGGTTGACTTGCCCTTCAAAATCATCAGCCCGTCCACAACCCACATTCCCTCCCCCTTTGTCAATCTGCCACTGCTGAAGGTAGAAACCCTGCTCTTTATCCTTGGATATGTCGCTGGCATTTAAAAGTGACCAACTGCACAGATGCATTTCAGTGATCTTATGCGCTGTCTTTCTGCTCTCACTTCATATTCATCATTCACCCATGTTGTGAGCCTCCTGTAAAACCAGAGCATGGAGGGTTAAAGAGAGTTGAGTGTCAGTTTAGCAGTTGCTGTCTCACTTCCTGTAGGATAGCTCCGCCCCCACATGCCAGTTAGGGGAGATGCCACAGATCTGCTCCCTGGGTAAGTTCCTGATCTGTCGCATCTCTGTGCCTCCCCTCTTTGTTATCTCTAATTATCCTACATTCCCAGGAGACACTGATCTTTGCAATCAAGCTGCCACTAAACTACAACTCCCATGATCCTTACTGCCACTATGCACAGAACTTTGTTCATTTTTATGCCTCAGCAGGCAGGAAGTGAAATGTGCAGAAGGAAATAATTCCCCAAACTATACTCCCTTTGCAATATTACTGCTTTTGCACAAAGAATAAGTAGAAAGTCATTTATTTTAATGAGATATTACGTAGGAATATAATATATATATATAGAGAGAGATGCAGGGAACGTGCAGACAACAAAGGACACTGGGAGTTTGTTCTGGGCAACCGCAGAAAAGAAATGTATTGTTTAAAGGGTAAATAAGCAAATGTCTTGCTCTGCTGATAAATAGGGGCATTTACTCTTGAGTGTTTGTTAGCGGCACGGAGATACTATTAACCCATTACCTGCCGGCAACCTAGAGCATTCAGCGAGCGCTAGTCAAGCATCACTGAGTGGCAGTAACACAGAATCTGTTTGAAGGAAAGGAACATTGGAGCAGCCCCGATTGCCGACTGTCAGCTCAGGAAATAACGTGTGCAAAAGAAAACAAATGCCATATCCAGCTTTATAAAACAGACCTACTGTCAGTTTTTAAGACGATTTACTGAGGTTTTAAAATAAACATATATATATATATATATATATATATATATATATATATATATATATATATATATATATATATATATATATATATATACAGGTATGGGACCTGTTATCCAGATTGCTCAGGACCTGGGGCTTTTCTGGATAAGGGATTTTTCTGTAATTTGGATCTCCATAACTACTAAATAACATTTCACCATTAATTAAACCCAATAGGACTGTTTTGCCTCCAGTAAGTCTGATTTATATCTTAGTTAAGACTAAGTAGCAGGTACTGAAAAAATTAGAAATCATTTAAAAACTCTGTGCATTATTTAATTAAAATGGGAGTCTATGTGAGACAGCCTTCCTGTAGTCTTAACTGGTTTCTGGATAACGGATCTAGGGTTGCTACCTGTCCGGTTTTGCCCCTGACAGCTCTGGTGATGTGATCTCCCCGCCCCCTGCCTGGAGTTAAGTGCAGCTAAAGTTGGCAACCCTAGGGGTGACGTTACTAGTACCTAGTGCAGCGCTCTAAAATAAATGCAACGCTGTGTTGAGACTGATGCCATTCATTACTTACACTCCAGTCTCCTTGTGCTAGCTAGCCCAATTAACTGATGTATTAGCCTCAAGTGCCCCCACTGACACTAGTGTACCCCGGCATTGCTAGCAGCTTGACCTAGTTCTAGGGTTCTGAATATGACGTTAGACATCCCTTCACTTCAGCATGTATACATTACATTATTGTCTAACTATATAGAAAACATTTTTATTTTGCACAGCCTATTCATTTAAAGGGGTACTGTCATGGGAATTTTTTTTTTCAAAATGTTAATAGAGCTGCTCCAGCAGAATTCTGCACTGAAATCCATTTCTCAAAACAGCAACAGATTTTTTTTATATTTAATTTTGGAAATCTGACATGGGGCTAGACATATTGTCAGTTTCTCAGCTGCCCCCAGTCATGTGACTTGTGCTCTGATAAACTTCAGTCACTCTTTACTGCTGTACTGCAAGTTGGAGTGATATCACCCTCTCCCTTCCCCCCAGCAGCCTAACAACAGAACAATGGGAAGGTAACCAGATAGCAGCTCCCTAACACAAGATAACAGCTGCCTGGTAGATCTAAGAACAGCACTCAATAGTAAAATCCAGGTCCCACTGAGACACATTCAGTTACATTGAGTAGAAGAAACAACAGGCTGCCAGAAAGCAGTTCCATCCTGAAGTGCTGGCTCTTTCTGAAATCACATGACCAGGCAAAATGAGCTGAGATGCACCTACACACCAATATTACACCTAAATACACTTGTTGGTTCAGGAATGACATTTTATATCGTAGAGTGAATTTTTTTTTTTTACTGTCCGATCACATTTTTAAACCACATTTAGTGACTATAAGACTTTTTTTCCCCTTATCTTTTAAAGAGAACGGCTGCATTGATGGGAAGAGACCTTGTGTTGGAGACGACAGATACAATGTAGATCCTTATGAAATGATGGACACTCGGAAGGACAAGAACATGGATTTATTGTGTGAAGGAGTAACTCTGTTAAAGAATGTGAGTGAAGTGGATACTTGTGTGCTCAGAACTATCAATAAAAGTGTAGTGTATCAACAGAGCACACAAATAAACTCCAGTGTAAAACCTGGTGGTGGAGCACAAAGAGGAAATCCAAAATGGTTCTCAATAGACGACACGGTGAAACCTTTTGTCTGCACAAAGTGTGAGAGGCGGTTTTGCAGCAGAAGACAACTTCTCACTCACAAACGTATCCACACCACTAGAGATTTTGCCTGTTCTGTCTGTGGGAAAGGATTCTCCGAGAGAATGATCCTCCTAGCGCATCAGTGGCTTCACAATGGGGAGAAACCATTCACCTGCACTCAGTGTAACAGAAGTTTTCTGTGGAAGAGAGACCTTTATAAGCATCAAGATGTCCACCAGAAAGAGAGACCGCATGTCTGCACTACGTGTGGAAAAAGATTTAAGATCAAAATGACTCTGATCCAGCACATGAGAATCCACACTAAGGAGAAACCTTTTGCCTGTTCAGAGTGTGGCCAGTACTTCCGCTACAAGTCAAACCTTCACACACATCAACAGATCCACACCGGGGTCAAACCGTATTCCTGTGCCGAATGTGGGAAAAGCTTCACCCAGAAGGGAAATTTTCTTGGACATTGTCGTATTCACACAGGAGAGAAACGCTTTGGCTGTTCCGAGTGCGGAAAAAGGTTCCAGTTCAGGCACCACCTTCTAGAGCACCAGTATATCCACACAGGAGAGAAACCATTTGCCTGTTCAGAGTGTGACAAGTCCTTCAGAACGAAAGCAAACCTTCGCAGTCACCACCGCATCCACACCGGAGAGAAACCGTTCGAGTGCCGAGAGTGTGGCAAATGTTTCCGGATAAAGACTAATCTTGAGTCACATCGACTAACCCACACCGGGATTAAATCATTTGAATGCTCTGAGTGTGGGAGGCAATTCAGTCGCAAGTACAGACTAATTCAGCACCAGTTAATTCACACCGGGGAGAAGCCGTTTGAATGTGCCACGTGCAGAAGACGGTTTAGCCGTAAATTTACCCTTAATAAACACCAGTTGGTTCACACTGGGGAGAAACCCTATGTCTGTACTGAGTGTGGAATGGGCTACAAGGATAAGAGGAGTCTGGTTGCTCATGTTCGGACTCACACAGGAGAGGCAGGTATTCCTTGTACCGAATGTTCAAAGACTTTTCGATCAGAGAAAAACCTTAATGTCCACAAGCTGACGCACACTGGGCTCAAGCCTTTTGCCTGTAAAGAGTGTGGGAAATCCTTCTTACGGAAGTTGCACTTCGAGAGTCACATGCTAAAGCATGGAGGGGTAAAGCCCTTTGAATGTACCGAGTGTGGGAAACAGTTCACCCGCAAGCAGGCTCTCCACAATCACCAGTTAAATCACACCGGCCAGAAGCCCTTTGTCTGTACGGAGTGTGGGCTGAGATACAAGAGCAAGACAAGTCTTCAGAATCACCTTCTCTGTCACACAGGGGAGAAACCATTTGCATGCACTGAGTGCGGAAGGAGATTCCTGCTGGAGAGAACCCTGAATAATCACAAGCTGACACACACTGGGGAACAACGCTTTGCCTGTGGAGAATGTGGGCGAAGATTCTGTCGTAAAGATGCCCTCAAAAAGCACCAATTAATCCACACGGGGGAGAAACCCTATGTCTGCTCTGAGTGTGGGAAAAACTTTAAGGCCCGGAGCAGCCTCAATACTCATCTTCGGCTGCACACAGGAGAGAACCCCTATAAATGTAATGAGTGTGGGAAATCCTTTGCTTCTGAAATGACACTCCGTATTCACAACCTGACTCACACAGGGGAGAAACCCTTTGCCTGCGAGGAGTGCGGAAAATGCTTCTCACAGAAGGGAAACCTGAACACTCACAAGCGCATTCACACTGGGGAGAAGTTTCCTTGTCAAGAGTGTGGCAAATGCTTCTCCCGGAAAGATTCTCTCCTTATTCATCAGCGACTTCACACTGGGGAGAAACCATTTCAATGTCAGGAGTGTGAAGAATCATTTTCCCGAAGGGACCTCTTTCTGGCTCACAAGAAGTCCCACAGCAGGGAAAAGCCTTTTCAATGTAAGTTGTGTGGGAAAACCTTTGAGAATCAGAGTTACCTAAAGAGGCACGAGAAACGTCTTCATTCAGCCGAATCCCCAAACCCTTTCGTGAAAGATTTGGTTGAATACCGAACCGATTCCTAATTTGCATATGCAAATTAGGGCCAGGAAAGGAAAAAGTGGGATTTTTTTTAAGCTTCCTCGTTTTGTGACAAAAAGTCACGTGATTTCCCTTCCCGCACCTAATTTACATACTGTATACATATTAGGATTCAGATTCAGTTTGGCACGAATCCCAAACCCAATCCTGGATTCGGTGTATCCCTACTTGAAACCATTTTTAATTGCACTTTAGACATCAATGTTTATGTGATGTCCATCACCATGGGAAAGAGAGCAGCCCAAAGAGGAACATTTCTTCAATGATCACAATGTCCTCACTATTTTAATGCAATATTTGATGCTTTTAATATTCGTAATATATTCACCCATTCAGTATTGACTCCCAGTTAAAGGGCAACTAAGGGCTTGAACTTTCATTCTGCTTGTCTTTATGTTCTTGACAGACCCAGCCCACTCTATAAAATTATAATAGCTAAATACACAGAATAAGGCACCTATATTAGTCACTCAACTGCCCCTCATATCCCTGTATCACATGGTGGAACCAAACGTCTGGTTGGGTACTGCCACATACTTCTGCCATGGTGGTTAAGCTTCATTGGGATTGCAAGAAACCAAAGATTTAACTTGGTTATAAGAGAAAGGGCCCCACTTATTGTCATATGAGATAATTAAAGAATATGCAATTGGAGGAGTCGCTAATAAGCTATTCTGCATTCCATGTATACTATAATCACTGTCCTGCTGTTGCCTACGCTGTATAATTTTTGGTATAATAAAGTTTTTGCATCAGTTTTGTCTCTGTGTGCACAAATCAATGAGAAGTCGCTATTTTGTTCTACTGTGCATGCGTCTGCCCCGGGAAATTCAAAGCAAGAACAATCTGGATCGCTCCATGGTGCTCACTGGTATAACCTGGGGCCGGTGCAGTTTTCTGCTGATAGGAGCACCGGCCCGGGGTTTCAGGTAAGTCAATACAATCACTTGGTGGTGCCTAACAGTTGGCACCCCCAAGTGCAAGATGCCTTTCCTTCTCCTTTAAAGGGGACATAATGGTGGCAAGAAGAAGAGAAAGGGTAGGAGTGTGTGCGTGAAACCAGAGCTGTGATTAGCCAATTTCTGTGGTTCTGGCGAAGGAGCAGTCACCAACTACACATTTGTTGCACAGACCAGGGTGGCTTTATGTTCCAATTAATGTGATTTTTAAATTTAAGTCTGGTAGTGACCAGTACTAGCCATCCCACTTGTTCCTGCTGAGTTATCATTCAGGAGAGCCAGTCAGGGGTGAATCTTTGGGGGTCGAGGCCCCAATGTGAAAACATTTCTTGTACCTCTCTGTCCCTTTGTGATTTTGTAGGTGGGTTTGCTCTCATCCTGAGTCACCTGTAACCTCCCCCTCACAAAATCACAGATGACTACCAGGGAGCAGAAACTCATTGGGACCCCTGTACCCCCAGTTCCCTCCACCACTACCTTCCTTGGTAGTTACACCACTAGATGCAGTGGCACGCAGAACTTTCATGATATACTAGACTGGGATCCCCAACCTTTTGAACCCGGGAGCAACATTGAGAAGTAAAAGTAGTTGGGTAGCAACAGTAGCATGAAAAATGTTCTTGGGGTGCCAAATAAGGGCTGTGATTGGCCATTTAGTAGCCCCTGTGTGGATTGTCAACCTACATTGAGACTCTGGGGCAAATTCACTAACATTCGTAGTTTCGCCAGGCGCAACTTCGCCAGGTGTAGTTTCGCCAGCGCTCCGCAAATTCACTAAAATCCAAAGTTGCGCACAGGGGTAGTGTAAGATTGTGAAGTTGCGCTAGCGTTGATTCGCTAAGTGAAGCGAAGTTATGCTAGCGAAGGCTAATTTGCATACGGCGCCAAATTCAAATTTCAATGGAGGAATACGTAGCACTACAAATGGCTAGAAAACCTTCAAAACATCAAATAAAAATTTTATTTTGCCCTACACATGTGCCCACTGTATAGGTAAGTTGCCATGAGTCAGGAAATGTAGGGGGGAAGGAGGGGAGCCCCAAAAATGTTTTCGATCTTTTTCAGCCTATCACCCATCATGTAGAAAACACGCCAGCATTTTTTGGGACTTAGAAGATTTTTTGACTTTTATTGAAGCAATCCCTATGTACTCTATTGCGCTTCGCCAGGTCTGAGGTGGCGAAGGAAGTCTAGCGTAAAAGGTAGCGTTCAGTACACTGCGCGCGTTAGTGAATTTGCGTAGTTACGTCGCTAGCGAAACTTCGCCAGGCGTAAGGGTGCGAAGTTACACTAGCGAAACTACGCCAGCATTCGTTAGTGAATTTGCGCAGTAACGATAAATGCCAAACGCTAGCGAATTAACGCTAGCGTTCGACGCTTCGGCGCTTAGTGAATTTGCCCATCTGTTTGGCAGTACTTTTGGTTTTTATGCACCAAAACTTGCCTCCAAGCCTGGAATTCAAAAATAAGCTCCTGCTTTGAGGCCACTGGGAGCAACATATAAGGGGTTGGAGAGTAACATGTTGCTCACGAGCTACTGGTTGGGGATCACAGTGCTTGACTATCTTGTGGGTGGACAACAAACAAATCCCCAGTCTGCTTTATATCCCTATGTGCAGGGCTGTGATTGGCTGCCCTCGTCCTACTGTGCTTCTGAGCATTAGGAAATGCCCACCACTAATTATAACAGACACAGACCAGAAAGGCTTTAGGGCAGGGATCCCCAACCTTTAGAACCCGTGAGCAACATTCAGAAGTAAAAGGAGTTGGGGAGCAACGCTAAAATTAAAAATGTTCTTGGGGTGCCAAATAAGTGCTGTGACTGGCCATTTGGTAGCCTCTATGTGGGTTATATCCTAACTACATGGGTTACAAGGCTCAGAGAACCTTACTGTGGGTTTAAAGGAAAACTTTTATATCTCAGAAGGTCTGACCCCAGAGGAACATAATGTCACTGTGCCTAAGTACGTCACTTATGGGGAAATGTAATAAAGTCATAACCACTAAAACTATTTTTTGGAATCAAAGCAAGTTCACATTTTCTAATGTAACATGAAAGAGAGAAGTCAAATGGACTTTAAAAAAAAACATGTTCCATTGCCCTAAAGGCAGGGGGTCATCTCTGGCATCATTTTTCTTCTCTAATTTCTTCTCAATCGCTCTTTTTGATTTAAGGATAACTAAATATTTTTAAAAACCATGTCAAATTGTTCAGGGAGAGATCTGTTTAGAAGGGAAACGGAGAAGAGTTTGGTACAGGGGTTGTACATCAGTGCAGGTTCCTTGCAAGTATTCCATTTTGTTCCTTGCAAGTATTCCATTTTAAGACACAATGCTCGAATAGACAGCACCAGGCAGTGACGTTGAAAAAGCCTTTAGTTGAAGGGGAACTAAACCTAAAACCTGCCTGTTTTAAAGGAACAGGTCAGTATTCAACTAAAAAAAAAAAAAAAACAGATTTATTCAGGGGCAGGGTATGTGCCTGGGGATTCAGTGTACAGGGGCCCTACACTTAGAGAGGGAAAGGTTAAAACTAAGTAAGCCTGGTCAGAATGGTCCACCTAAATATACCAGTAAACCCTCAAAGTAATGCTGCTCTGAGTCCTCTATCAAAAGAAACATCACATTTCTTTCCTTCTATTGTGTACTCATGGGCTTCTGTATCAGACTTCCTGTTTTCAGCTTAAACCTCCAGGGCTAGGGCTTGAGCATGCTCAGTTTGCTCCTCCCTCCCACCCCACTGTAATCTGAGCTCAGAGCTATAGGTGAGCAGGAAGAGACTCAGGCAGGAAGTGATGTCACACCAAGCTAATATGACAGCTGCTATCCTAAACAAACAGAGAGCTTCATGTATGGTAAAACATTCTACAGAATAAATATAGCATTCTAACTTGCACTATTGCAGCTAATCTATTTGCAATAAAATGCCTCTGTAGCTTTCCTTCTCCTTTAAGGGAACAGTTTAGTGTAAAAATAGATAAGACTGTGAAAATATGTTAAACATCCGAGTGCGCATGCACGAAAAAACACAAGTGCGCATGCGCAAAAAAATACGAGTGCGCATGAGTGAAAAACGAAAGTGCGCATGCGCACTCGTATTTTTCTGCGCATGCAAACTCGCGTATTGGGCGCTTTGCCGGGCCAGGCTGCCTAGGACGCCTGCCTGCGTTGGCCCGGCACGGATCAGAGCACAAGTCACATGACTGGGGGCAGCTGGGAAACTGACAATATGTCTAGCCCCATGTCAGATTTCTAAATAAAATATAAAAAAAATCAGTTTGCTCTTTTGATAAATGCATTTCAGTGCAGAATTGTGCTGGAGCAGCACTATTCACTGATGTGTTTTCCCATGACAGTATCCCATTAACATGTGTGTGGCCAGACCAATCCAGACAATAGTGTCGCTAATTGATCTGGTAACTTTACTGAAGTATAGATCAATCCATTTGGAATCAGTCCCTTCACTGATGTCCGGCCTCTGCTGATACTGGACAAATTGGAATTGGATAGCTGGATAGGGATAAGTGGGAACCTTTCACAGGAGAATATTCCTAAAGGGGCAAAGTACCTGGGCCCATGATTTATCCAAAGTAGACTTTTCAGAGTTTTGGTTTTACTCAGGTACAGGCAGCTGTGCAGTTAACTCTGTATATTGGGAAAGATTGGATTCAGTTTCCTGGGATATACAGGAAGGTACTTTGGATTCTATATTAAAAATACCCAAATACATTGCCTAATGAGAGATATTATAATTTAAACCAACACCAGTTATTTACATAATTTCAATGGACCGTTGTAAATGTTATTTTTATGGGTTCTGTCTAACAAAAATAAAGACATTATTTGGATCTCCTCAGATAAATGTTATCACTTTCTGCTAGAGACAAGGGCTACTGAACTCCTCAAATGATTTCACTGCCCCAGAGCACAGAACTAGTCTCTGGCTACTTACCCCCACCAGCAAGTGGAGCTGCTGCGAATCCCATTGGGGCAGATGATCCTTCAGTTCTTTCTTTATCTCTATTATTTCAGGTTCTGCCTCCTGGGAAGCTGCCAGTAAAGACAAAGCCATGAATGTGTTTGGAGCAGAACCTCCTGCAGGTGCCCCAACCCCTTCCCGTCTATCCGACAAACCCAGAATCTCACCTAGAAAACATTACTTACCAGCCGCAGAAGTGGAATACGTTTCTCTCTTTATTGTGGGAAAAAGAATTTCGGTGTCCGGCTTTTTATTCTCCAGTTTCCCTTCAAACCTCCTTGTTTCCATCTCTGGAGAATCTGACAGCAAGGAACACAAACCCACCATATAAAGCTGCCACTTCTATTTATTATTTATGGGGGAGTTATTCAATTAGGGAAACCAGTAGGGGCCTTCAGACTGGGCCCCTTAGCTCATAACAAGGTTACAGATATATAGAAACATTGGGGTGTCACCCTGCTATAGTTCCAGGGGTACCAGGGTACAAATAAGATATTAATGACAAGACCATGATATTATCCCAGGACAGAGGCCACTTATGTGAATAGAAATGGGGGGATGGGACTTGGGTCAGTGAGTGAGACCAGAAGTAAAACACTTGGGCCCCTCGTGGCAAAGAGATAAAAGTAGAAATGACCGAGGATTCCATTGTGTAACAACTATATACTATTTCTAGCATTCATATCAGGCCTCTGAACTGGGACCCCCTGTATAGTCTGAACTACAACTCCCGGCATCCTACTCCACTGCTGCTGGGATACTGGGAGTTGTACTAGAGCTGAGGGAGCAGTGAGCAATAACCTCATTACTACATAAATACTGGCAATAGTGAACTCTCCTCACACAAAGGAATCACAAGTCTGTGTCATTTCTCAACATGGGACCCAATCCTTTGTGACTTGCCTGGGGGAGGGGCCCTTGTGTCCCTGAGCTTGACATCAGCTGTGTGACAGGAAAGAGATGGAACTAACCAGCATGCACTGCTCTCATCCACTCTCAATTCTACTCAGTAACAAGCAGAAAACAGTAAAACTCATCAGACACATCCCTTTAACTGACACTCAAATCCCATTTGTCTCTAATCTGGTGCCCACGTGTGACTGACCCTGCACTGCCAGCTCTCCTGATTAGCATCTGCCCACCAGCAACATGGCCGTGTCTGTGCAGTAGGGACAACTCTGACACACAATCATTTCATTGGTCTGAAACCAAACAAGCTCATTGGCTAAAGGGCGGGGCTGCCTTCCCAGGGGGAGGAGTGAGATCTTTGTGCTTCTCTCTGTACCCAGACCTGATAGAGGGAAAGGCGGAACCTTTCTGTAACTACTTCCTGTTTCCTGTGTCCCTGGGCTGCTGGGAAATTGATTTTCCCTCCTCCTGCTGCTGCTGTAATGTCTGGGTTTTCCGCCAAATTGGGCTGGTTTTCAATTTCATTGGCGGGTTTTCAAAGTCCAAACCCGCCAAGGGCTAGTTTTGGACTAGTTTTGGTTGCAAAAACCGCGAACTGCTGCTCAGCCAGGCCGCTTTATTATCTGTGGCGTAGTACTTTTACTATTTTTTATGCCTGCCGTCTGCTTCAGCGATACACCTAGGATAGAGGGAAGAGGGAGGGCGGAGCCATGAGGGCGGAGACTGCAAGAAGATCTGTGGGCAGCCTCTTCTTCCTGGGTTCCCCTGTTGCTCCGCTTTTTCCCTCTCCCCTCCCCCTCTGTTTAATTGCTCTACCGACGGGTTCCATGTCACCGGCTTTGAGCCCAGCCTGTATACGTTGCCGGTGATGGTGAAGACCCGGATCCAGCGGCTGCTGACTGGAATCGTTGCACTCGCCTTGATCGCCTATGTAGCCTGTGAGTGCCATACTGTCCATTCATTCTGTGGAGTCCGGGGCCGGTGTTTTCTGATAAATGTCATTCACCAGCCTCATCACTTTCTCCTCTTTTTATTGCGGAATACATTCCTTTTCACTTTGTTGTGTTTGGAAATCCTAAAAGCAAACCTCTAGTTGTTAATGCG